>BROG01000351.1:235000-625000 GCA_030159075.1 Atrina japonica | reverse complement strand
GTTTATATAGTTTTTATTAAAGAACTCCAAGAACATATTATCTATTACTCACCCCAGTACATCTTGATTTGGATGCAAATTTTACAAGATTGCAATAAAATGATATTTTTTAGTAATAGAAATATTTTATGATAGAAAAAAAAAATAAATAGAATTTCATAAATTTTTTGAATGAGCAACTTTTGGATGTACTGACTGGAGCTGTAGAAAAACAATCAATATTTCATCTGGGATTTGATTCACTAAAGATTTGGTCCAAAGGAACATTTCATGAAAATTTGTAAATTAGTGATCTAATTATTTAGTGAGACAATTCTATGGACACACAACTCCCCCCAAATGACTGTCCAGATACACCCCCCCCCCCCAGATGACTGTACAGTCACACAACTCCCCCAATACAGCTTTATGCCCGCATAAATCCTCCTCCGGAGATGGTTAAATGGCAACACAACCCCCCCCCCCCCTACCAAATGACTATACAGCCACAACCACTCCTCCTCCTCCCCAGATGGCTGTATGGCCACACAGCTTGCCCTCCTCAGATGACTGTACAGCCACACATCTCCCCCCCAGATGACTGTACAGTCACAAAATTCCCCTAAGACAGCTGTATAGCCACACAAATCCTACTCTCTGATTGCTGTATAGCCACACAACTCTCCCTCCCCAGATGGCTATATGGCCACACAACTCTCCCTCCCCAGATGGCTATATGGCCACACAACTCCCTCCTCAATAGATGACTGTACAGCCACACAACTCCCCCCAGATGACTGTACAGCCACACAACTCTCCCCAGATGACTGTACAGTCACACAACTCCCCCAAGACAGCTGTATGGCCACACAACTCCCCCCAGATGACTGTACAGTCACATAACTCCCCCCCCAGATGATTGTACAGCCACACAACTCCCCCCAGATGACTGTACAGCCACATAACTCCCTCCCAAATGACTGTACAGTCACATAACTCCCCCAAGACAGCTGTATGGCCACACTCCCCCAGAATTGCCTCTCAAACTCCCCAGATTGCTATCACACAACTCCCCCACACAACTCCCCCTCTCCAGATTGCTATATGGCCACACAATCCCCCCCCCCCCCTCTCTCCAGATTGCTATATGGCCACACAACTCCCCCTCTCCAGATTGCTATATGGCCACACAACCACCCCTCTCCAGATTGCTATATGGCCACACAACTCCCCCTCTCCAGATTGCTATATGGCCACACAACTCCCCCTCTCCAGATTGCTATATGGCCACACAACTCCCCCTCTCCAGATTGCTATATGGCCACACAACCACCCCTCTCCAGATTGCTATAAGGCCACACAACCCCAACCCCCCTCTCCAGATGACTGTACAGCCACACAACTCCCCCAAGGATTATAACTTTTTGTGAAACACAACCCCAACCTTTCACTAACCTATCTTTATCATTATTTCATCTGTGATCTACTTCACTTGAGTTTCAATCCATGCCAGAGGGGGAGCATTTCATGAAGAGTCATAAATTAGTGATCTGTGAATTGATTTAGCAGGCTGTACAGCCACACAACTTTGCCCCCAGAATGATAATCTTTGTGAAAAACAAAGCCAAACATTCACATATCTATCAGGTATTCCTTTTCTGTAATGTATCCCAGCTTGTGTGAATTTGTTATAACAAGTAATTCTGTGTCTTTATTAATCATCAATTCACTGGTGGAACTTGAGGTAAGATCATGCCAGACTCGTTCTTGACATATCATAAAGGGCAATGATAGAAGTAATTGAGGAACTTGGATACTATGAAAATATTTTAGGATTACAAATAAAACATGTTAACTCTAGATGTTTGGAATAAAACCAAAAATATAAGTGATTAAGTTATTTGTCCAGATCAGTAGAGGCAAATGAACTTTTCACTGTCAGGCAAAGAATTTCTTGTTGATTTACATCACATTACTATGAAGAATTAAATAAACAACACAAGTACATAAAATGGAAGTGTAGCTAGAATGCATATAAAATGAATCAAATCATTCCAGTGGAATTTTAAAATTTAATTGCATGGCTCATTTTCTCTTTTAACGAATTTACATACTGTATAGTGGCCAATTGATTGTGTTGTGTGGTCATAATATTTAACAAACAAAATCAGATTACGGTTAAGTGTTTCTTACATTGATAAATTGGCTATGTTCTTTAGAATGGTCTATAGCATAACACACTGTTATTGAGAGTTTCAATCAGAATAGCCTTGAAGTGATATATCGCTTCTGTTTATCCATTTAAACTGATATACATGCAGATAAAAAAAAATGCTATTTAGAACATCAATGAGGTGGCAAACAATTTTTATTAACTTGGATACAAAAACAGTTACAAGTTAATAAAGTTAAAACTACATGTATTTAATAAAACATGTATAATGTGTTGAAATATTGTTGATCAATGAAAACATTCATGTTGAGCATTAGTGATATAAAATACATTTACTGGTTACACATGTTAAACAATTTATGCAAGCATTTTGAAGTTCTAGGAGCGTAGTGTTTTGATGTACGGTATATTCTTATTTCCATAATGCCATTCCAAAAATGTCTTTTGTGTCATACATGTAATTACAATGTCTATATATGGTACATATATATATACGAAAACACACCATATAGGTCAGTTTGTCTCATTGTCTATGAGAAATGGAATTTTCTTTTCATATAACATGAAAGTCCATGGAGGGTCAGGAATATAAACACATACCTAAAAAAAAGAAAATATAATTTGAAACTTATAACTCTTGCATAGTATTGTTTATCTCCCCTGACAGGCACACCCATGCGCGCGCACACACACACACACACACACACACACATTTAAATCAAATGTTAATAAATTTAGGGATTTGTTCTCATTTTCATTCAATGATATTTGAAATTGGTCCATCTTTGTATGTCATAGAGTATTAGCTTATCATCAGCATTTGGGCTAGATATTGATTTTTTGACTTTTGTACTTGAAGTGAAAAAAAATCAACATAATTCAAATATAGAAACTAGAAGCATTTAAAATGGGGGGTGTACAGATAATGTGTAAAGGGGATGTGATGAAGGTTACCTGATCTATCCCTGGAAAATAATGGATCTTCTATTAAATCAATGACTTAGGTCAGTCCAAATGTGTCATTAAGGGGGAATGTGTTAAGGGTGCAATAAAGGGAAAGTTAATATACAGTACAGGGTTCTCCTGTCTTGGATGAATAAAGCCTTTTTATAAGATGTATATATACTTTAACACCTGCCTTATATATATATATATATATATATATATATATATATATATATATTTATACATACATTTATATGTGTGTGTGTGTGTATATATATATATATATATTCATACATACATTTATATGTGTGTGTGTGTGTGTGTGTATGTATATATATATATATATATATATATATATATATATATATATATATATATATATATACATACATTTATATATGTGTTTATATACATTCATATATATTTATCTATAAAAAAGAATGGTGCCAATCAAAACTTTACATACCAAAAGAGAAGTTCAAGGTCATTTATAGATACTGTTCTGTTGTTTGTAAACAAGTGATCTAATTGATGTAACAAAATGAATAGCAAGGCATGAATATCCACAAAAAGATATTGCAATCAACATGATATACATTACTGATGCCTAGTCATGAGATTAATCAACATTTATTAAAAAGGTGGAACAGAATGACAGGTAAGAAGTAATAATATGGTCCCATGTTTACAACTGAAACTTAAAATTCTCATCTCTACAATATCTGACAGACATTCTTGAATGGTTACCATAGACACTGAATGATTACTTATAACATTAATGAAAGGTGTGTGATCAAGGTAAGTCGGCAATATAGGTAGGCTTTATCTACATACAGATTCCGGTTAACATATAGATTGAGATGTATTTCATTTTTTTATGTATGGAAATATGACTAAGGCAAATTTGTCTTTTGTGCATACAGTCGCCAACCCACACCAGATCTCTGTGATGAATTTATTTAAACTTTATTTTCCATAAAAGTCTAAATGCATGAGAAGATATTGTCTCTATACTAGCCAATTCTTTCCCCCCTCATTTGAAAGTTTCCCCGAGGGAAAAAATTGGTTAGCCAGTCCCCTCCCACCTTGGATGAAAGTAATGAACCAGTATAAAGGCAATGAAACTTTTGACAAGTAAGTTTTTTCATTCTTATGTATCAAAGTAAGGTTATTTTTAGATGATACTCTTCTAATTAGAGTAAGACGATGTACATTTTAGCAAGGATAGATTTTTAGATAATATTCATTTAACTAGAGTTAGGCATACACTTTTCCCCCTTCCTTGATGATCTAATAGGGAAAAGAATCAGCTAGTGGGAAAAGTATTGGATAATATATTGAGTTGATTCATATATACAATTTCTTTCCCCCCTCACCTTCATTAGTATATAAATGAGCTTTGGCTAGCTTAATTTTTCAGCTTTCGAGAAAAAATTAGCTAACCAAAAGTCACGGGAAACTGGCTAGCCATTTTTTTCCTTCAGGTAATTTTCTTTTGAGGTGGGGAAAAATTCATTAGTCATCCCCACCCCCCTGGGAAAGAATTGGCTAGCTAGTTTTTTCCCCTGGGAAAATTTCAGCAGGAGGGAAAGAATTGCTCACCACACTAAGACAAGCTCAATTTTAGCTCAGCAAGTTGAAAAATATTGGTGGCTAGCCATTAGACAAGCTAAAAAATATTGGTGGCTAGCCATTAGACAAGCTAAAAAATATTGGTGGCTAGCCCTTAGACAAGCTAAAAAATATTGGTGGCTAGCCCTTAGACAAGCTAAAAAATATTGGTGGCTAGCCCTTAGACAAGCTAAAAAATATTGGTGGCTAGTCATTAGACAGGCTAAAAAATATTGGTGGCTAGCCATTAGACAAGCTAAAAAATATTGGTGGCTAGCCATTAGACAAGCTAAAAAATGTTAACAATGTTATAAGAATTGGTTTAGTCCTATTACTACTGCAAGTGTTGAGGGAAATGATGATCAAATAAATGATTGAATAACAGCAATTAACACTTAATATGATTTGTTGTGTATATAGTTGGGTCATTTTGTGAGTGCATTGTTTGCCATGCAATAACCTATTGGTCAAAGCAAGTTGAAAATTACTGTAAGATTGCCCAAGCTGACTCCAAAATTATTTGTCCAGCCCTGATAATACACATGATCAGTATTAGTAAGGGTTACCTGTTTTTTAGCCAGTTGAAACTTAGACATGGTACAACAACACCTACAAGGAAAAAGTGTGCATGATTAATTAACATTTTTTTTAGGTCTGCCGTTTTTCATATTGTGTTAACTACAAAACTGAAGATGAGTTTGAGTGTAAAAACAGGGCACAATCTTCCTGACAGATAAGTTACATGAAACATTACTACTATTTTTTTACCCCAAAAAGTCAGTGTCATTTGTCTTGTCATAAGAGCATTAGTGACAAAGAGTGTGCAGCTGTTCCATTTGCTAGGGAATAAGAAGTGAAAGTCACAAGTGTAAATGAGAGTTAAAACAGAGGTTCTGTACCATTGTGGGCAAGGCATAAAACCCTCGCTGCATTTATGTCAATCTATAACTCTTCACCTAAAGAGGTTGACTGTATCAGGGCAGATCAGACAGAACCTCACTGCATTGATGTCAGTCCATAACACGTCATCTAAAGACAGCAGTGGCGTCAACATTTATAGCGTTCTTCTTAGTGCTGGTTTGATCCCACTGGAACCTGATCTGATTTTGTGAGAAAGTTTTACTAGTTAGTTTACTTGTAGAGGGCCAGTGTTCTCTTCTCAGTACATGGTAACCGGGTTCTCACCTCCACCAATAAAACCTGGCCACCACCATCAAACTGAAAATTAGTTGAGTGTCATGAGAAACACCTAAAACAAACAAACAATCAACAATGCACAGTGCAATTAGACATACATGTATACTTAACCATAATTCTTGTTTTATGCAATTAGACATATACTTAATACCCAAAATTCTTGTTTTGTGCGATTAGACATATACTTAATACCCATAATTCTTGTTAATAACCATAATTCTTGTTTTGTGCAATTAGACATATACTTAATACCAATAATTCTTGTTAATACCCATAATTCTTGTTTTGTGCAATTAGACATATACTTAATACCCATGACTCTTGTTTTGTGCAATTAGACATATACTTAATACCCATAATTCTTGTTTTGATTGTTTTTATGGTTTTTAATTTATATCTTAAACTTTTAAAGTAAACTCCATGCTACTTTCTACTTTTCAACATTGGACAAGGTTTTTTTGCACATTATTTTTAAGTTACTTAAAATAAAATCTAAACATCTGTTCCAAATCCTTTACCGGTAATATATATCAACATGTAGCTAAATGCTCTTTGATAACATACAAGCTATAACAATGAGACTCTAAATCAAAATGAGAGCACCATGTCAATCACACACAATGGCAAAAGTCAAATCAGTTATTTTCCTGTTGAAATTTTTTTATTGATGATATATTAACTGTCAATAATATCTGTGTACCGCTATTGTTATAATATCTATGTAGACACTTGTACAAGAGTTTTATGATATTTACTTAGTCACATGTACAAGTGTGTTATGATATTTACTTAGTCACATGTACAAGTGTGTTATGATATTTACTTAGTCACGTGTACAAGTGTGTTATGATATTTATGTAGTCACATGTACAAATGTGTTATGATATTTATGTAGTCATGTGTACAAGTGTGTTATGATATTTATGTAGTCATGTGTACAAGTGTGTTATGATATTTATGTAGTCACATGTACAAGTGTGGAATGATATTTATGTGTCACGTGTACAAGTGTGTTATGATATTTATGTAGTCATGTGTACAAGTGTGTTATGATATTTATGTAGTCACATGTACAAGTGTGTTATGATATTTATGTAGTCACGTGTACAAGTGTGTTATGATATTTATGTAGTCACATGTACAAATGTATGATATTTATGTAGTCACATGTGCAAGTGTGTTATGATATTTATGTAGTCACGTGTACAAGTGTGTTATATTTATGTATACGTGTTACAAGTGTGTTATGATATTTATGTAGTCACATGTACAAGTGTGTTATGATATTTATGTAGTCACATGTACAAGTGTGTTATGATATTTATGTAGTCACATGTACAAGTGTGTTATGATATTTATGTAGTCACATGTACAAGTGTGTTATGATATTTATGTAGTCACATGTACAAGTGTGTTTTTTATGTAGTCACATGTACAAGTTGTTATGATATTTATGTAGTCACATGTACAAGTGTGTTATGATATTTATGTAGTCACGTGTACAAGTGTGTTATGATATTTATGTAGTCACGTGTACAAGTGTGTTATGATATTTGCGTAGTCACATGTACAAATGTGTTGTGATATTTATGTAGTCATGTGTACAAGTGTGTTATGATATTTACGAAGTCACCTGTACAAGTGTTCTATATTTATGTAGTTAAGTGTATTGGTGTGTTATGATATTTATATGATCACATGTACAGGTGTCTTAAATATCATATCTACCTAGCAATATATGTACAGGTGTGGTATGATATTTACATGATCACATGTATAGGTCAGGTGTGGCATAATATTAACATAGTCACTTGTACAGGTGTGTGGCTATACAGGGGTATATATAATATCTATCTAGCTATGTGTGTACAGGAGTTGTATATAGCTATGTGTGTACAGGAGTTGTATATATAATATCTACCTAGCTATATGTGTACAGATGTGGTATAAATAATATCTACCTAGCCATGTGTGTACAGTGGTGGTATATATAAAATATATCTAGCTACATATGTACAGGTGTTGTATATATATATGATATCTTTCTAGGTACATGTGTACAGGGGTGGTATATATAATATCTACCTACCTACTACAGGGGTAGTATATATAATATCTACCTAGCTATGTGTGAACAGGGGTGGTATATATAATATCTACCTAGCTACATGTGTACAGGGGTGGTATATTTGATATCTACCTAGCTACATGTGAACAGGGTGGTATAAATAATGTCTACCTAGCTACATGTGTTCAGGGGTGGTATATATAATATCTCCTTAGCTATGTTTGTACAGGGGTGGTATATAATATCTACCTATCTTTTGGTGTACAGGGGTGGTATATATAATATCTATCTAGCTATGTATGTACAGGGGTGGTATATATAATATCTACCTACTGTAGCTACATATGTACAGGAGGTGTATATTGTCTTGCCATGTCAAAGTTGTGAAAACAAAACATAGATGTTGCTTTTGCGATGGTGATGGCATCAAACTTTGCATTTAGCTCCAATGTTAAAGTTTTTGTTATAGGCATGCTGTTCATTTAAAATTGGTGCCAAGTTTGTGATATTTGGTTGGATGATCCATGGTATCTAGCTTCATTTGATTTTTTTTTTTTTTTTTTCGTATTTGTACATACCATATTTTGGCATTTATATATTGATATGTTTAGCTCCAATGTTAAAGGGGTATTTTCTGTGGGGTTTTTTCAAAACAATTTTTCCCATTTTTGTAAATCTCATATTTACATACAACAACAACAGAGATATACACAGGTATAAAAATTCTTAAATTCCTATATATTTTGTGAAAATTGCTTGCAAAACTCCGGTTTGGCACTTGATTAACCTAATCTTACTATTTATACATGAATACCACACTGGACCTGACCTTATTTTCACAAAATATTTATCAATATAAGAATTTTATGTATGTGTATAGTTCTTATTTGTTATTTTACATCAAGTTCAAGTAGTAAAAGTAGAAAATATAAAAATATTTTATTTTGGCAAACATGGCTAATGCCCCATTAAGTTTTTGTTACTGGCTTGTGAACCCAGGGAGAATGGCGTATGTATGAACGATATAACAAAAGTTCAAGGATCAACATGTGACAAAATACCAGGATTTGTCATCATATTTACTGCACTTACAGGTTTTCCACTGTCAATTTATTATCATATTTACATAGGTCCCCACGAGTCTGAGTGGTCAGTGGTTTAGATAACTAAGTCACTCACCTCTATAGTTATTGTTGGAGCTGTATCCTAACCTGATTATGTGAAGATGTTATAAAACTGACCATCATTAATTGTATAACTTAAGAATAGTCAAGTGTGGCAAAAAAATCCATTAAAAAGAAAACAATTATCATATTTACTTAATCTTTGTGTTTTATCTGATTTCAGTTCTACATGATGACCACACTGATCAGAGAAATTCTCAAACCACCCTAGATAATATGGTTCTGAGTCCAACGGGTCCATACATGCCACAAGATGGCGACTTTCATTTTGGTGCTGCCTCAGATCGTGCTGTTTCTTCTAGCACAATTAATGATCAGAAGAAGAAAAAAGGAGCTGGAGTTCCTGGAAAAAGTATAGAGGAGGAATTATGCCGAATTTGTGGTGATCGGGCATCGGGCTATCACTACAATGCACTAAGCTGTGAGGGCTGCAAAGGTATTCATTTCTAGTTATATGTCACAGAATTTCAGCATCAATTTTTCATAGAATATATTTGTATTTCCTTAATTATAGGATTTATCCAAAACGACTCATTTCTTTTGTCCATGAAAGTCTGGTGTTTAATAATAGATTAGCATAAAATTATCATACTGAATATATAGAGTGGATCCTTGACTAAAGATCACCTCACTTAGGAGACCACCTCCCATCTCAGACCGCAATTTTTCAGTCTCTTGATAAATGTAGAAGAAGTACAGTACCTCACTCAAGAGACCACCTCACAAATCAGACCTCGTTAAGACTGTCAGATATGTGGTCTTAATAGTCTTAAAATAGTGAGTCAGATATTCCACAGTAAAGACTGTCACCTGTAACACCTGACAAATCAGACCTCGTTAAGACTGTCAGATATGTGGTCTTATTAGTGAGGTTCCACTGTAACACCTCACAAATCAGACCTCTTTAAGAATGTCAGATATGTGGTCTTAATAGCAAGGTTATACTTTATATATAAATCGTTATCCAAAGTCCATAGTAAATGTTCTGATGTATGGAAACCTAGATACCACTATTGAAATATTCATTTTTGTTGATGCATAGCATGGGAGCCAGGTGGTTGGTGTTGTAGGTTAAGAGTTTGACACCCACTCCCCATCCCGCAGGGCATGATTCGTTTGTAGGGGTCTTGTTATTTCTGTATTTGTGCTTAATATAGATCTTCATTTATTAAAATCAGCACTATCCAGATTGATACCTGTATTATAATGATGTTGTTGTTGCTACATGTGACTTTTTACATGTTCTACACAATGATATTTATGTATAACACTGATATATCAGTACTAATGTAATCTTACCTTGAGGTCATCTGATTACTATATTTGTTAACATATATATACCAACAACCTTACACAAACTAGGTGTGAGTCATTTTCCTTGACCAGGTCATTACCCTCAGCACTTTAAACCTGAAATAGACAGTTCCTACCACTGATAACCCAGTCAGCTTGGTTTCTGATATCTAGATCTGCGCCAACATGTGACATGTGTAAAACCAGCCATAATACTTATCAAGAATCGTACAGTTAAAGAATCTTAGGCCAGCAGTCTGTCTTGAAAGCATACACTGAGACACATAGAAAAAAGTGGGCAGAATGTTCCACAAAGCAGAATCTCACAAAAAGTCATACGTATAAAATATTCTTATGACCATAAAATATATCTTTAAAAATTATCCATTTTTTGTGCTAATTTAGGACCTCGTGTGAAACGCTTCTTGGGTTCCTAGATTATTGGTATTATGAAATACTTAATATTTATAAGATACATGAGATAGTAAGTGTTGTCGATAATGTACTTTCCTCATCTCATTCATATTTTTCAGCTACAGTGGAATCTTAATCTGTCGAAAAAATTGGTTATCTTGAAATTACCTTCCATTACGCTAAAAAAATTTAAGTAAGAGCATGATAATTGTAATTCTGAAATTAACTCGATACAGAGAGTGGATTACTCTCAATTGCATAGCCAAAATGTCAGAGAAATTTATGCAAATAACAGGAATATGCAATTAACAGGAATTGTGTATTTTAGTGAACAATGATGATTCTTGTTCATTTGGTCCTTTCATTTGTATATATATAATAATATTATAAACATCCTAGGTACACTGCTAATGGATTCTCATTAATGATTAAGGTAAAATAATATCATAAAAGCAAACTTTTTATAAAACATAGTTTGATATGTTCTCATTTCTATTGAAATAATATTTTAACATATAATTTTTTATGGTGATCTGTATGTTTTCCCCATTTTGGGGAATATTTTATGCAATTTACAGGAAATCTTCGTTTAACCTATGCATTTAAAAGGAATATTTAACATGTAAGAGGTAGGCAATGGTTTTGTGTTTTGAGTTATTATGCAATAAACAGGAGGAATATGCATTTATCAGGTATGCAATTAAGGGAATTGACTTTACCTGTAGCATGTATGAAATAGGGTTAGATCATAATTAAAAATTGTTTTTACCCAGTCAACATTTATATTGTAATCACAAACTCCATGTATTATTTATTATCGTATATTAAGATGTCATTGGTAAACAACCATTTCTTGTAAAACATATTCTTGCATTTGTGATGTGTTTAATCATAGTTAAGAAGAATGACTTTAAATCTAAGTGTATGTGTAAAGTGGTTGTTATTGGAGAAATGACAGACTGCTTACTATTCAACAGCCTATGAAGGAAGACTATCTACTGTTCATTAAGGACAGAAAAATATATAACAATGTAGAGTATAACTTGTATTAGCTATCATCTGTGGTTAAAAACAATGTTACTTTTCTGAACTAAAGCAAGAACAATTTTACCATGCTGAACACTCCGGCAAAAATAATGTTACTGTTCTGAACTCAAGCAGGAACAATGCTACCTGTGCTGAACACAAGCAAGAACAATGTAACTGTGCTGAACTAAAGCAAAAACAATGTTACCGTGCTGAAGTCAAGAACAGTTTTACTGTGCTGAACTCAAAGAACAGTTTTACTGTGCTGAAGTCAAGAACAGTTTTACTGTGCTGAAGTCAAGAACAGTTTTACTATGCTGAAGTCAAGAACAGTTTTACTGTGCTGAAGTCAAGAATTTTACTGTGCTGAAGTCAAGAACAGTTTTACTGTGCTGAACTCAAGAACAGTTTTACTGTGCTGAAGTCAAGAACAGTTTTACTGTGCTGAACTCAAGAACAATGTTACTGTTCTGAACTCAAGCAAGAACAATGTTGCTGTGCTGAACTCAAGCAAGAACAATGTTGCTGTGCTGAAATATAAAATAAATAGCCTGATTGCCTGAGATGAGTTATAAAAGGATGCTTACATGATCTGCTGAGACTTTGTATCAGTCACTGCATCCATTGTAAAAAACAAACATAAAAAACAAAGATTCTGATAACATATCTGGATGAATTACATATTCAGATTTGTAATGACTTATATAATTTAGAGTCAGTAATATATATAAATACACCTATAGATAGATAGATCGTGACATCTCCGTTTACTAGGGTAATTGAAAAAAAAAATCATCGGGAATGTAGAACACCAATGAAATAAACAGTGATATACAATATATTACAGCATGTCTTACATAAAGTCCGTTGAAATAACATTTGTTATTCTGTTACATAGTGGAATTCTATAAAGCAAGTTAAAAGATCTTTTTAGTGTTATATAAATCACCTTCTTTTTATGTGTGAACCAGTTACTGTGTAACAGTGTTTTATGTTTGATGTGACATACTTTTACATGTCTACTCATTGAAATGGGTATATTCTTAACTCATTCACCCCTAAAGACACATTTGGACTGATCTAAGTCATTGATTTACAGAGGAGTCCATTGTTTTTCAGGGGTTGATGAGTTAATATACTGTAAAATCAGAAAATTTCATGGGGTTAAAATATTTCTTTGTTTTAAAATTAAAAGAGTTTAACAGTCATTTTACAGTCATTAACATTAAACTTCACCAAATCAGGAAAAACATGTTTATAAAGGAACATATAAGTATTACTAAGTATAATTTATTGTAAATTTCCTCATGGTTTTAATATAGTTGATAAATGTAAACAACAAAATAAACAAAATTAAAACCGCAACAAAATTTTCTGATTCAACAGTATACATTGTAATTGTCCCTACTCTTGAGAACTCTTTAAATTCTCTTCTATCATTGAGACCACTCTTAAGTTTCCTATTTTGAGACCAATGAAAGATCTCCCCTCTTAAGACTTGTAATAGATACCCTGTCATGAAACAATTGAATGATCATCTGTCTTGAAACCTCTTAGATATTCCCTATTTTGAGACCTCTGAAATTTGCCCAGTCTTGAGAACTTTTAAAAGTTCATCCATCTTTGTGTGCATTGAAAAACCCTGTCTTGAGACACTATAAAGGTTCGATCTTGAGGCCTCTAAAGTATCACCTGTGTTGAGACCTCTAAAGTATCACCTGTCTTGAAGTCTCTATATTATCACCTTTCTTGAAACCTCTAAAGTATCACCTGTCTTGAGACCTCTAAAGTTTCACCTGTCTTGAGACCTTCAAAGTATTGCCTATCTTGAGACCTCTAAAGTATCATGTGTCTTGAGGCCTCCAAAGTTTTGCCTGTCTTGAGACCTCTAAAGTATCACCAGTCTTGAGACTTATAAAGTATCACCTGTCTTGAAACCTCTAAAATATCACCTGTCTTGAAACCTTTAAAGTATCACCTGTCTTAAGACACTTTAAAGATTCTCTAATGTATCATCTGTATTGAGACCTCTAAAGTATCCCCTGTCTTGAAACCTCTAAAGTATCACTTGTCTTTATACACTGAAAAGATTCTGTCTTCAGGCCTCTATAGTATCATCTGTATTGAGGCCTCTAAAGTATCACCTGTCTTAAAACCTCTAAAGTATCACATGTCATGAGTCCTCTAAAGTATCACATCTTGAGACCTCTAAAGTATCGCCTGTCTTGAGACCTCTAAAGTATCACATGCCTTGAGACCTTTAAAGTATCACCTGTCTTGAAATCTCTAAATTATCACCTTTCTTGAAACCTCTAAAGTATCACCATTCTTGAGACCTCTAAAATATCATATCTTAAAACCTTTAAAGTATCACCTGTCTTAAGACACTTTAAAGATTCTCTGTCTTGAGGCCTCTAAAGTATCATCTGTATTGAGACCTCTAAAGTATCACTTGTCTTGAAACCTGTAAAGTATCACCTGTCTTGAGACATCTAAAGTATTACCTGCCTTGAGGCTTGTAAAGTATTACCTGCCTTTAGACCTCTAAAGTATTGCCTGTCTTGATACTTTTAAAGTATCATCTGTTTTTAGACCTCTAAAGTATCACCTGTCTTGAGACCTAAAGAGTATATCACCTGCCTTGAGACCTTTAAAGTATCACCTGTCTTGATAGCATATAAAGTATCACATCTTGAGACCTCTGAAGTATCACCTGTCTTAAGCCCTCTATAATATTCTCTGCCTTTAGACCCAGAAAACATCACCTTTTTGTGAACCTGGAAAGAACCCTTGTCTTGAGACAGTTGATAATTGTGTGTCTTGAGACCTCTTAAGTGTCTCACATAGAGACAGTTTAATATTCTCCTTTCAAGAGACACTTTGACAATCCTCTCTCTAGAAACACTTCAATGAATCCCTGTCTAGAGACACTTTAAAGATCCCCTGTCTAGACATTTTAATGATCCCCTTTCTAGAGACATGTTGAAGATCCGCTGTCTAGAGACATTTTAATGATCCCCTTTCTAGAGACATGTTGAAGATCCGCTGTCTAGAGACATTTTAATGATCCCCTTTCTAGAGACATGTTGAAGATCCGCTGTCTAGAGACATTTTAATGATCCCCTTTCTAGAGACATGTTGAAGATCCCCTGTCTAGAGACATTTTAATGATCCCCTTTCTAGAGACATGTTGAAGATCCGCTGTCTAGAGACATTTTTAATGATCCCCTTTCTAGAGACATGTTGAAGATCCGCTGTCTAGAGACATTTTAATGATCCCCTTTCTAGAGACATGTTGAAGATCCGCTGTCTAGAGACATTTTAATGATCCCCTTTCTAGAGACATGTTGAAGATCCGCTGTCTAGAGACATTTTAATGATCCCCTTTCTAGAGACATGTTGAAGATCCGCTGTCTAGAGACATTTTAATGATCCCCTTTCTTCAGACACTTTAAATATCCCCTGTCTAAGGAAACTTTAAAGATCTCCTGATTTGAAGTCACAAAATAGGAACAGATAAGTCACAAATGTATTTGATAAATTGTGTATAGAGTAACTTTTCTTTTTTCCTTTAAGGTTTTTTCCGTCGCAGTATAACTAGAAGTGCTTCGTATTCATGTAAATATGGCGGTAACTGCGAAATGGACATGTGGATGCGACGGAAATGTCAGGCTTGTAGATTAAAAAGATGCAGAGAAGTGGGAATGAAAGAAGAATGTACGTATAATCATCTTTTGTCATGTCAACCATTATTGATTTATCTTTTGTATATGTTATTTGTCTTACAGAATTATCGAAATAAAAAGAATCAGCAAAGCAATACCTCTGATGTGATATTAACTTGCAATGATAATTATTTTACATTCACCACTAAAGAATGTTCATATCATTTTCAGAGGTATAAAATGGCAGTAAACAAAACAAGTTTCAACTGAGAAAGTGAAATAGATGATCTGATCTGTTTTCTTTCAGGGTCAATCCAAATATATTTTTACCATATTCATTCTACATCACCATATTTAGTATATATCACATCATTCACTCCGAAGCACAACATTCAACATTCTGCACATCACCACATTTACTATACATCAATTTTCTATATCTTACCACATTCATTTTACATCACCATATTCACTATGTATCGCCACATTCAATTTCACAATGCTTCAATTTGCTTTATTTCACCTTATTCCCTTTACGTCACCATACTGGTGCGGTACCTATTCTCGGACAGTGCCTATTGTGGAACACTTCTCTTTGCACGTAAATGAACAAGATTTTTCCAGAAATTCTTAATACATCATCTGACTTTAAAAATTAAATGAAACATGTTACAAAAATCATGGTTAATAATTCCACTACAACATTGTAATTGCTCGTCTCTCAATCGTGCTGTCCAACACAAGCCAGGTGGGAAGTAACATCACCAGCTCAATATTAATACTACTACTGTCGGACAATAGGTCCTCCTGCATCACGATTACGGTATTCAGGTTGATTTTTTTTAAATGGGCTAATTTCATTTTTGTTTAGTATTTTCCACCAAAACTTATCAAATTCTATTACATCTAAAGGTAATCTAAAATGATACAATATTTCAAGTTATTCTATAAGTTGAACTAAAGATTTTTAGTAAAAACCTCGATTTGCGTCCGAGAATAGGTCCCACACCAGAATTTATATTACATCATATTCGCTATACATCACCACATTCACTTTACATCATGTTCACTCTACATCACCACATCAACTGTACATCACCACATTCACTTTACATCATGTTCACTCTATATCACCACATCAACTGTACATCACTTTACATCATTCACTTTACACCACATGTTCACATCTACATCACTTTACATCATGTTCACTCTACACACATTACATCACCACATTCACTTTACATCATGTTCACTCTACATCACCACATCAACTGTACATCACCACATTCACTTTACATCATGTTCACTCTACATCACCACATCAACTGTACATCACCACATTCACTTTACATCATGTTCACTCTACATCACCACATCAACTGTACATCATCATATTCACTTTACATCATATTAGACTAGACATTCACTGTATATCACAATCATTATAGATCATTCACTATACATCACCACATTCACTACATCACCACATTCACTACACATCACCACATTCACTAAACATCACCATATTCACTTTACATAACCAGATTCACTATGTATCACATTCACTACACATCACCACATTTACTATACATGACAACATTCACTATGCATCACCACATTCACTTAACATTCACTATTCATCACCATGATATATATTACCATATTCACTTTACATGCATCAAACTTTGTCAGTACATAGTTGGATTTCAGCACATGTTTCATGTGTACTTTGATTGAAAGTACACATGAAATATGTGCTGAAATCCAACTGCATGTATGTTTATTGACAAATTTTAACACAAACAATTTCTTGAAACAAAATCTGAAATTTTTAAAATTTTTAGATCCAATGGAAAAAGCTGTGATGTTGAAACTGATCAATTGAGATGTTATCAGATATTTTCTATTTTATTTATTTAATTTTTTTTTTTTGTATTATCATTTTTATATCACAGATGTTTGATTCAATAAACTAACATTGAAATAAAAATCTGTAGCACAGATTTGCAGAAAAGCTAAATTAAAGTAAAAAAGCAAAGTTAATGTGATATATTTCTTCTTTTACTAATCGAGTGGTCAATAATTTATTCAGAATTTATTGGAATTTTGACAGCAAACAATCGGCTTATAGAGACAGTTAGGCGTCATCGTTGATCTTAATCTGCGTTGATCTCACCACCTACTAACTTATAGATCTTGTGCCTGACTAACTTGTGTACAGTCATTATATCCGTTTTGTACACTAGACGCTGCATGAAATTGCTGTTCAGTTATTCCCTTGTACATGAGTTGTCTGCCCCTTGTATGTACTTATGTGTATTTTTACATACTGGAGATCAAAGAAGGGAGGGGAATTTGTTTTGGCCCATCAGCAACATTTTGTCTAATATCCTCATTTTCTTTCCTTAAATTTTATATTTTGCTTTTTTTTAGCAATGAAACATATGATAAAATTGATCAACATTAGATAATATTTACCAGAGTTATGGGACATTGAGTGACTAGACTCTCACAAGCATAAAATAAATCTTATTTTCTTTAGAGCCCTGTTAACATTTTCTGTTCCTCTAGTAACAACATAAAGGCTATATGATGTATTAGTCTTTCTTGATACAAATGGATTACCTCCCCTTGTAGAGGATTTAGGTCCTACCTATGCTATATACATGAAATGTATGTAAGTTTCTGCCATTAAAATCTTGATGTCATGTCTTCTCTCTAGTAACAATATAATGCAGCTGTAATGGTTTAGTCCTTCTCACTATAAATTACATACTGTTATACATGACCTACCTCTCTTGTATACATTTGTATATTGTATCTCTCTGTCTCTCTCTGTCTGTCTCTGTCTGTCTCTCTCTCTCTCTCTCTCTCTCTCTCTCTCTCTCTCTCTCTCTCTCTCTCTCTCTCTCTCTCTCTCTCTCTCTCTCTCTCTCTCTCTCTCTCTCTCTCTCTCCATATTTTTGTAATAACATCACAGGCTCTACAACACTAAAAAAATCCACTCTTCATTTGGCCAGTGAACCAGAAATTTTACTAGCCAGCCACAATCGTTTACTCGCCAAGATATATATATATATATATGTGTGTGTTTGTTCTTGTTAAAAAAGAATCCGCTGGATGAAATGAAATAAAACACATTAATTTTTTAAGTAGACATTACTTTTTATTATTTCACTGTATTTAAAACAAGGTTAATAACTGCTGACCGTTTTGTGCATTTTTAAAATCAATCCAGAAGTGGTTTTTATGGCTATATTTTTCGTATTTGTTGCTCCAATATTGAGAAAAACTAAAACTACTTTTTTGAATTTTTAACGCCGGTTTCTCTTCAACAGAATTTACAAAACGGTGTCTGCCCACTAATCCCTTTGGGGATTCTGTCGCGGCCGTTTTATTGTGTTGTCCCACCACGATAAAACGGCCGCGACGGAATCCCCTTAGTGATTATCTGCCCACAAGAATTGGAAATTTTATCTGTAAGTTAAAATTGAGAGTCAAAACACCGTTACCTGATCGTCAGACAAAGTTGAAAACACCTATAAAGTTCTTTATAGGTGTTTGTCCACGACAATCGGGTGTTTGACTCCCGAGTTTAATTTACAGATAAAATTTTCAATTCCGGCTGTGGTCTGCCTGTCCTCCTCGTTGAACACTAGCCATAACTCGGTTCCAGTATTTCTTTCACCAAGATCGTTTAAACTTGCTAGTGTCCAATGAAGAGGTGGATGCTTCTGTTGAAATCGACACTGAAAAGTAAAAGTCATCGTCTTCTGTTTGGAAAGTTTCAAGTAGAAAACGCGAAAGCATACATCGTGTTTTTATACAGTAATCAATGTGAGTTAGATGCTCTAGTCTATCAAAACTGAATAGCTAAATTGGTTGTTGTAAAGCGCATAAAAGACCATGATTTCGATAATATAATTTCATAGTGAAAACGGACAAACTTTTGATTTCCGGCTCGGGGGAAAAAAATGGTCGCAATGTGGCGACTGAATGAGAATAAACACTCGCCAAAACCTAAAAAATGGTCGCATTTGCGAGTGATTTGGTCGCATTGTAGAGCGCTGCATCACAAAGCAGCTGTGATGCTTTAGTCAAAGTGATATTAAAGACTTATACCTGTTATCAACACATCATTGAGAAAAATCAATAAGTATTTTCTGAAGTCCAAGAATATTTTCATCTAGATGAGGATGTGTCAGTTTAACAAATGTCAATTTTCTAGGTTTTATTTACAGATAAACACACCTTCTCCTACAATTTTCATCAGTTAATATTTAGATACATGTATTGTTATGAATGTATGCCAGCAGTTGTCAGATTTTACACACTTAACATAGAGGACATACAGGTATTGTTATGTATGTATGCCAGCAGTTGTCAGATTTTACACACTGCATTAGCTGTGTTTTTTTTCAAAAATTTATTTTCCTTTTTAATACCTAGATTAATGTACAGTAACACAACAGATATATACAGTCATAAAAATTTAAATTCCTATATATTTTGTGAAAATTGCTTGAGAAATCCAGTTTGGCACTTTTTCAATTGCAGTTGATTAACTCAACCTTACTAACTGTATATGCATACTACATTGGACCTGACATATTTTACACAAAATAGGACATAGGAATTGTCAGATTTTTATGCCTGTGTTGTAGATTTTTATTTGTTATTGAACATCAAATACAAAATTGAAATTTTTTTGGTAAACACAGCTCATGCCCCTTTATTAGATGCTTAACACCCTGTACACACTTAACATAGAGGACATCATCAGACACAAGTATACAAGAGATACTAAACACCCTGTACACACTGCAATATTAAGAACCTTGAGTAACTATATATGTAGATACTTAACAACCTGTACACACTTAACATAGAGAACATCATCAGACACAAGTATACAAGAGATACTAAACACCCTGTACACACTTAATATAGAGAACATGAGTATATAAGTAGATACTTAACAACCTATACACACTTTACAAACAGGACATCATCAGACACAAGTATACAAGAGATACTAAACACCCTGTACACACTTAACAAAGAGGACATGAGTATATATGTAGATACTTAACAACCTGTACAAACATAACATACAGGACATTATCAGACACAAGTATACATGTAGATACTTAACACCATGTACACACTTAACAAAGAGGACATTATCAGACACAAGTATGCATGTAGATACTTAACACCATGTACACACTTAACAAAGAAGACATCAGGCACAAGTATACATGTAGATACTTAACACACTGTACACACTTAACAAAGAGGACATCAGACACAAGTATACATGTAGATACTTAACACCATGTACACACTTAACAAAAAAGACATCAGGCACAAGTATACATGTAGATACTTAACATCCTGTACACACTTAACAAAGAAGACATCAGGCACAAGTATGCATGTAGATACTTAACACCATGTACACACTTAACAAAGAGGACATCAGACACAAGTATGCATGTAGATACTTAACACCCTGTATGCACTTAACAAAGTGGACATCAGACACAAGTATACACGTAGATACTTAACACTATGTACACACTTAACAAAGAGGACATTATCAGACACAAGTATGCATGTAGATACTTAACACCCTGTATGCACTTAACAAAGTGGACATCAGACACAAGTATACACGTAGATACTTAACACCATGTACACACTTAACAAAGAGGACATTATCAGACACAAGTATACTTGTAGATACTTAATGCCCTGTACACACTTAACAAAGTGGACATCAGACACAAGTATACACGTAGATACTTAACACCATGTACACACTTAGCAAAGAGGACATTATCAGACACAAGTATACTTGTAGATACTTAACATCCTGTACACACTTAACAAAGAAGACATCAGGCACAAGTATACATGTAGATACTTAACACCATGTACACACTTAACAAAGAGGACATCAGACACAAGTATGCATGTAGATACTTAACACCCTGTATACACTTAATAAAGAAGACATCAGGCACAAGTATACATGTAGATACTTAACACCCTGTACACACTTAGCAAAGAGGACATTATCAGACACAAGTATACTTGTAGATACTTAACACCATGTACACACTTAACAAAGAAGACATCAGGCACAAGTATACATGTAGATACTTAACACCCTGTACACACTTAACAAAGAAGACAATATCAGACACAAGTATACATGTAGATACTTAACACCATGTACACACTTAACAAAGAAGACATCAGACAAAAGTATACATGTAGATACTTAACACACTGTACACACTTAACAAAGAGGACATCAGACACAAGTATACATGTAGATACTTAACACCCTGTACACACTTAGCAAAGAAGACATCAGGCACAAGTATACATGTAGATACTTAACACCCTGTACACACTTAGCAAAGAGGACATTATCAGACACAAGTATACATGTAGATACTTAACACCATGTACACCATTAACAAAGAAGACATCAGACTTAGATCACACATGCCATGGTAAAAATTATGGGAACTTGAGGAATGACACTGCTAACCACCTCAGTGACACATGTATCAGTATCATTGAAAACATGAAATTAGATAAAGCAACATATATATATAATAAATCAGTCATAATGACATTGTATGATCTACACTGGGATAAATGTCAGATCATTTTCAGCACACTTATACTTTGATATGACCCCAGGAAAACATTTTGTTGGTGTCTAGTTATTCTATGAATTTTTTTCATAGAGCATTAAATTGTTTATGTCATATTTATAAATTGTCAGAAATACTTACTGTGGATTTTTGAAAAATATATATATATTTACAGGTTTGAGAGGGGCTATTTCTCATTGTGTTGTTATGACGTATAGTAATTTTGGAATTTTTTAGGATTTCAAAACAAATTTGGAGACAACCACCAATTAAAAATCTAGTGTTTTTAGCAAAGTGATCTTTTTCATATTAAGACATATTATAGGCTGATACTTAACACTGTGTCAAGACACATAAAAAACAGATGTTCAGAATATCCAGTTTGATCAAGTTGTCATAAAAGAAATCAAACTTGTTGTTGTTATGTGTTATCACTAGAAACCTCCAAGGTGCAGTAGTTACACTTTAAACCATGAATTATTTCACCTTTAATCAGTGGTAGGTTCAAGCCCCACTGTCAACTAAGCTGATTTTGTGAGAAAGTTTTCCAGTTTACTTGAAGAGATCTGTTGATCTTTTCCTGGGTATACCTTGTAACTGGGTTCTCTCCTCAACCATTAAAAACTGGCTGCCACCATATAAATATAAGTTGTTGAATGAATGTTGAGTAAAAACAACATTAAAACAAAACAAAAAAATCATTTTGTTGTTGCTTTGTCACATTTGTTTCTATATCTACAACAGGTTTGCTGTCTGAAGAACAGTGCAAGGCTAGAGATGCTAGAAGAAAAGCCAAACAGCGACATACTCCACGGCCTGAGCCTCCTGTAGAAAACAAAATAGTCAATGACGTGTGTAATTTATCCAACAGACTTGCTGATGCAGAATATACATCCGTTTCACCTGAAGTCAAAGTTTCTTCAACAATATCACCATACTCAATTGTGAATAAAACGCCAATACTATATGTTTGTGATGACACACGGAAATTGATAGAAAAAGTTGTCAAGTTACAGGATAAATATGAATTCCCAGAAGAATCAAAAGTAGAATCGGCTATCGTAAGTATCACATTATTATGTCAAGTTAAATCCAATAGCATAATTAATATACTCATTTTTAATCTTGCTGGGACAAAATGTCCGGAGAGTAATGTCATACCCCCCTCGGCATCAGTGTTGTATTCAGACAATTTAGATGTAAGGCGTAGAGATTTAATGTTTCACATCTGCAGTCCTTATGATCAGCTCTTTCACATTTTATCATGACCCTTGTCCTGATGACCTAGGTAATGCCATTTGATCTACCTATAAGTCTGTTTGGTTCTTAGTGACCAATCATGAGTTGAAGTCCTGGGCCTGAGACCATTAAACTTAAGAATTGCTTAAGTCTTAAAATCATATTCATTTCTGACCAATCCAGAACTCTTATTGGCTGAGCAGGCTAATTTAACAATATTCTCAGACTTGCAAAAATTCTCAAGTATTAAGGAGCCACACTCTGATGTTTCAAAATATTCAAAGTGGTCCCTTCAGCTTTGATACGTTACTATATTTATGCAGTGTGTCAGCCATTGTAAGTCCTGTATCTTTAAACAGAGTAAAAACAGCCATTATTTATCCTTTCTCTTGATATTAGCAAGGCATCAGTCAACATTAGCATTTTGCAAATATTGTTGTGACAAAAATCATATAGGATTAAGTGCTGGAAAATGTTCTGAAAATGTGATTGAAATGATTGTATTAGGGGGTTTTAGGGGCTTAGTACACAGTACAGGCTCAAATTACAGCAGAAAGTCTTAGCAGGTGCTTTTTGTGTTCAGTGCACAATAAATCAGGGGATTAGATAAGGCTTACAACAGGAACTTCTCATCCAGGACACTTGCTGTAAATGTCTCTTGTGTCTCTTAATTAAGATTATCAACCATATATTAACCAAAAACACATTTCTCTTTATCTACCTTCTTTTCCTTTTTTGGATGTGTGTGGGAATGACAATATTACGGTAGAACTTTGTTTTACAAGAGACTCAACAATTTTTACAATAATATGATGTTGACCATTGTCCATTGTTGGAGAAGAAAACTGGTGTAATTAATATTGACTCTTCTACAGGAAAACTGGCAAACTACTGCTTGTCGTGGTCTAGTGGTTGATCATTTGATTCGTAAGTAAAAGGTCCGGGGGGGGGGGGGGTTCCAATCACAGAATCAGGTCATATCTAAGACTTTAAGAAAAAAACAAATGACCTTTTCTTCGTCAAGTACTCCGAAGAATGAATGACATTGGCCCTTGAGATGAAAATTTTTGAAAACCAGAAGCCTCCTTTTATGATAGGAATGACATATTTAATAACCCTCAATGTATTATTGTAAGTCCTTAGGTTAAAACTAGTAACACTTTCTCAGTTGTTGTAACTGACCAAAATCAGCTCAGGCAGTACATACATGTAAACTAGAAATCTTGACCACAATATTAACTTAGGTAGTACAGACAAATAAACTAGAAATCTTGACCACAATATTAGCTTTGGCAGTACAGACCAGTAAACTAGAAATCTTGACCACAATATTAACTTTGGAAGCACAGACAAGTAAACTAGAAATCTTTACCACAATATAAGCTTGGACAGTACATACATGTAAACTAGAAATCTTGACCACAATATTAGCTTGGGCAGTACATACATGTAAACTAGAAATCCTGACCACAATATTAGCTTGGGCAGTACATACATGTAAACTAGAAATCTTGACCACAATATTAGCTTGGGCAATACATACATGTAAACTAGAAATCTTGACCACAATATTAGCTTGGGCAATACATACATGTAAACTAGAAATCTTGACCACAATATTAGCTTGGGCAATACATACATGTAAACTAGAAATCTTGACCACAATATTAGCTTGGGCAATACATACATGTAAACTAGAAATCTTGACCACAATATTAGCTTGGGCAATACATACATGTAAACTAGAAATCCTGACCACAATATTAGCTTGGGCAATACATACATGTAAACTAGAAATCCTGACCACAATATAAGCTTTGGTAGTAATGACAATTTATTTCAACTGTTGAATAATTTATCATAACCTACAATTTTGCTGAAATAAAATAATTGAACATTTTTTTTCATTTCTGAAGTAAGCTGTGCTGACAGTTAGAAACTTTACCACAAAATCAGCTTGAGAAGTACAAACAAAGTTTGAAGCCCTGCTAACTTTTTGGTGAAAGATTTCTATTACAGCACTCTTACTGCTCTGCCTCTTATAACATCTTAAAGTATTACCATTTCTAGTATATAGATTAAATCAATTATGTAACATTTTATAATTCTAATTGTGATTCAGTTACACATGTACTCAGATTAAAGGATTACATAGCATAACATCTATCCTAGAAGTATAAAAACTGATCTGCCTCATGAGCATCTACCCTAGCATAAACAAATGGACTCTATACCCTACTATAACTATATGACCTCACCTACCCTAGTATAAGTATTTGACCACATCTACCCTAGCATAAACATATGGTCTCTGTACCCTACTATAACTATATGACCTCACCTACCCTAGTATAAGTATTTGACCACATCTACCCTAGCATAAACATATGGTCTCTGTACCCTACTATAACTATATGACCTCACCTACCCTAGTATAAGTATTTGACCACATCTACCCTAGCATAAACATATGGTCTCTGTACCCTACTATAACTATATGACCTCACCTACCCTAGTATAAGTATTTGACCACATCTACCCTAGCATAAACATATGGACTCTATACCCTACTATAACTATATGACCTCATCTACCCTAGTATAAGTATTTGACCACATCTACCCTAGCATAAACATATGGACTCTATACCCTACTATAACTATATGACCTCACCTACCCTAGTATAAGTATTTGACCACATCTGCCCTAGCATAAACATATGGTCTCTGTACCCTACTATAACTATATGACCTCATCTACCCTAGTATAAGTATTTGACCACATCTACCCTAGCATAAACATATGGTCTCTGTACCCTACTGTAACTATATGACCTCATCTACCCTAGTATAAGTATTTGACCACATCTACCCTAGCATAAACATATGGTCTCTGTACCCTACTGTAACTATATGACCACATCTACCCTAGTAGAAGTATTTGACCACATCTACCCTAGTATAAGAATATGAACTCTATACCTTACCATAACTATATGACCTCATCTACCCTAGAATAAATATATGACCTCATCTACCCTAAAATAAGCATATGAACTCTATACCCTACCATAACTATATGACCCCATCTACCCTAGAAGTATATGAACTCATGTACCCTAGAATAACTTTATGACCTCATCTACCCTAGAATAAGTATATGACCTCATCTACCCTAGAAGTATATGACCTCATCTACCATAGATGTATATGGACACATCTATCCTAGAATAAATATATGATCTCATCTACCATAGAAGTATGTGACCTCATCTACCCTAGAAGTATATGACCTCATCTACCATAGAAGTATATGATCTCATCTACCATAGAAGTATATGACCTCATCTACCATAGACGTATATGACCTCATCTACCATAGACGTATATGACCTCATCTACCATAGACGTATATGACCTCATCTACCATAGACGTATATGACCTCATCTACCATAGACGTATATGACCTCATCTACCATAGAAATATATGACCTCATCTACCATAGATGTATATGACCTCATCTACCATAGATGTATATGACCTCATCTACCATAGACGTATATGACCTCATCTACCATAGAAGTATGTGACCTCATCTACTCTAGAAGTATGTGACCTCATCTAACTTAGAAGTATGTGACCTCATCTACTCTAGAAGTATATGACCTCATCTACTCTAGAAGTATGTGACCTCATCTAACTTAGAAGTATGTGACCTCATCTACTCTAGAAGTATGTGACCTCATCTAACCTAGAAGTATGTGACCTCATCTAACTTAGAAGTATGTGACCTCATCTACTCTAGAAGTATGTGACCTCATCTACTCTAGAAGTATGTGACTTCATCTAACCTAGATGTATATGATCTCATCTACCCAAGAAGTATATGACCTTATCTACCATAGATGTATATGACCTCATCTACCATAGACGTATATGACCTTATCTACCCTAGAAGTACATGACATCATCTACCCAAGAAGTATAAGACCTTATCTACCCCAGAAGTACATGACATCATCTACCCAAGAAGTATATGACCTTATCTACCCTAGAAGTACATGACATCATCTACCCTAGCATAATTATATAAACTTATCTACATGTAACTTAAAAGTATATGTCTCATCTACCCTTATTCACAGCTTTTAAAGTCCTTAAGCTCATTAAATCTAATTCACTTTGTGTGACCTAATTCAAAGCTTAAAACACTACATATAAACCATTAATCTTGATTCATAACTTAAGTATATTGACCTGTCTGGTCTGAAACAAATGCTTAAGTATGTGTACACGTTCATTTAGTTGTAATTATACCTCCATTATATATGGAATTGTAATGTGATGGTGGAAAAATACTGTATCCCTGGAAATTTTTCCGCCCTTTTAGTTGCTGTTATCGTCCTCAGATGAGTGGGCAAATTTAAAATGAAAGCAAAAATTTCAAATAACTGACATACATTCCATCCATGAGAATATGATGATTAAGGGCGAATTTAAAACGGAGTGATAAACCGGGGCAGAACTTTCCAGTAGTATAATCACCTGTAATATGACAGTGCTTTGTTCTAGTATTTTATAGAGATTTAATTCCACAGGATGCAATTTTCACATTTTTTTTTCTCTCTCTTGACACGAGGATAGTCTTTTGAATCGGCTAATTTGGAGTAGGATAAAAATAACACCCAGTACCTCAAAGGCAGCCCCTAATGTATTATAGTTAAACATTTCTGCCCTGACCTATTGCCCACTGCTATACCACTAAATTTCCATTTTGTTACCATTTCTTAAAGAACAAATTTCCTCCTCTATAATTCCCCTGTTATAACTCCAAACCCACATACCATTATGTGCCACTGATCCTTTAGTACAAAAAAGTCATTTATCATATGCATGTTAAATCCCTCAACTTCATTGTAAGACCAATCTAATAAACAGCTGTAAGAAAGCAACATAGAGGTAGGTAATTAGTGTTGGAACTCATTGTGACAAAGCCTAGGTGATATAATGAGATAAGGTAAAAGTGTAATTAATAATTGCTTAAAACCAATTGGAATTAAACACTACCCTGTGTATCTTAATTCATTGTCCAATAAGAATGGAAAACATGTGAACTGAAAATTTTGGTTATCTCGAATTTCGGATATCTCGAAGTAAACGGGACAGACCCTTGAATTTCGAGATAACGAGATTCTGCTGTATATACATAGGCGTCGGAACTGGGGGGGCTAGGGGGGGGCTTAGCCCCCCACTTTTTTGCAAATATAGACATAGGACATAGACGTTTCTGGCGTGTGTATGTGTTTTAAGTTGGTTTAGCCCCCCCACTTTCAATTTGCTTCCGACGCTGATGATGTGTTTTTATATATATATATATATATATATATATATATATATATATATATTTATTTAAATTAAAGTCACTATTTCCTAAATTCATAGATTAATCAACTTCATGAATAAAGCAAATATTAATGCTGCATGTTGTTCATACCTTGCTTGACAGTATGCTTCTGTCAACTAAGATCCAACTGATTGCTTAGAGCATCAAACTTGAAACCATGAAGTCTCTCTTCTGTACCCAACATGGGTTTTGAGTCCCCTACCCCTCCCCCGGAACCGATGCTGATTTTGTGAGAAAGTTTGTTTACTTGTTGAAGGCCAGTGGTCTCTTCCCGGGTATTTTGTAAACTTGCTGCTACTATATAACTGAAAAATTGTTGAGTGTGCTGTAATACATAAAAAACTAACAGTTATAAATACAATGGAGATCAGAAGCCAGCTGCTATCTAAATGATGAAGCAATTCATGAGTAAGTTACTACAATCAAGTCGGCTTCCATGATGTGATCAACCCGACGTATCCCTGTTGACGGTCAGTAACAAACCTAATACTTATACAGAATACAACGTTAACCCTGCTCATAATTATCATATCTCTACTGGCAATTGGAAGGCATCTGTCCTATGCTATGAAAGTCATCACCCTGAAACTGTAAAAATCCTAAAACAATCTAACTAACTAAATTTCAAGGTCAAGGTCATAGCATGGTTTTAGGCCAGTCGGAAAGGCATTTAATTAAAATTAGTCAACTGGATTGTCACTGTTTAAAAAAAAAAAAAATTAAACAGTTGTCCATAATTCACCATCATCAATCAGTATTCACGACTGCAAAGTGTAAATACTTTTTTAATGCTCTCATGCATGTATGTGCATTTATCAGCATTAATCTACCATGGCCATGAAGAATTGCTTAAACTGATAAAATAAAACAAGTTTACATATTGTGCCCTACTTTTTAACTGACATTTACCTTGTTTCTCAAATTTAGAATTTGATTTAGGTGTCGTTTGAATTTTTATGTTAATTTTTTTGCATAGCTGAAAATAGAATATTAGTTCATGTGTAGTATGCCTGCTGTTGGTAAGAGATGTTAAATGTAGATGGATGAGTGTATTGAAGATAACATATATATTTCTAAATACTATCATCAAGACCCTCCCTTTTAAACACCACTTAAGCATTCTTGCATAAAAAGTGTTAAGTAAACAAAACAAATCAAAACTTAAAATTATCAACATACTTTAATCCACTAGTGATTTGTAAATTTAGCTACTTCAGTAATCACTTGGACATATAAAAAAAAAAAAAACCTGGGACCAGAAACTGGAATGGTTGATTATTGATATGCGTAAAAATAGATGGTCAGAAGATGATAGTAGTTTAACATATATGTGAAGTCCCACAAGTTTAGACCTACAAACAAGCCGGTATACTCTAAGTGTTCTCACTGTTCAATGACTAAGATGATTTTGTGAAAAAGTCCAAAGTTTGCCAATCTACATCAGAAAGGTCGGTGGTCTCTTCTGAAGTAAATTGGAATCGGGTTCTGTCCTCCTCCACTAAAAAACTGGCTGCCAACATATGACTGAAAAATTGTTGTGTGGCCTAAAAATGTATCATCGAGGGTCCTGAATTCGTTGGGGTCCTAATTTAGATGGCATTCTTTTTTTGTTTTATTTCTATTAATCCTGCAATGTCATATATGTTAATGCACACAAATGTAAAACTAAACATTTGCTTCTTTGTGACATAATATCTTTGAGAATGCACTGGAAGCAGGTGGGTAATCATAATTTTCCTACCAGCATGCTCCAAAACATACATTCAGTTGTTCCTCATTCTGTAAAGTTCAATAACATGATAAATGCATCAAACTATTCGCTACGAATTCAAAGTTCTGTCGTCTGCCAAGCATGGACAGTAAGCAATGGAAATCTTGTGCTTTATTGGGCCAAATTGTGTGCACAACATTAAATGTCATACAGTCTCTCCCTATGGTACCGTGGGTTCTGTGGTATCGCTGTATTTACATTTTAATTGATAACAGAATTATAGTGCCACCTAGTAGCAGGTTTACTTTTAGAACTTATCAGATGTGAGCCAATGCCTATAGCCACCAGTCAAAATCATCATGAGGTTGTCATTTCTGTCGAATATCTGATTTTGTATAAATCCCCTCCATTTCTGTCGAATATTTGATTTTATATAAATCCTCTCCATTTCTGTCGAATATTTAATTTTATATAAATCCCCTCCGTTTCATTTAAGTATCCTTTAATATTCTCAATTTGTATTCTCCTTCCATACATGCGTCCAAAAGTTTATTTCAACGACTTTTCAACTGCAATGAGTATCTAAGTACTATCTGTTTACTAATTGTCAAAACTAATTTCATAAATTGGAAAAAATAAGATTGTCATTTAAAATAAGCTAATGATGTGAATATATACTGCAACAAATGACGTTTTTACTTAACTGGTGAATTTTGACAGAAATTTCTTGATGAACCTTTCAAAGCAATTGGGACAATTTTGCCTGTCCAAATATGGACTCTCATGGATACCGGAGGAAAAAAGTCAAAAGACTTCTGCAAGTAAACAGGCAAGCCTCCTCTCAAAATCAGAATAGTTTTCAGCAGGGCTCAAATTTGCACTGACTGGAGATGTGAGACTTTTTGTTTTAAAGCGCTGGTACTTTAGCCACTCAGTATTCTAACATTTCTAATTCAGAACTTTGAGAGTTTAAAGGCATAGAAGCACAAACTAAAAAGCAGCACTTAAAAAACATGTGTAAGCAAACTCATTAGTCTAACTGACAATTCACTATAGATTCTATGTCTGCCAAGTCCTGGCTGAAACATGATGAGTTTCTGTCACGAAATATATCCCTTGTGATTAGATTATATAAGGCGGACTGATAAATTCCTCTTTTATGTACCATGATCAGGTCATGGACAGTGATTTTTTTTATGACACTATTTCTTAATACAGAGAGTGGGTGTAAGTTTATGACCCCAGGATTTCCAGTCTTGTTGTGTTAATATTGACCTGTTGATGTACGAGATGTCAAATGTTAAAGGGCTGAAGTAGATACACACTAATAATGTATTTATTTTATAGGACATTGAAACTGACAAGGAAGAATCTGGAGAACATGTGCTGGGAAGTCTGGCCAAAATGACAGTGTTGATAACACAACTCATAGTCGAGTTTGCTAAAAATTTACCAGGTTTTACAAAACTCAAGAAAGAGGATCAGATTGCATTGCTCAAGGTTGGTTTCAGTTTGAAAACTAACAGACTTTGTTGTATCTTTTAATTGTCTTTTACAGACCAAATCCTATCTAGAAACACCTTAGCAAAAATGTATTACCCTACCATAAAATTGGTATCTATAGAGGTCAGCTTTTAAATGCTGCTTGGCTATTTGTTACCATCAGTGATAAAAGTTGAGATCTAGTAATTTTACACAACCAATATGAATCATATTGATTTAAAAACTTTAATATATATACACTTGGGATACATATATGTATATATATATATATATATATATATATATATATATATATATATTATATATATATATATATATCTATATATATATAAAAAGAGAGGGGGTTAAAAGATATCACATTTCTAATTTATAAAAAATCTCAGATAACAAAGTATAAATCAATAGAATGTCCAGGACATAGAAACAAATCCGGTAAAAATGGACAAACACCGACCTCTGGAAACCAAGAGGTGGGATCATGTGCCATGGAGGAGTAAGAATCCCCTGTCGACCAGTCACTCCCGCCTTGAGTCCACAGTTAAGTCCAATGAAACATGTGAGGAGTGAATCCCTGTCACACGTGAGGAGTGAATCCCCGTCACAATTGGTACAGACGTCTCAACAACCGCCAATGAAAAGGCAACTCAACATTTCACTAAGTGAAACAGAGTAAGACTATTATACCGACCATAAAATTTGTGGAACGTTGACATTAAACATGGTTTTCGATATCCCTGTGTCAATAATTTGTCAGTGAGTAGTTTACCTCTGTATATGAAATCTTCATATGTTGTTCCCACCCTGGCATATCAGATCATCTGTGATATATAAACTCCATATGTGGGTGACTGAGGAATTTTACTACTTAAATGTGGAAAATTTATGATGGGGAAGCCATGATGCGTTTGTCGTATAGCTTGGTTGCCAATTTCCCGTCTGTGTCTATATCAAGTAAAATGTCTAAGTATGAAGTGTGTGCGCTTGATTCTGTTGTATATTTAATTTCTAGTTCGCTTGGATATATGACATTGACATATGTATGAAAATTGTCATTATTAATTGACAAAATGTTGTCGATATATCTAAATGTCAAATTATATGATGCACCTGGACCAAGGTTTTATAATATCACCTGACAGACCTGTGACATTCACATCCTCTTTTATAGAGATGTCAGATTCAGCATGGTACTTGGAATTGAATCCAGGACCTTCCACTCCCGAGACAGGTGATCTGATCTAATGATCTAACCCAGGACCTTCCACTCCCGAGACAGGTGATCTGATCTAATGATCTAACCTAGGACCTTCCACTCCCGAGACAGGTGATCTGATCTAATGATCTAACCCAGGACCTTCCACTCCCGAGACAGGTGATCTGATCTAATGATCTAACCCAGGACCTTCCACTCCAAAGACAGGTGATCTGATCTAATGATCTAACCCAGGACCTTCCACTCCAAAGACAGGCGATCTGATCTAATGATTTAACCCAGGACCTTCCACTCCCGAGACAGGTGATCTGATCTAATGATTTAACCCAGGACCTTCCACTCCCAAGGACAGGTGATCTAAATTTAACCCAGGACCTTCTTCCACCCCCAGGTGATATGATGTTCTAATCTAACCCAGGATCTTACAATCCCATGTCAGGTAATCTGATCTAATGATCTAACCCAGGACCTTCCATTCCAAAGACAGGCAATCTGATCTAATGATTTAACCCAGGACAGGTGCTCTAATCTAACCCAGGACCTTCCACCCCCATGATAAGTGTTCTAATATAACCCAGGATATTCCAGTCCCATGTCAGGTGATCTGATCTAATGATCTAAGCCAGGACCTTCCACTCCCATCACAGGTGCTTTAATCTAACTCAGGACCTTTACAGTTAAATGAAAGGAGCTTTTTAATATAACCCAGGACCTTCCATGACAGGTGTATTAATTTAACCTTGGACCTTCCACTCCCATGACAGGTGCACCAATCTAACTCAAGTCCTTCCACTCCCATGACAGGTGCACCAATCTAACTCAAGTCCTTCCACTCCCATGACAGGTGCACCAATCTAACTCAGGCCCTTCTACTCCCATGACAGGCGCACTAATCTAACCCAGAACATTCCTCTCTAGACAGGTGCTCTAATCGACTTTTCACATTCTGGATATGATACCTTTAAATTGTACTGACTACTAAAGAAATTGATTTCAAGTACATGTGGCTTAGGCATAGATAACATTTTGTTGCAGGTCATAGATTAATGACTTGTCATTTTTGTATCATAGTGGTGTGGTCATCATATTTTTTATTACTTTATTTTTATTATATATTCTGCAGGAAGCTTCAAGTGAAGTCATGGCGATTAGAGCCAGTCGTTGCTATGATCCTGAATCAAAATCAATTGTTTTAGCCAATGGGATTCCACTTAATATGGCAAATATGACAGCCACTGGACAACCTGTTGAGTATACTGAGTTGGTTTTTAAATTCTGTCACAACATGGTTGAACTGAGCTCAGATAATGCGGAATTTGCACTTTTTACGGCAATAACTATATTTTCACGTAAGTATTTTTTTTACAACTGTATACTAATATCAGTTTCTATCCACCTCACAAATTTTAAGCTGAGAGCAAATAAGAATATTTTTTATCTTATTGCTTTGGTCAATCTGTCATGCCACATGTCTGATGACATTATACATGCATGTTCTAGTCTAATACACAAACTGATTATAAATGTTGATCTATACACAACAATTATTTTGATTATACTATAATGTTCTGGTCTGTTATGCCACAGGTGTTCAGATGACATTATACATGTTCTGGTCTGTTACACCACAAATGTTCTGATGACATTATAAATGTTCTAGTCTAATACACAACAGTTATTTTGATTATACTATACATGTTCTGGTCTGTTACGCCACAGGTGTTCAGATGACATTATACATGTTCTGGTCTGTTACACCCCAGGTGTTCTGATGACATTATACATGTTCTGATCTGTTACACCACAGGTTTTCTCATGACATTATACCTGTTCTGGTCTGGTACACCCCAGGTGTTCTGATGACATTATACATGTTCTGGTCTGTTACATCCCAGGTGTTCAGATGACATAATACATGTTCTGGTATGTTACATCCCAGGTGTTCTGATGACATTATACATGTTCTAGTCTGTTACACCAAAGGTGTTCTGATAACATTATACCTATTCTGATCTGTTACACCCCAATGGTCTGATTACATTATACAATGTACATGTTCTGGTCTGTTACATCCCAGATGCTATGATCACATTTTTGTGTTACATACACATATATAGAAAATTCTGTTTACTTAGTATTTAGGTCAGTTGACCTACAAATCAGCAGATGAAAAAAAAGTTAATGATCAATGATGATCTACATGTATATGAATTCACATGTCTGTCATATGGCACATTATATATTTATACAGGTATAATGTGCCTATCGGCATACATTTATAATTTTGTCTTAGGGGTTTCTGTATATATTTGTATGTGTGTGTGTGTGGTTGTAAGAGTGTGTAGTTGTACATGTGTGTAGTTGTATGTGTGCATGTGTGTGTGTGTGTGTTTGTACCTGGGTATGTGTTTAGCAGCATGTGTAGTTGTACAGGTATATTAGGCCTATCAACATACATATATAATAATTTGTGTGTCTAAGGGATTTATGTGTTGGTAGGTGTAGGTGTGGCTGTTTTTACATGTTGTGTATAGGCATGGTACATGATGATGTATGTATGATGTCCCTGTGTGCAAACATATTTAATTGTGTAGGTGATGTGTGTGTGGGTCCTACTTTCTGAAAATGGACAATACACTACACAAACATTGTTTCTCTATAATCATCAACTAGATCTATGTTTGTCAAAATTATGTGCAGCAAAACTGACACAATTTTTGTGCCATAAATATTCTATTTCCCAATATATGCTAATACATGCATAGGCTGCAGTTTACATGTGTCTATTATCTGGTACAGATTTGCTCTTAAGCCTGGCAGGTATTTCTTACCGTATTATGCTGTTGCTCATTTATTCCTGACCTTTCAATGCTACATGTCAACAAATGTGTTACAAGGTCACTGCCATTGTAGAAGGTTCCAGGGCTGAATTAGAGAAGAATTCCAAACCCATTACTTTGAATCAAACACTATCATCTAATTACCACTCTCTGTTATAATCCACAGTTATGGCATACATGATATAATATACAGTCCAACTTGTTTTGAGAGACTTTTCAAGGTAGAAGGCCACATATTAGAAGTGGTCTCTTAATTTAGGTGATCTTATATTCAACTTTAAAATTTGTTCACATTGTTTATTTACATGTTTATTTCTTAAATGAATTAAAAATTTATCTTTACATTACAAATTTATTTAAATATTTCATTTGCTCAAAAGACATCGCATATGTGTACATTGAAACTTGTATATAACGACCTCCTTAGGGACACAACAGAACCAGTCTTTATAGGGAGATGGTCTTTATATAGAGGTTGATTTGTACACAGATGGTACTATTGGGGACAGCAAAAAAAAAAAACTGTCTTTGTGATCAAGTTGTCTTTATATACAGGTGGTTGCTAAAGCAGGTTTTACTGTATTTTCAATGATCCAAGAGGCTGAATGGTTAGAGCATTGAACATTTAAAACCTTAGTCTCTCAATTCTATAGACAGCATGGGTTATAGTCAAACATTAAAAAAGGGGTCATATTAATGTGATTAGATAAAGGTTGTTTCAAAGTTATGAAAGTAAAAATTATTTGTTGCATAAGGCATGTACATGTAGTCACCTAAACCAGGTCATTTGTATACAGGTAAAAAACAATAATGGGCATATAGTAAAATCTGTATAACCTGGTGGGACGGAGTCCTGTGAACCCTTTCTTGACCAGGACGAGTTTAAATTTTATGTAATAAAGCATAACATTAAAATTACACTGACTAGAGTAATCGCTCCTGCTTGTCACCAAACATTTGAGAGTATCCAGTGAAGAATAAAACATTTTTCCCATGCAGCTTGTCATAACCGAAAAGTGAGTAGATGATAAAGTGAGTAGAATCATCGGTATGATAATCAAAAGGTTACTCCGCCCTGCCATCTTATGTGAATCAGACAATACCTAACAGTGTTTTATGTTATACAGTTTTAACAAATGTTCATAGTTATCGTTAAATATAATGTGTTTTACCTTTTTGAAGCACCAGTGTTACCTAAATTTGAGGAACATCCAAATGGATTTCGATATATGTTAAAAGCCAAAATGGACAGCTTTTCTTTTACATTAACCTGTTATGTTTTTCAAAACATTTTATGTTTTTGAGGGCAAAGGTAATACATTTCAAATAGTCAAGAATTTTTAAAACAACTCCAAAAGCTAATTTCTTGTTGTTTTAATGATATTTAGTGTGTATGATTTTGTTGAGGATTAGCCAAGGTATGTCATCTTGACAAAATATTGTGTACGACATTATGACCTTTTAATTATGTAGTGTTCGTAACCAATGATACAACTACTGTACAATTTACATAAAATGGCGGGATGGAGTAGCCTTTTGATTATCATATGGATGATTCTAGTCAGTTTTCGGATATAACAAACTGCACAGGAAAAATATTTTATTCCTCACAGGATACTCTCTTGTGTATGGTGACAAGTAGGAATGATTTCTCTAGCCAGTTAGCCAGTGTAATTTTAATGTTATGCTTTATTACCTAAATTTTAAACTCATCCAGATCAAGGAAGGTTTCACAAGACTCCAGCCCACAGGGTTATATGGATTTTACTATAGTACCCGGGTATTACATTTGGTCTACGATGAAGTAAACGTTACAGACACAACAGCATTTTTTAGTGTCCATAACCTGTTTTTAGTAATATTTATAGAAAATGGTACTTAAATTAACCTCAAAAACAATTCTTTTCAAACCAAAATATTATTTATATCCCTTAGATAAAGGTAAGTCATATAAAATTAAATTATATATGAAATCTTTAAGTTCATTTTTAACTATCTCCATTACGTATAGCCTGCATATAGGTTGCGTAAGACAGAAACTTCCTAAAACCAGTGAGGTAATAATAAGGAAATTTTATCATACATGTATATCACAAATGATCTCAAACAATAATTTGATAAAATTCTAATGTATAGAGTTAAAATAGTATATCCAACTGTTTATGTGAAATTCATGCAAATTTTTATATTAATGTTTAAACAGATGTCACAGATATTGAATATATATGTAAAAAGTTTTGTTTAGAACAAAGTTATATAATGCAAATGCATTTCCTATTAAACAGTGCATGTAATTATAGTGAGGGATAAGTGTAAAAATAGCAGTACTTTTGGGTGCATGTATTGGAACTTGTCTTGAGGGCTAAATGCAAAAAGAGCAAGACATGTGGGTGTATACAATGTATATTGCGACCTGTCTTGAGAGATAATCTCGTCTTCCTTTAATTGATGACTCCCTTGACTGATTATCATATTGAACTTACCTTTACCCTTTTCTTTATCGAGGTTGTGTTTCTTCGTGGATCCTGTGTGTTTTTGCATGAATGTTATGTGTTTTTTGGGTTGGGAGATGAATTTAAAGACGTGTATTTTTTCTTATTGGCCTCTCTCAGACAGACAGTTGGTACTTTATAGAACTGTTCCGACAGACAGTTGGTACTTTATAGAATTGCTCCTACACACAGTTGGTACTTAATAGAATTGGACCTACACACAGTATACATGCAATAGATCATTTAGCAAACTATATGGAGTTTCTAAAATATATCATGACAGAGTAGGTAAAATTAGCACACCAATCGACCAGAATGAGTCCATGTAAACTGAAATGGAATTTCCTCTATATTCATTTTTAGTAGGTGACAATTTTTTCCATCAGGACAAATGATTTTGAATTTAATTATGGCAATTATATCAATATTTATCTTGTAGTGCCATTATTATATACCGGATCTTTGTATTGAACTGATAATTCTCTGAAATTGTACAGCTTACATATGTGTGTGTGTGTGTCTTTGTGAGTGAGTGTGTTTGTGTGTGGTGTAATGGTGTGTGTGATGTTAGTGAGAGAGATTGTGTATGTTTCTATGTTAGTATTAATCAGATATGAATTTGATCTAACCTATCAAAATATTTTTAACTTGTCCAATGAAATAACAGAAACAGGGGTTAAAATATTTTTATATTAGTCAACATTTAGTTGTTTTAGTTTAAAGAATATGCATTTCATTAGCAGCATTTCTTCAAACTTAAATCCTCCATCTTATATGAAATTAGTTTACTTGGACAAAAACTCAAGAGAGCTAATGGCATGTCATCAATGACAGGAGTGTCCCTGGACAAAAACTTTAGAGCGATACCTTTTGAATATTACAGGTTAGGGCTCTAATATTTCAAATTTGCAATCCCGATGATCAACTCTTTGAGACCTTGTGAGCTAACTGACGCTGTAATATAAAGAGTAGAACTGTTATCTTATGTGTGCAATATTTTTTATCATTGCTTACAATTGTAAGCCATCAATATACAAAGATATCCAGTTACAGAATAAATTTTGCATGTCTTTACCTTAAAATCATGAAAAAATAGTTGAGCTTGAGGTAAATTTGATGACTTCAGGCCCAGCTCTTTCATATGGAACCATGATCTTCTTACCTAGTTACTATCGTTTGACCTACTTCTTAAATCTGCCATAGTTGCATAATAAGAATGGTATCTTGGATACGATTCTGGTACTGGTGAGCTGTACATTATGTTGTCTTTTGACAATTCTTGTTATTCTCTACACAATATTATTTGTTTGTTCTTACACCAAGATTTATTGTAGCATGTTGGAAAACCTGAGATATTTGGAATGCATTTTGCAAGAATCCAGATAAAGGGAGGTAAATCTTGTGACAATATTCTGTTGATAATTCATGCTTGTTACTTATGAAGAGTAGCTATGTTAGAATGTTTTATACTAAAGTGATCATGTCATTTCATATCAGTATATGCAGGACAAAATATCCTGCTTCACATCTGCTTTCAAATAACAAGATTTATATGTCAGTAAAGAGTGGTATTATTTTACATTTTAGCCGATAGACATGGTCTCCATGACAAAGATCTTGTGGAACAGATTCAAAAAGTATATGTGGATGCTTTGGATGAGTATGAAGATAAGAAGCGTTTCCGAGGAGGTTGTACATTAGCAAAATATCTGTTATACCTGATGGATCTCCGCAATATAAGTGTTGAACACTCTAAAATGTTGATACATCTACCCATTAAAGAATCAGTTATGCCTTCTGTTGTCAAGGATATATATATACAAGACGACAAATAACACATATCGGTTAGAATAACACTGTTTAATGTAAATGTGTGGAAAATACAATTGTGTTGTCTGAAATTTTGATCTATTTAGTGAGAATGGAATATGAATATATGTATGCAGTCTTTTTAAAAGGCTAAAAAAATTACTTATATTTCTTGGGTATTTTGACATTGAATCTCGGCTATTGGTGCAAATGTAATTGACATTTTATGTTTCAAAATGGGGAAAATATATATTTAAAGATAACTGGTCTTTTCTTCTAGTAATATTTTTAAATTATTATGTCTATTAACGAATAAGCATAATGTACATTAAATCAATAATTAAATCGGCAAAATTTCGGAGTATTTCCGATTTCATGATTATGTAGCACATATTATCTATTCTGTTTCACAGAATTATTTAGACATGGTCTACCTCATTTCAAATATACAGTGGAACCTCGCTGTTAAGACCACCTTACTGACTGACTCAAAGTGGTCTGATTAGCGAGGTGTTACAGTGGAACCTCGCTGTTAAGACTGCCTTACTGACTGACTCAAAGTGGTCTGATTAGCAAGGTGTTACAGAGGAACCTCGCTGTCAAGACCACCTTGGTGGTCTCAAAGTGATTAGCAAGGTGTTACAGAGGAACCTTGCTGTTAAGACCACCTTGGTGACTGACTCAAAGTGGTCTGATTAGTGAAGTGTTACAGTGGAACCTCGCTGTTAAGACCACCTTACTGACTGACACAATGTAATCTGATTAGCGAGTTGTTACAGTGGGACCTAGCTGTTAAGACGACCTTACTGACTGACTCAAAGTGGTCTGATTAGCGAGGTGTTACAGTGGGACCTAGCTGTTAAGACCACCTAACTGACTGACTCAAAGTGGTCTGATAAGTGAGGTGGTCTCTTAAGTGAGGGTCTGGACTCATTGAACATTTACTACGAAAATTTGAAGAGACTGAATATTTAAGGTCTTAAATGCAAGGTGGTCTCATAATTGAGGTGGTTGTTAGGCAGTGTTCCACTGTATATACACTTCTATAAGTCAGAGCTAGATTAGGTATTTTTGTTCCCATGTATAGCGTATTTTTTTTTTGTTCTTCCATGCTCAGATTATTTTCCATGTTTGTTGTTTTAGTCAATGTTTTGTGCATTTATGGACATATTTTTATTTGTAGTGTCTACATGTCTATTTGTAAATGATTCTGTATCATATAAAATTATCAGGTGCCTTCTTTATCATTGTATGTTGTCAGGGTGACTTTTAATTGTAAACATATTTCCACTGCATCATGTCAGTATTTGTCAAACAATTCTGTCTTCAGGCCAGCCTGTAAACTGTCTGGTCAGTATCAGGGATCTTCAAGGATGTGTTTGCAGTTTTTGATATTTTGATGACTATTGAGATAATAGTATAAAATGATACATTTGTTTCTCTCAAGCCTCTGTAAACATGATGGACAAGATTACAATTGTTTTATATCTAGATATATGATACTTGCTCACTAACACTGTACAGTATAGGATTTTAGATCAAATTTATGTCACAGTGTGAAGGGAAACCAGTCCAAATAGATAGCCACCTTTAGAGTTAGACCTTATTAGAAAGATATCATTAGATATATTTAAACTAGTTTAAATAAGACAGCAACATTAAGCCTAACAGCTTGTCAGAGAGAAATCATTAGATGTATTTAAACCAGTTTAAATAGACAGCCACCTTAAGACTAACAGCTTGTTGGACAGAAATCATTTGATGTATTTAAACCAGTTCAAATAGACAGCCACCTTAAGACTAACAGCTTGTTGGACAGAAATCATTTGATGTATTTAAACCAGTTCAAATAGACAGCCACCTTAAGACTATCAAAACAGGTGCCTTGTGTGCACCACCAAAAACAGTAAGATTAGTTTAAATACATGTGTTCCTTTTTATATTTCTTTAATTCAAATTAGCCAAATAACAGAATCATGTTATAAAACAACTGTTGACTTTTGATAGGCACCTTGATTTCTCAATCCCAGAAAGGTGATATTGAACTTGGCTGTTGCCTTAGGTGAATATCACTTCCCATGAGTCTATAAATCAAGGTGTCAACTTTATCAAAACTAAATAGCTGTCCTGTATATTTAAAGACATCATGCTAAAATAAGATATTGCCCATTTCAAACAGCTATTTTTTGTACACCTCTCAACAAACAATAAATTCTACCTTCAAAGATATTGTTTTAACATTGAATACTGCCTGGAACAAACAGCTGCTCAACTCACTTGTAACACTTAAATGTAGTTATTCCTAACTTATCCATATACTGTCTGTTATAAACAGCTGTTCTGTACAGCTTGTCATATACTGTCTGTTATAAACAGCTGTTCTGTACAGCTTGTCATATACTGTCTGTTATAAACAGCTGTTCTGTACAGCTTGTCATATACTGTCTGTTATAAACAGCTGTTCTGTACAGCTTGTCATATACTGTCTGTTATAAACAGCTGTTCTGTACAGCTTGTCATATACTGTCTGTTATAAACAGCTGTTCTGTACAGCTTGTCATATACTGTCTGTTATAAACAGCTGTTCTGTACAGCTTGTCATATACTGTCTGTTATAAACAGCTGTTCTGTACACTTGTATCTCTGACATATAGTCAGCCCTAACTTATCCATATACTGTCTGTTATAAACAGACACCATGTGTTCACAAATCAACATACAGCTGACATACCTATTACAAAGAGCCACACTGAAAATAAGAGTTCTTGCCTGTTATAAACAGGATAACTGAAAACACATTCAGTCTACAGTAGTCCTTATCCCTAAAAGTTCATCACGTTACAGGTGCATGTACCTGTTTTAAACAGGTGTTCTGTGTGCAGCTCATGGTATACAGTAAATCTGTCTTTGAATCACTGGTCACCACCATGTTACTGAAAACATGTTGAATGTGGTGTAAAAACATTCAAACAAGCAAATAAATTATGAGATTTTATAACATCTACCTGTTATAAACAGGTGGCTTTTGTTCTCAGTTGACATTGAATCCTGTATACCTGTCTTTAGATCTACTGTTTTGATGTAGCAGTAGTCCTGTGTGATGAATCTTGTATCAATAGTAGTATATTACCCTTTAAATACAGTGAATTCTCAGGAGTTAGCTACTGGATATTTTACAGGTATTGTCTGTTCCAAACAGTTGTCCAATGTACATGGCATATTGTATAATACAATCTGTAACCTGTTTATAACAGAAATTGTGTTGTAGATAGTGATCCTGATAATCACTATAATTTATAACTAATCATGTTTTGTAAACAATAGAACTATGTACTAGATATTTTAATGGGTCCTTTCAAGTGTTATGGAAACCTTCACAGCTTTATTGGGGGTTTTGAGAGAAATGACTGAAATCTAAAAATACATAGTTATCAGCATGTCATTAAGGTTTAAATAAAATTTAAAATTTATTGTATATATTGATTGATTTTGTGTAATAAAGATATTACAACATCTCACTGTTGATTGGTGCAAAGTACTTGGTGCCTATTGCTGATTGGTACTTCACTGATAATTTAGCGCAACTAACATCTGTTTTCTCACCACACAGTCTCACTGCTTGTATTTGTGTGTGGATGTGTTTGTGTATGTGTCTTTAGTATGATATATATTTATATTGACATATCCTTCATGTTTCCAAATTCTAGATTGAAAATATCCGAATTCTGTAATGACAACTTACCATCATTTTTATCATTTGAACTTTGTTTAATCTGTCTTTAGAAATGAAACAAAAATTATAATATATTAGCATAGTGTAGAAAAAAATGTGTTTTACTTTGTTTCATATTCGTAAATAACCAATTTACTTCTATCAACTACAAATACAGTTGCAGATTTTCTTAGATTAATAGGGGCCTGCAGGGCCAAATGTTTGGAACATTGCACTTTAAACCAAGAAGTCTCTTACCTCTAGTTAGCTTGTGTTCAAGTCCCATTTGACCTAAGCTGATTTTGTGAGAAAGTTTGGCGGTTTACTTGCAGAAGGCGGGTGGTCTCTTCCCGGGTACATTGTAACCAGGTTATCTCCTCCAACATTAAAAACAGGCCGCCACCATATAACTGGAAAAGTTCCAAGTGTTGCATAAAACAAAATTCAGACAAGATAAACAAATAATCCTTACTCATAGTAAAGTGTGTAGGTCAAAGGTCACATGTATCATGTACATGTCTACAATATATACAGAAAAGAGGATGTATTAATAGTTCATCCAAGGTAAAGTAACAGAGTAAGTCTAAATTAAATCATCAAAGGGGTGACAGGTTAGTTTTGGACAAAAATATATTTAAACCAAAGTAATGCATGTAGTCAGAAAAGGGTAAAACGTCTACGTGAACACCCCTATGTTTAAATAGGAAGTATTGTTTTGGTTTTTGACAGAACTAGGATTTGCCACTTAATATTGGTGGTGCTTTAACCTTACATCTTTTAGGAGAGGGGATACTTTCCACATAACTTAAAGTTAAGACCATCTGTCTGTTCATGGATGACTTTTATACCTGCTAATTGGAATGTAAAATAAACAATGACATGGCTGTTAAAGTTTAACCTCTCTTTCTAAATCATACTCAAATAGGCTGAAATTCTCCCTCTATCTACCTAAAAGAGTACCACAATGAGCTTGTCTATCTAATTTCATCAAGAGATGAAATTCCTTATAAGTTTGATTTACAGTATCAAACTTCTTCATCATATTTCATTGACAGCATTGTGTAATTTTATTTTAGTACTCAGTATTAAACGCACCTGTCAAACTTCATTTATTCTTGAGCCCATGTACCGCAATAAGTATATTATGTTGAACTCTTTAATCAAGTAGTCTTAGGTATTTCATGCTTCCATTGAATCAAATTTACAAGGTGGAACCTTTCTAACAGACATCTTCAAATTCAGTTTCTATCACATTGCTTTTGGTGTGTTGAACGTCTTCATTCAACTCGCAGTTTAAAGTGTTAGACATTCCAGTACAACTTCAAGTGAACCACACTGATGATTGATAAATCTTTAAAACTTTCTATTCACCTTTACCTGATGTTCAGAATCTCTCCTTCAAGCAGAATATCTACAGTGTTCATTTACTCCACCGAATTGATAATGCACCCCGTAAATTCGTTATATCTAGGACAATCGATGTTAAAGCTTTCTGGAAAACTGACAATGTACCTGCTGAAAATCTCAACCTCTGGATTTGGGTTTCATTGAAAATATGTTTTCAGCAAAAAAAATTAAGTTAAATTCGCTTTGAATTGAAGAATCTTACCATAAAGAAACCGAAAGTGTTTTTTTGATTTTAATCATAAAATGTTTTGAATGGTTATAACGGTTTGTAAAATGGTTAGAATTGAATGTTTTAGCTGTAAAATATATACAAATATCTAATACTGGTACAACACATTATTGTCAGGTTTGCCTTTTTAAACCAAGGCCATTTCTCAGGTATAATGGTTTTAATTACATTTGACCAAGTTGAGTTAGATCTCCATGAAATGAAAAATGACTATTGTTGACTTTTTATCAGCTGTTGTGGTCATTAGTTGAACTCATGTTTTTTACAAGTCAACCTTAAGTATACTATATAAAAAGTTCATGTTGTTGACTCTATCTACCTCTTTATTGATAAATCCAACATCACAATGAACACATGATATTTTCATCATGACATTTTAGTGTCATATTGTTCTTCTATACTCGGTAGTTACGGAGTTGATTGATTAAACACTGATGTAAAGTTGATTGGTGTGAGGCATTGATTGGACACTGGTGTCTTTCATAAACATGTTGATAGGTGAGGTTGCGTGTCTCGCTCACTAGCCTAGCCTAGTCTTTTAAAACTAGCCTAGCCTAGTCTTTTAAAATTATGTCTCATTTCTGTGGACTCACGGTGGGTGTGACCAGTCAACAGGGGTTGCTTACTCCTCCATGGGACCTTACCCCACCTTGATTTCCAGAGGTTGCTTACTCAACATTCACTAGATTTGTATACATGTATTCTTGATATCCTGAAGATTTATACTTTGGTATCTGAGATTTTGATATCACCTTTACGCTTTAATTCAAAATGAAACTAGAATCAAACTTAAAAGTAACGAGGACTTTTCATTCTTCTGAAAAAATAATTACAAGTAGGAGAGATATGACAACAAGCGACAGTAAATGATGTTATTAGTTGTAAATTTTAGAGGCATACTGTATGTTCAACACATTGGAGGTATGATTGATGATGGAGGCATGCACGATATATTAGAGGTGTGTTCTTAAATCATAAAGAACATTGAAAGAGGGATTTTATATAAATATTACAATGAAAATATGTTGGATGATTGAGGTATGTTGTATTAAGAATATGTTGGAAGAATAATGCGTGCAAGAGTTATATGATATACACTCAAATATGTTGTTAGACACGTGTTTATATAAACATTGAGAGTATGTTATATGTATGTCTGAGGCATGTGGTATATCAGTTTCAGTAGATGTGTGGGTTTTGTTCACAACATACACGTGAACTATATCAATTCTGTCTCTATATATACGAACACAATTCACTAGAGGTACACAACACTCCATCGCAGATTAGCAATTCTTTTGCATTGGTCATTTTGTACCTACCATCAGTGGACAATGACAAAGTCAAAAGAATAGGAAGTCATTTTGTACCTACCATCAGAGGACAATAATGCATATAAGTGGCATCCTTGGTCACAAATTGAGTTTTAGCTGATTAGATAATTACCTATCAATTTAGACACTTAATTACATTTGCAGTACACTGAAAATATCTGTGTTCAATATAATTATATGCAACAAGGCTACTAATTCCAAGTTAAGATATCAGCGTTTTGGACGACACCCTTGAACTTTAATCGTTCACCTCTATCTAAATGGTATACTCTGTTATCTTAGACCAGTCTATTATTGTCTGTAGTTATGGATATATTCTCAACTTCAAGTATTTTTTTGTAATTCAATATTATGAAACAGACCAAATTGAGAATATTCCTAGATTTAAGTACATTTTAAGATGATACCAGACCAAGCTTATTATAATTTCCACAGAATACTATGTGTTGCGGGTTTTCTATCCACAAATCCTGAACTGGTATGCTTTTTTTGCACGTTTGTTATAAATATATTTAAGGGTCAATTTTGCATAACTACAGACACTTATTTACATAGGTAAAGCTTCAAATATGCAAATTTGATTGTGCTGTAAAACTTGACTTGCATGACTCTGGCAGTCAATCAGATTTGCGAAAATTGTGAGGTGCAGAATATCTATAAAGCAACACAAATGTTGATAGTTTTATGTCATCTCGTCAAAATTTTGATATATTATGTAATTTTGATTGACAGAAAACGTTGGTGCAAGTAATTGTTGTCCAGTAGAACGTTTTTGGAAAGTGATACATTATCGTTCTGTCTAATGGAAAGATGTATATATACAGAGTTTTGTTAATTGTTTGATAACAGTTGATACTGTAAATGCTCATCATGGCCATTTATATATACATTTGTATAACTGTTTGATATTATTGTAAATATGATGTTCAACATGTTTGAATCATGAAATGATAATACAGTTATTATGAAATATGTTATAGCCAATGTTCATCTATTATAAGACAGGGATGTTACAGGTCATTTTAAACAAGTCCAGGCAATCTACCTCAGCCAGAATTCTTTAAAGGGGTATTAGCTGTGTTTATCTAAATTTATTTCGATTGTTTCAAATTTTTCTACTTGTACAATAACAAATAAGAGCTATACACAGACACTTAACATCTTTTATTCCTTATATTTTGTGAAAATAAGGTTATGGTCAGTGTGGTATTCATATAAAAATAGTAAGGTTGAGGTAATCAATTGCAAGTGGAAAAGTTCCAAACCTGGGTTTCTCAAGAAATTTTCAAAAAATATATAGGGATTTAAGATTGTTTGTCTGAGTATATCTCTTTTTGTTATTGTTTATCAATCTAAGTAGTAAAAAGGGGAAAATACCCCTTTTAGATTTTACTTGTTTTCAATTATAAGTTTGGAAAGTATAAAAATAATTTATTTCTACTAGGGCTAAACTAAAGTTGTATTTTTTCAATTATCAGTGAACACAGCAATATTTATGTTCTCATGTTAGTCAGTTTCTATCATTATCTATGCCACTGGGGTTTATCATTAAGACAAGAATAAGATAATGAGTTCAGAGTAACTAGATATTTAGTTTATATAAGATTCCTCATACATTTACGATTTATAACAGAAAGGAATGGTCAGATCTGGTCACCACAACACAAGGTTAGAATCTGTTGTTTTTAACTTACTCCTGATTATTGCTTTGTTTTAAAAAATACAACTAAATTAGTGTAAATACAATCTGTAAGAATGGAAACATCTGCATTTAAGATATAAAATTGTATATTAAACCCAATATAATAAATTACGGCTGTCAATCAGGAATTATATCATTCTGGCACTATCCTGTTCCCATTAAATGACAAATCTAGAGTGCGTGAAACGAAGCATAGCTTGGACTTAAAAAAAATAATAAAACACTCTGTAATGTCTGGTATCTGTTGTTTTTTATCATTACTTCCGTATCAGCAACCCAAGGCATCCACCTGGGTGATTATATATATATATATATATATATATATATATATATATATATATATATATATATATATATATATATATATATATATATATATATATATATATATATATATTGGCCAATCGTTTGACACAATCATCAACAGAATTCATACGTAAACTGAAAATTCATCGCCAATCAAATGAATGAGCCTCGCAGTATTTGGACCTCTTAAAATGAGGTTTTCGAAAATAGAAACGTCACCAGTGATGACATGCCAGCTAGGATTGTATTTGAAGAGAGACGAAGTACATGAACATGTGACAGTACTTTTTGGAGATGTTTGATATCTAGGTACTGCAAATCCTTTTTGTAATGTTAAAATAGATTGGATACAATACTGGATGTATAGTTATATGAAATATAACGTGTGGTCTTCAGTTTAAAATATGGCGGAATACAGGACTGAATCTATGTATGAATAAAACACTGATAATGTTTAATACCCTTATTTACAAATTGAAGTTATAGAAATAGACGCTTCTTTTCAGAATGGTAACCATCCCTAAGACTAGCATGTTTGAACAATCTATGCTGGGATAGTTCAGTGTGTATTATTGAGATAAAGAATCGGTGCAGGGGTCTATCCTTGCTTCCTGAAAAGTTCATTAGGAAATATCAGTGAAATAGAATGAAGCCTTCAAATCATTAGGATCCAATGTTTTGTTAACGTAAGGCAAAAGGTGACGAAAAAGTGACATCATGTATATTAGTTCTATTGTATGAAAGATATCCAGGACGCTTTCGTCTTCCGTTAAGGCTTAGTTACAACTGGACGCACGTGTTTTTAAATCGTGCGTCCTCTGCGTTTGTCGTCATAGGTGAGAGTCTTGGAGGTCGTGGGGGCAGAAAAAAGTAGCAGTCAATTCGTAACTTCGGAGTAACATAGATGTATATTGGGAAAATCGCAGGGTTTGTTGGACATGCTCAACATCCATCGTACGTGCTTATGGGCAGTCTGCATGTTCGAAATTCTGCAAGAAGTCTGTGCAAAGGTCATGCGTTCCTTGGCGTCTTTTGCCGTACATACCCCGTAGAGTGGGAGTATGACCGGCTGTAACTGAGCTCGAGGGTTTAGTATTAAATAGTCCCATAACATTTACGTTGCTACACTGTGAACTGTGCCTACAATCTGAATATTACCATTGCATCTTATTATAAGGCATAAGAGTATGCAGTTGCAAGTTGTCTAATCCAGTATTCTTTACTATGTCTACTGAAGGGGTATTTAAGGTGGGAGTTTTTATTACACACAACTGAACCTACATACCACACATAAAACAGTGATGTGTATGTGTACTGTAGATTACTCTCACTTCATACTAAGCAAAACGCTGGAGACTTAAATATGCCTTACTTATGTATTAACAGTCTAAAACGGAATCCGGAAGGCGAAACAATTTATAGAAAAAATGTTGTCAGTTACCTTGGATGTGAGTGCATAGCATACATACTCAAATCAAAACTGGAATACTGGTACCATCGCCTCGTTGTAATAGGTTTAAACAGTATAACAATCTAGACATCCACTTACATTTGCGCCATGTTGACTTTAATATCGATACCTAAGTTCATTATATGGGCATTACATTTGCGCCTTGTTGACTCTAATATCGATATCCAAGTTCATTATATGAACATTACTTTTGCGCCATGTTGACATTACATTTGCGCCATGTTGAATTCATAATCGATACTGGAGTTCATTATATGGACATAACATTTGCACCATAATGACTTTAATATCATTACTTAAGTTCAATATATGAACATTACACTTGCGCCATGTTGCCTTTAATATCGATAAGCAAGTTCAATATATGGACATTACATTTGCGCCATGTTGCCTTTAATATCGATACCTAAATTCAATATGTGGACATTACATTTGCGCCATGTTGCCTTTGATATCGATACCTAAGTTCATTATGTGGACATTAAGTTTGCGCCATGTTGCCTTTAATATCGATACCTAAGTTCATTATATGGACATTACATTTGCGCCATGTTGAATTTAATATCGATACTTAAGTTCATTATATGGACATTACATCTGTACAATGGTGACTCTATATTGAACTCTTCAAATCCGACATTTTAACCCTAACAAAACAGCAGGCGACAGTAGGTCTCCATATTCAGTTAGCAATTTTCACTTAAATGAGGGGAGGGGATGCTTTAAGAGGAAATTTTATGTCATACAGACAATGGACATTTTTATTTTTATGAGCTTGTTTTGATGGCTAGTAAACGCGGCAGACGTTCGACTTCAGCACTAAAACCAAGTTACTTGCTCTCCAAATACATTTGAAATATCGTTTAATACTTCATTGTGATAATCCATTACGTAGACCAAGTATTGCAACATGTTTTCAATTATTTTGATTCTTAATATTCCGTCGTCAAGTTTATATACTTTACGTCACAGTGGTCATCCATACGATTTGCGGTGGTCTATCCAGCCCATTTATACTTGTTAGATTGGTATGAGTGACTTCACATGGAAAATAATTATAAAACGATACAGTATTGATACAGTATATTCGTGTGCATATTTTATACAATATTTTGTTTAAGAACTAGCATGTAGTTTAATCTCTCAAATTTCCATTGACAATACAACGATATCTGATTATTATTAATTTCGATATAGAGGCTGTTTTACAAAACATGTTTTTGTATTATAACATTAATTCAGATATTTTAATAACAGCACTTACAAAAGGAAGTCAAATTGTACTTGATTTCAATGACACAATACTTAACTGTATAAAAGACAACCTTCAAATACTAGGGTCAGACAAAAGATCGTCCACACCGTCTGTAAACTATATGCAAATGAATTTATTTTCATATTATACTAATTATTGTTTGATTCACATATTAATTTATTAATTATTAAGATGGCGGGGCGGAGTAACCTTTTGATTATCATACGGATTATTCTACTTACTTTTCGGTTATGACAAGCTTCACGAGAAAAAACGTTTTACTCCTCATTAGATGTATGGTGACAAGTACAATTACTCTAGTTGGTGTAATTTCAATGTTATTCTTTATTATCTAAAATTTAAACTCGTCCAGGTCAAAAACGGGTTCACAAGACTCCGCCCCGCCAGGTTATATGGATTTTACTATAACATATTAGTCTTTCAACACCTTCATAACCTTATTTTTCCATCCGAACTTTGGTTTTGTTTTTTTGTTTTTTTTTGTTTTTGTTTTTTTTTTGTTTAACATTTTATTAACAAAAACACAAGACATGCCTGTTTACACTTATGGTCCCAAAACAGGTCGAGGCTACCTGTGAGACATCACACAAACACAATAAACACAAAGTACATACATACCTGGTACGAGTAATACTTTGAACTTGTTTTTAAGTGCATATATATATATATATATATATATATATATATATATATATATATATATATATATATATATATATATATATATATATATATATATATATATATATATATATATATATATATATTCCTCTTCATTTATATTCAAAGACATGCATGCATGTATCCAAATATTTATACATCAATTTCATATTTTATGTACGTGCAAACACATACCAGTACCTATACACACACATAAATAAACATGCATACACATACATATACATACATATGTATACATACACACACCACATATCACTGTAACTCATTTATTGTTTTTTGATATTATAATATTTATAATAAAAAGTTCAGTCTATAAAATAGTTAAACATTGCCATTGGCCCATACATATTCTAAACCATACCCACTATTAAAATATATGTAAATAATATTATTTTAATTTTCTAAATTACTTATATTACTTGTATTTTTCATATTAATATTTTCACTAGTAATATTCTTTTAATATGAATGTCAATTTATACTATTTATATATCTTAAGTATTATCAACGTTTTTATAAATGTATACAGCTGTGTCAAACTACAAGTACATTTGTAAATATAGAATAATTCATCATTTACTTTTAATATAATATTGACAACATGCTTCCACTTCCAAAAGCAAATACATGCATATCCATATATGTACTGCATATTACAAATTAGTTTAATGTTTACTATAAATCTTTACTCGTGCATATAAATGCACAGTAATGTGTAGAAACATACACTCAACATACATGCATCCACCTCTACAATTTAAAAACGCACACATGTATACATTTTAGAAAGTATATATTTACTGAATTAATACAATTGTATAAGCAACTTTTATAATTCAAGTATATTTTTACCTTTAAGTTATATTATATTTTACTTATTTATTCTTTTTTCCATATTAGTCCTGCCCAACCTGCATGTATATATACAGTGACTTTCATTTTTCGAATTTTTGAAAAATAATTATTTCCATATTTGACCAGCATGTGCACATCATGTACACATATACATTGTTAATATATCAGACATGCATGCTACAGTGAAGCTCATTGAAAAAGATTTTTCTACTGATCCCACTTTTTTTCAAAGTGTTCTAAATTACATGTTTTTTCTGCAACAATTTTTTCTGCAATAAACCATTGCTTCATATATTTTTGTAATGGGATGTTTATATTAATATTTGTCTAGTGGAATAATATATGAAATATTTTGTCTGGATTATAATTGAATTTATAGGATTGCTTGGTGAAACAGTATCTATTTTTATATTTGGTTCATTACAAATTATGTTTAAATTCACCTTATTTAAATTAAGTCTGAAAGATCACTCCACAACCTTCTTATATCATCACATTGGCAGAATAAATGTTTTTAATTATTGTTTCCTCGGTGGTTCCAAATATTTTACATTTATCATTATTTGTGATTCCATTTTTTTAGATAATAGTTTAAGGGAAGAATTCTGTGTTGTAGTCTAAATTGGAATCATTGAAGGGTTACGTCTTTTGTTGTTTTAAAAGGAATTATATAGTGTTGTTGCCATTTCATATTAAGAAAGTTTTGCTCGTTTTCCCACTTATATTCTGATGTAGGTTTTATGTTATTATTATAGGTCATTAAAATATAGTAAATATTTTTGCATCCTTTTTTGTCATTAATTAAAATTTTTACAAATGTTGGTATTATTGGTCTTTCAAAGACTTCTGTTGTAAATTGTTTAAAATTGACTGATTTTTTAAAGTGATATATTGAGTGCCATATACTGGAATATAACAAAAAATTATTAGTAACTATATTGAATTTATTCTTAAAATCAGTAAAACTAAGCATATTGCCATTTTCATCAGTTAAATCTGAAATTGTTTTTATTCCTTTTTCATACAAACCTTTTATAAAAATATGTTTATTTATTTATTTTCATTTTATTATTAAACCAGATAGGTGTGGACAGGAATGCATTATGTGTATTAATTTTGAAATTATCTGTTGTTTCATACCAACATTGAAAGACATAATGCCAAAACGGATTAACATTTAGTTTGGTTTTATCTTTAAATATAAACTCTGGTCCAAAATCGGATATAAACTTGGAATCAAAATATTGTTTTTAAAAAATTTCAGTCCATTTATGATTGGTAGATGTTACTAATCTCCTCAGCCAGGTTACTTTTAAAGCTTTCATAAATTTGTTAATGTCAATCATTTTAAGACCCCCTTTGTCATATTCACATGCAAGAGTTTCTCTTTTTAATTTTATCTACAGTATTTTGTCATATAAATCTATATAATTTAGTGTTTAAAATATTTATGGTTTCTACACTAGGGTTAGACAACGAGAGGAAAAGGTGGTTAAGTTTTGATATAATTAGTGTTTTTATAATTGTTATTCTGCCAATAGGTGTCAAAATTCTCTTGGACCATTGTGATATTAATATATCTATCTTTTTAAATTGCTTTGTATAATTCATGTAAACCATTTCATTTAAATTAACAGAAAAATCTATACCTAGGAGGTTGAAATTTGTTAGTTTCCATCTGTGATGGTATACATCTTTACTAAATCTTTTACTTCCAATCCACACAGTTTTTGTTTTATCGTTATTTATCGTTAATCCAGATAACTTTGCAAAATATTCTAATGTATCTCTTAGTTTGAACAGTGATTGTTTTGAACCATCTAATATAAAGGTTGTGTCATCAGCATACTGTGTAATTTTTGGTTCCAAATCTCCAACATGTATTCCTTTAATATTCTTGTTATTCTTAACAAATATAGCAAGAACTTCTGCACAGAGTATGAATAAGTAAGGTGAAATAGGGTCCCCTTGCCTACAGCCTCTATGTATGGTAAAAGATTTGGATAAAAAGCCATTTTGAATTATTGCTGATTTTATATTATTATTAAAAAGTTTCACCCAACTAATTATTGATGTATTAAAATTAAATAAATCTAGAACTTTGTATAGAAAAGACCATGCAACTGAATCAAAAGCTTTTTCAAAATCTATTAAAATTAGAAGTCCTGGAATATTATTGTTTTCAGTAAAATTCATTATATCATATATTAAGCGAGTATTTTCACCAATATATCGTCCACTTAAGAAGCCTGTTTGTGTATCTGATATCAGAAAATCTAAGACGGATTTAACTCTATTAGCTATACAGGCTGATGCTAATTTATAAGTAACATTTAAAAGAGTAATGGGACGTCAATTTCTAATATAGTGTCTGGCTTTATTTCCCTTTGGTATACAGGTTAAAATTCCTTCTTTTGGGGTAATTGATAATTCCCCTTTATTATATCCATCTTTGAGAGATCTAACAAGAAAAGATTTTAGATTTTTCCAAAAGAACTTCAGGAATTCGGAAGTTATCCCATCTTATCCGGGAGACATATCATTTTTCATTTTTAAGAGCTTCTAAAACTTCTTTTTCATTTATTTCTCCTGTAATTTATCATTATGAATTTTTGTAAGTTTTGGAATACTGTAATCAGCTAATACATTTTTAAGGTTAGTATCCTTTATCAAATGCTCATAATTATTATAGAAAGATGAATAAAAATGTTCTACTTCACTTAGGATTTGTTTTTGATCTGTTATAATATCACCATTATTTTTCTCTAATTTTAAAATACTTTTATTCGCGTAATTTTTTGTTTCTAACTTACACAAATATTTTGAAGGCTTTTCACCATTCTGGATCCACATAACCTTAGATCTTATAACGTTTCCTAACATTTTTTTTCTAAAATTTTCTAATTCTTTGTGTTTTTCTTCTAAACTTGTTACATATTCGGCTTTCTAATATATTAATATCTTTGATCAATTGTTTTTCCATTTTTTCTTTTTCTTTTTTCCTATAAGTTGCATGAGATATGCTTATTCCTCTTATTTCAACAAGAAGAGTTTCAAAAAACAATTGGTCACATATAATAAACTGTAATTCCTTATCAGAAATATGGTCAATGTTATCTCTGTTATAGACAGGAAGACAGTATCGAAGTTTAATTCTTTTTATAAGAACTTTGTTTCCTTTCACACAATCAAAACATAGTAATAAATATTAACAGTTATTCTTTAATTTTGTGGAATAGACGATATTTGACATTTGTTTTTGACTAACATGTTTATTACATCTCGTGAGGCACGAGAATACATATTTAACGAGTGTGTAGCACGAGTGTTAAATATTTATTCTCCTGCCTCACGAGATTATTCCTGGGTCAAAATGTATTGAGATCTGAAATGACAAAAGATGTCTTCAAAATACATTGGATTGCTCTTTTCTTTCTCAGAAACCTACATAAAACTTACAAATAAAGGCGTTGATAAGTATCGGTTCCTATTTACAGAACTGAGCATTTCCAACTTTTATAAATTTCAACCAGCAATGGCTAAAACACTTTCATTGGATTTCATTAAAATTAATGAAAATTTCAAAAAGCAATAGCTTCTATGGATTTTAAAGCATAATTTGAGTATTAAACAGTAAATTTTAACAAGTTCAAGAAATATTCAGTGTTTTAAAATGATGTCGCCACCCTAAAAACTTTTATAATTAATTTCTTTATATTTGAATGAGTTGAATAAAAATTTTTTAAGAATTTCCAAATTAGTCATAAACATTTCTATTTTGCTTTCCAAGCACTGAAAGACGGAAAGATTCTGTCATGTACGATTTCAATCGATTAGAATAAAAAGGACGAGTTTAACATGAATGCTTTCAATCAAACTTAGATTGATATAAAATATATTTACTTGAGGACCGGCCTGTAAAGTCGAAGGACTTCTGAGATGAACATATCCGAATACTGTAGCTTTTATCATGTGTCTGGCTTTTCCTACAATATGGATATATATAGAAACAATGAAAATATCATATTTTGCACATTGATGAATCTGATTATTTTCTTACACTACTCTGCTAACTGGTCGTGGAAAATAAAAATCACAGAAACCAAAGTATTGATTGTCAGGAGATTCGGAAGACAATATATAAATCTGGTGAACATTGGACAAACAGGAACATCTGAAAATCTAGAGGTGGGATCAGTTGTCCTGGAGGAGTAAGCACCCCAGTCACACAAATTGCAAGTTTAAACTGAAATAGATGATTCAACAACTACTATTGAACAGGTAACTCAACATTTCGTTTGTGTTCTTCTCACGTGACTATCGATTTACTTCGATACTTCCGGTTCGATAATTTACATATAAGATACCTGAGCAGATGCTTGATTTCATAAATAAATTAAAATTTCACGATATTTCACGTTAGCTAATAAAATCGTTCAGACATTTGCATAAAACTAGTACCTGGTATCTCAGTACCAGCTGATAATCTTATACTAAAGTAATATTTGACACTGATAACACCATTTAAATTCTAAATAATTCAAAAGCTAAGATAGTTATCGTTTTACAGTGGTTACTCTTAGACGGATTTGCTATGCATTTAGATTTATCATTTGGCCTTGTATTATGCCACTTTCCTTTTAGAAAATCTATTCAAAATTGGAGCTCTACTGATGAAGTCTAATTGACAGAAACGATCGTCTTGAGCATTATAACTTTGGTATTATGTTTAAAATATTTACGTCAATTGGTTATTGGCATAATCAATAACAATTAAATGACTTTCAGATATGAATTATTGTTTTTGCGTATTCACGACATCATAATTGTCATGCAAGTCAATGACATCTAACTAAAACTCGGTTACAAATGTTGTCTGTCTACATTTTATTTCTTCATCAACGCGGTGGTATAGTAACCGGAAATTGCTTTCATGTCTCAATACTTAAATTTCTTACATTCCCTGTAATTTCATCAATTTCTTTATGGACCCTGTCTTCGTTCAACCCCAAACAATAAGCAGTAAATACCAAAGTATTAGCCGTAGTTTCGTATCCACCTAACAGAAATAGAATGGCATTGGCAGTGATGTTCTAAAAATACATGTACATGTAGTTCTATATAACTGCAGTCAGAATCAAATGATAAATATGTATGTATTTCTAATCTGAACTTCGATCCAATTCTCTAGTTGTTAATAAAATATTATATGAATAAATATACTAACCCTTTTTTCCATTTTTCTGGATTACCTTTATACTTGTTAAGATCCTCAGCGTCTGATGTCTCTTTATGGACATTTAATATCAGGTGCAGCGAGTCTGTTCTCTATTATATATTTAAAGTTGTTGTGCCGTTAAACATTTAACAAAATGTAAAAAGCAATTAAAATTCTAAAACTCAACTGAACAATTTAAAAATAGTTCAAAAATTCTGAGGTCAAATTAAAAGAAATGGAAATCTTCTCAAGCTGCTGAAATGGAACTAGACTTGTTAAACAGACCCAAATAACAACTTAAGTTCTGGTGTCAAAAAAGAAATCTTCTCAAGATGCTGATTTGAAACTGGACATGTTAAACAGACTCAAATAACAACGAAAGTTCTGAGGTCAAAAGAAATATTTTCAAGATGCTGATTTGAAACTGGACATGTTAAACAGACCCAAATAACAACGAAAGTTCTGAGGTCAAAAGAAATCTTCTCAAGATGCTGGTTTGAAACTGGACATGTTAAACAGACCCAAATAACAACGAAAGTTCTGAGGTTAAAAGAAATCTTCACAAGCTGCTGATGTGGAACTGGACATGTTAAATAGTTCCAAATAACAACTTAAATTCTTGGGTCAAATTAACAGATGTCTTCAGAAGCTGATTGTTTTTGTATAAACATAAAATAAAACAATGAAATTTGTTTTTTTTTAGAATTATATCACGTCACATGTGGATATATATATTTTTTATTTTTTAATTTGTAGCATTGTAAATTCATATACTAATAATTTTATCGGAACGTTATTCGTGAAACGCATAAATCCTTTTACGATGTACCCGAAAAAAAAAACAAGAGCGGCCTCCGTATCCACATGCGTATGTACATAATTGGATGAAATGAGGGAATTCACAATACAATAGATTTGATACCAAAGTGCTAATCACTCGGACACGTTCGGATCTTCTTATATATTATATGATGTCTGAAATTTTGAATAGAATCTAAGATTTATGTTTAATTCTTTCAATACTTGTCTATAAATCATGTCCTGTATGTTCTGTCAAGACAATATGTATGTACCTATGCGATACAAGATAGATATATGGACTATTCTGTTAGCGTTATGTCCCTATTAAAAGTTTTCTGAAACGTGCAGATAGCATATAGATATTTGTTTTCGAGTATTTAAAGAAAAACATTTATCGATAAAATATGTTTCAAAGGAAAGACTGATTGTGTGTCATTGCGGTAGATTTTTTAAAGATGATTAAATGGAATTTTTATTATAGAAATATTTATCATATTAAAGTGATGATCGCCTTGACGTTTTACATATCTTCACCAATAAACAAGGATACAGAACAGTACCAGCAACGATTTTTTCCCAGAATATCTAGTGGAGTAAATAAAAATGAACAAATAGGAATGGATATTCGAAACTCCAAGTCCATTAGAATACGACAAATTGGAATAATATCGGACTCAAAATGAAGAACAATTGCGAATCCAAAACGGGTTGGGACCAGATATCCGGAAGGAGTACCCTAACATGCTACACCCGTACAAATGTTCATGGAAACCTCTCGAGTTCGATTAAAAGATCAAGCTTGGTGAAATATTCAAGCTCGATGAAACGTCCAACCATAAAGAAGCCATTAAGAATAATTATGTAGAGACTTTGACTCTGATAAATATACGGAAATATTTGGTAACATGTAAATGTTATGTACAACGTAACCCCAGCAGTAAAATGTAATATGCATATGGATTCATATCATGAATGACTTCATATTTTGAGTTCACCATGCAAATTCCCAACTTAGTCTAGCCAAAGGGCAACAACCAGAACTAGACTGTAGTTTGTGTGTTCAAGTTGTTAGAACTTGCATTCGCAATAAATAGCTTGTTCATGTTGTGAGGGAATTGTTATTTTATTATAGCTTTTATAAACATAACATATCAATTGGTTTAGTTTTCTGTTTAAAAAGTAAAATATTGAAAATATTGTTAAATTTCTCAAATATTTCCAAATAATCATCCTGTGCTAATTAAAATGTAGTATATACAACACACATACACACACACACACACATATATATATATATATATATATATATATATATATATATATATATATATATATATATATATATACATATATATATATATATATATATGTGTGTGTGTGTGTGTGTGTGTGTGTGTGTGTGTGTGTGTGTGTGTGTGTGTGTTAATGATATATGTATCTATGTATTAATCGATCTTGGATCGGATCCAAATTTTAACCTAAAAACCCATAGCGTTGCGCTGCTAGCGCTGACTTGAACCATTACAATGACATCTGCGCCGTTCGCGATTTGAAATGAAAAAAAGATATCGAGAATCTGTTCGGATATGAGGAAAACCAACTACTTCTGCATCAGTAATAAGCACTACAGGTAGATGTCCAAAATATAATCTGAAAAAGCTCTATATTGATAAATCTCCACACTGGTGACACACATCAGATAATTAGATATTTGCTGTAGGAAATGTTGTCACTCACCCAACAATTCTCCCATATTTTTTATGTTTTATATTTATAATAAAATCTATATTTCCCATTTTACTTATAAAGTTCCTGAAAGATAAGATTAAAAATTTAATAATGATGTTCAAAAATCTACATGTTCTTTTACTCATTAGATTCATGTATATTAGTACAGATGACTTTGGCATTCGGACAAATAGATTTACTACAGGACTAGTGTAAATTCAAATCATTGTTGCCACCGCCCCATACCCATACATATATTTACCGCATACCCCGCCACAATATTACATACAAGATTCAAATTTTATCATTTGTAGCAATATCACCAATTTGGAGTTAAAATTCAATTGTGCTATTACCCTATTTTAATGGAGTTTGAGGTTAAGTCTAAATCGGCAAACATGAACCAACACCTTAACTTTTATACAGAAAAATATAAGTCGTGAAACAATGGAAATATGTCATTTGGGTTTGATATTAAACTCAAAGTACCTGGGATTCAAATTCTTGATTGCAAAAGACTGGCTAATGGGCTTTGAGGAAAACTTCACTGAAGAAAAAAACTGTAATAACAATATATCTCCAAATAACCATAGATTTTGTGTATTGTTTCTCAGAGTTGTTATGATTTCGCTTTTTTATTTATCAGGGAAATATAAAAAAAATCTCAGATACCAAAGTATAATATTTAGGATGTCCAGGATATAGGTACAAATTTGGTAAAAAATGGACAAACACGGAACTCTTGAAATCAAGAGGTGGGATCAGGTGCCATGGAGGAGTCGGCATCCCCTGTCCACCGGTCACATCCGCCGTGAGTCCACAGTCAAATCAAAATGAAATACGTAAGGAACGAATCCTCATCACAATTGGATGTATGTTGTACACTTCTATTACTGGCATCTTCTTGATTAAATCCAACATTAGCCAATCGGCTTCAGCACGATAACCTTTAGTGATTAAAAATAGTTGGTCGCGAAGGCAGACCATATAGATCGCCTGTTTAACGCTTGTTATAACTTGGGTCAAAATTAGTCCACAGTATCCTCACACCCTGCATTGCTGAGTAATGACCTTAGACAATGTGCACGTGAAGTTTCATGGCTGTAGCTGCAGAACTTTGCCCACAATGGACTGAAACAAAAAGCTTAACACAGTACTATTCATATAGTAAATGTCTAAGCTAAGGACGCTGGAAATTTGGGCCAAAATTAGGCCACGGCAACCAGCATCTTCTGCACTGATGAGTAATGACAATAGAAAGTGTGAAGGTGAAGTTTCATGGCTGTAGCTGTAGTACTTTGCGCACAATGGGGTGAAACAAAAAGCTTAACACAGAAAAAGGAAAACGCCGACACCAAAGCAGTGACAGCAATAGCTCTTCTGTTCTCGAACAGGAGAGCTAAAAGGAACAAAGTCCGATTCAAAGTTCTTTATTCAAGCGATCTGCTGATGGAAAGACAACGTTACCTCTTTTTCAATGAAAAATGACCAATCGAAATAATAGAATACAATTGAGATAATCTAATGGAAGCGCACCTGTATTAATTAAGAGGAACGAAATCCTATTTAAAGTTAACGGTTCTTTATTCAAGCAGATGTTGATGGAAAGTAACTTTGTCGGAGTCAACTTTCCCCCAAAACCGGCTCTCGGACTTGTCCTATTAACCAATCAGGTAGCTCATAAGTTTAAATAAATATTTATACTTCTAATATAACACAAATATTTAAAGTTTTAAATTAGCGTAGTTGTAGCAAACTGAGTAACATATACAGCAGGTGGCAATAAGTAAGTTCCCAAAGAATTTCACTATATACCCTTAGTAATTCTACATTTGTTTGATTTTGCCCTCTGAATTTGGTAGACATTCAAAATATATCAATGTGCCGCGTTTTTAAAACCCTGGAAGTTTGGGCCGTTAATTTTGATAATATTTTCGTTTGTTGACATCCATAAACTACTTTTAATTAAAAGTACACATGATTTTTATTATGGCGTTTATGTTTTTACCATGTTTTTACAAATTAATGTATGAAGAAACGATGTGCCGCGTCATTAGATCTACACATTGGTTTAAGTATTTGACACGCACCAAATCCGTATTTTATAAAGTCTAAACTATTATACTAATAGGATTATATAGCGTTGATTTTATTTGATGGATATCAAATGTTGATATTACCTATTTTAAATGCAGAATAAGTAAATGCAGAAATGCAGTTGCCGATATAACACGATGCCGAATTTTGACCATTTTGAGTTCTTTACAAGAAAAACTTGATGCAAAGCATCAATTCGCCGCCAAAGGTATTTCAAAGGAAGTATACATGTACATGTATATAAAACGTAATTTAGAAAAACATTTATGGAATAATTCAGAATTATTTTTTTTAAAACAAGTCCATATTCCAGTCTGTTTCGTTCATTGTTGGCCTAGCCGGCTAGAGTGGTTCGATCTTGTTTAACATGATAATTCTGACTTTATCCATTATTACACAAAACTCGTGTTAAAAGTAACATTTTATTATATGTAGACTTTAAACATGTACTACAGTATTTATGTCGAAATAAAAAGTAAAAATGGTGTGCTTCAGTAATTAAGGTCTGTTTCGGTAAATCGTCCGACCCCGTTTTCACTTTGTTGTTCTCCCAATCATCAATATTTCATACGACATATTTCGTTTTCGGTGTTATATTTATTCCGTTTTGCACAAACGAAATCATTTTAAATGATAAAAAACATTTTGTTCCAAATTTCCGTCGTCCACTAAACTTATATAATAGGATATCATGCTCTTATCAAAATCAAAAGCAATCACGTAATGATTGCTCCCATCATTTCGACTAATGTCTCCCACTTATCGTTATTTCATTTCTTATGTCTATGTCTCTACAAAAAATACGAATCGCGGTATTATACCTTAATTGCATTAAAAAAAATTAGATGCTGATTTTTTATGAAACAAACCAACTTCACTTTCATATCTGAAATTTAATAGCGTTTTTGCCTCAAATAAAATTACTACGTCATTACTTCCGCGTTCAAAGAAACTAACAGCTCCTTCCATATACTACTGAAATCTATGAGTAGAGGCGGAAATACGAAACCGTTCATGGTTTTAACATTTCTCCGCCAGTCTGCTTTTCCTGTGTATCATGTGGGTCGTCAAGAATAGGGTCAAAATATGTGATGCTATCTATAAAGCGTGGCATTCACACACTTGTACACGATTTTTAACATCAGTTTACTATTCAGAAACCGAAGACATGTCGTCTAACAGAAATCCGGGTTACAGGTATTTTTACAGACATATTGTCACGACAAACAGAAAATAACTTCGAGTTTACTACCAGTATCTGTATTACTCATTTACTGTAACTGTAAGAGGACAAACTATATAAATGACTTGTTTATGTAAATAAGGACAGAATTTCAGATTCCTATGACTAAATTTAAGTCACTAAAGTCTAAACAAACAAACAACATTAACTCTGTTCAAGCCAAGTCCTATTTTCGTTTTTGATTATTCATGATTTTAATATGAATTAAGGCAATGCCTTGAAAGCGAGTGCAGCTCCTTGTTTTACAAATGCGGGAATGGGCATTCATTGGGAGTCTATTCGCTCCCACAATAGCAACACTTGCCTGACATAATGATGTCACAGTTTAATAGACCCCTTTAAGATAACTGAGTTCTTGACACTTCAGAGTGGTATCAAGATTTTTCATACCCAGTACAAATCACACCCAACGGCCAATGAAATACAAATCGTTCACAAGGTACAACTTGCCTTTCAAAGGGTAAAATTTGTCTTGGGTACAAAATGTTTTTTGCACAAAATTTATTGATGCCACCCGGAAGTGTTTGTTTGCAGGTGAAATAAGTATAGGAACGCAGTTATCTTAAAAGTGCCTATTGTGTCGTCAATTATTTAGAACATAAGCACTGTCAGGTTGATGTGGTCCATCTTGGGCCATCTTGGCTGGATAATTTTTATTAGTCTTTACAGTGTTCAGCTTCTTATCACTTTAATAAAACATGTAGGTCACACATGCATATACACACAATTCTTAATACACATACATGTATGGCATATATAGCCGTACGCACAAACACACAGAGATAAATATGCACAAATTCATCTTGCACACACAGGAACATGTCTCCAGATTTAAACAATAGCATATATACTAATACACCTATAAATAAATATAAATAGCCTCCTCCACTCCCACAGCTGCAATCCCCCTATTGAATTTAGTAATTTTTTCATGCCAAAATATTGAGATGGGAAATTTGAAATATCTTTTTTACATGGAATTAAGTTAGTTCTGTATTGGGGCAGGGACATACCCCAGATCCCTAGCATTTGTCTCATGAACGTAAAATTCCAAAATGTAAAGGGAAAGCATATCCCTGACCCTCCCTAGTAAGTGGTCATATGAATTTCCCTTTGTTTTTGGAGTTGAACAATAGGATACTTTTGGAGATTAAATAGGTAACAACATAGTATCTGGAAGATTGAAAATGGCCTCTCAGTGCTTTCAAAATAAAAACATTTCCACAGAAGCATAACTTCTCCTTTGGTAGTATGTACCAGATTATATAGTACATGTATGACTATGTCAAATTGTGGAGTTTGAAAGTACTTCTTCTCCAAAACAGATGAGAGATTTTGATGAAACTTTATAGTAAGCAAGTACTCAAGGTCCTCTACCAAAGTTGTTCATTTTGGCCAGATTGGTCCAGGGGTAGATCCAGGATGGGTTAAAAAAATAGTTTTTGAATTGTTAATGATTTTTTTAAAACTGAAAAAAGGGAGGTACATGTAGATGTTTTACACTGACAGCTTGTTCCTCAAAACCGCGTCAGGGAATTTAAGGAAATTTCCAGGAAAGGAACTCTAGGTCCTCCACCAAATTGTGTTGTTTTTCCCAATCACCCCAGGGGTGGATCCAGGGTGGGGTAAATTATGTCCAAGAATGTACCCTCTTCAAAAATATTCTCCTGAACCACTGCATAAATTAAAAAATTAAATGCATCTTATTGATCTACATGCACAATGTATGATTCAAGGTTGTGTTTTCTGTAGAAATAGGAAAATAAGTTATTGACATATTTTTTTCTGATTAGCAATTAAGGTATTGTCTTAAGTTAGAGTCTGGACTTATTTCATATTTGTAAAGAAAAGTGGAAGAGACTATCATCTTATATTTGAAGTCTTCTTATGCAATGTTCCATTGAATTTGTAAGATACCAACTCAGTTCAGGTGAGGGATGTAGCCCAAACGGGCCTCTTGTTAGATGATAACACAGAATGTTTGCTGCAACTAGGTTATATTGAACTCTGCTACATTGTAAACCCACTTTATTTTAAATTATTTTGATTCCGCGGCCAAATTTCATTATTATCATTTTGTCCTGGCTATTTTGAACCCCCTTGTCTGTTTGAAAGAAATTTTTTTATTCCCCTTCAATTTCATTAGATTCAGATTCCACTGTATTTGTTATATTGTGTTAGGTCAACAGGGATTAATATCATCAACCTGCAGGTCCTGTAAAAGGCACCATTTCAAATACAAAATTTGTTATATTTTTCCCAGTTTTGAGCAAAAATTTCCCAGTTGTGTTACTGTGCAGCTCACTTTTGGTATACAGACAAAGGAAAAATTTACAACTTAGTGTACCGCTAAATTATAACCTTCATATCTTCTGGTGAAATCCATTTTGTCAGTTTAATAAAAAAATCACAAGTTTTGTACATGTATCTTTATTTTCACTGGTAAAATGACTATAGACTTTACTTATTATTTTACCAAATTTAGTCCATTGTTATGTAAAATTCCCAATTGAAAGGGTACAGGACCCTGTGCCAAAAAGGGTCTGCTATGCCCTTGTCAATATCATTATGTTTAACTCATTCTGTAAGAGACATGGATGGAATTTAACACAATAGGGTAAAACTTAATTTACCCATATTTCGACACAGTGAGTGCCTAGGATGTAAAAACAATGGAGAAAGAGGGCGAGTGATCATTGGGGAGATAATTAAGACTCTAAATGAGGTAAAACAGTAAACTTTTATCAGTCACATTGGTAAAGTTGTTGTTATTACCAAGGACAACTATAAACACTCTTCTGTTGCTGAGGGGCTAGAGATCGACTGATACTTATAATTTTGTGGTCCAAGTCTCCTCAAGCGACTAGAAATGTATTAAAAAGATGAGTTAATCTGAAATATTATAGGGGAGGGGCATTTATAAGGATATTGACACTTATTGGGTAGAATATCACAAAAATTAATCTTGTTAATTTCACACAAAAGTGACTGTAATTTAACTCAGATATGATTTGTGATGGTGTTAGGGGTTCCTACTGTAAGAGGACACTGTATGTACCAGTGGAAAGAATCCACAGGTTCAACCTAACGATTACAAACCATTCCAGAAAAGTTTGTTAATGAACTTATTTGCATTACTTTGTGTAAGTTTGTTAATTTTTGTCATGGATTTAATTTCATTGGTATATGAAAACAATGAAATAAAGAAATTATAATTCTACAGAATACAGTTAATAATCTATATTATAATCAATTTCTTCTGAGTATCTTCTTTTTCTTCTACAGAAGGCTTTCAAAGTCCTACATTCAGAATTTAGGATTTGAACTCATGTCTGTGGATGAGGACAAGGTTGAAGCAGTGGTAAAACATCCCGGATTTTCATACTCTGATTTTGACATAAATGGTGAGTTATATTAAAACATGTAGGCCTACCATTTAAAAGTTGTTAATACTTTCTCTCCAGATAGAAAGGTTTTTATGATAGTGAAACATTACCATGTAAAGCAAAAATAAATACTAATTTTTACTTATGATATCCATTGTAAAAAAGGTCAAAATTTGATGCCTGATAAGGACTTTGGGAACCATAGTTATTCTATGTTATTAGCTCACCTGGCCAATTGAGCTATTGCTATAGTCAAAGGTCCGGCATCTGTTATCCGTCGTCGTCATCCGTCTGTTAAAGTGACATTATCTTGAAAAGTATAATAGGTAGAGAGAAAGTGAAAGAAGCAAAACTGTTCAGCATGCAAAGACCTACAAAAAAGTCAACAGGCTGAAATTGCCAGGTGACCCCTTATGGGAGTTTTTTCCCCTTTTAAGTGGATTTTTCATGTTTTTGGGTGTTTTTTGACATTACCTTGAAAAGTATAATAGATAGAGAAAAAGTAAAAGAAGCAAAAATGTTTTGCATGCAAGGATCCACCAAAAAGCTCATCAGGGCAGAAATTGTCAGGTTGCACCATATGTGATTTTTTTTCCCTTTTAAATGAATTTTTCATGTTTTTGGATGTTTTTTGACATTATCTTGAAAAGTATAATAGATGGAGAGAAAGTGAAAGGAGCAAAAATGTTCAGCATGTAAAGATCTACAAAGAAGTCAGTAGGGCAAGAGAAAGTGAAAGAAGCAAAAATGTTTTGCATGCAAAGATCCACAAAAATCTCATCAGGGCAGAAATTGTCAGGTTGCACCATATGTGATTTTTTTCCCCTTTTAAATGAATTTTTCATGTTTTTGGATGTTTTTTTGACATTATCTTGAAAAGTATAATAGATAGAGAGAAAGTGAAAGAAGCAAAAATGTTCAGCATGCAAAGATATCTACAAAAAAGTCAATAGGGTCGAAATTGTCAGGTCGACCCTTATGGGAGATATTTCCCCTTTAAGCGGATTTTTCATGTTTTTGACAGTTTATTATCTATTATCTTGAAAAGTATAATAGATGGAAAAAAGTGAAAGAAGTAAAAATGTTTAGCATGCAAAGATCTTCAAAAAAGTTAGTCAGGCTGAAATTGTCAGGTTGCCGCTTATTGGAGTTTTTTCCCCTTTTAAGTGGATTTTTCATGTTTTTTTTATGTTTTTTTGACATTACCTTAAAAAGTGTAAGAGATAGAAGAGAAAGCGAAAGAATAAAAAATGTTCAGCATGCAAAGATCTACAAAAAAGTTGATAGGGCTGAAATTGTCAGATTGCACCTTATGGGAGTTATTTCCCTTTTAAATGGATTTTTTCATGTTCTTAGAAGTTTTTTGACATTATTTTGAAAAGTATAATAGATAGAGGGAAAGTGAAAGAAGCAAGATGTTCAGCATGCAAAGATCTACAAATAGTCAAATAGGGCCGAAATTGTCAGGTTGACCCTTATGGGAGTTATTTCCCCTTTAAGTGGATTTTTCATGTTGTTGGATGTTTTTTGACATTTTTATGAATAGCATAATAGAGGGAAAGTAAAGGAAGAAAAAATGTTCAGCACACAAAGATCTACAAAAAAAATCACATAGGGCCGAAATTGTCAGGTTGACCCTCATGGGAATTATTTCCACTTTAAATGGATTTTTCATGTTTTTGACAGTTTTGTCCTATTGTCTTGAAAAGTATAATAGATAGAGAGAAAGAAGCAAAAATGTTCAGTATGCAAAGATCTACAAAAAAGTAACATGAATTAAATTGTCAGGTTAACCCTTGTGCAAGTTAGTTTCCTTTTTAAATGGATTTCGCATGTTTTCTGCTGTTGTTGCACATTATCTTGAAAGATCTATAAAAATATTGGCAAGTCAAGTCTACCCATATGCAAGGTAATTCTCCATTTCAATGAATTTTTCAAGCTTTTGGTTGCTTTTCAGTATATTGTCAGTAAAATACATTTCACTCGGGTGATTATTAAGGCCTCAATGAGCCTGCTGTTTTTCATATTTATTAGCCATTTTATCTTTTTCACATTTTTCATGTTTTCTGTAGTGTTTACCAATTTTGCCAGGTGAGCAACTTAAGGCCCTTTGGGCCTCTTGTGATAGATAGGTACAATGTATGTCCCATGTCCAGATAGACGGTAAAATTCAAGGGCCTAATTTTAAAGGAAGATAACTCTTTCATATCAAATTTGTTGTTCTGAATTAGATTACTTGTCAAAACACTAATCTACAAATTAATCTTGAAAAAATAAAACATATTTGCTGTAGTTGTTCGATGATTCTTATTCAATAATTTTTCTCAAATATATAATGATTTAGATATCATATAGAAGACTTTTTTCTTGAGAAAATTAATTTTGCAATATTTCAATGAAATTAATGCTTTTCTGGAATTTACCATGATTGTAATGAATAAACTCAAATTTCACATACTAATTTATACAATGGATAACTTAAATTTTGAATTGTTTGATACTACCCGATAAGTGTAGTCTAAATCTCAGTCCTTAAAGTGAAGAGCTCACCAGATAAAATAGTATACTTTTAGCTGACATTTTGTAACAGGACCACTTACATTTGGGAAAATAAGTTTGAATTGGATCGTAATTTTGAGAAAAAAAAATATTGAAAATTTGGAGTCTTTGTCATTGGAGTACTTGATCAGTTACAATTGTATTTCCTTCAATATCACATTTTGAGTTCATCAGTCACACTGTCTTTTTCAAAAAGTATCAATTACATATCATCATAATCATGGCAAAAATGACTTAATTATTGTGCAGGTTGTCGATCATTTTGTTAAAGTGTTTTCCAATATTTATTCAAACTTGTACAGGTACGTGTATTCAGGTAAAAAGTATGAATGGAATCAATTGGAAATTTTAATACAAATTTTGGAAAAAAGATATAATTTGCCATTTGGTCTAGATCCCCTTTATAATGGAAAATCATTTGGACTAGGCCCATTAAACAGACTATATCAGCCCACTAGGGCAGATGTATTAAAAATGAGAGTCAAAACTTGTCACTAGTACACAGATTTTTGATAAATGACCCAGTCCAAAAACTGCTGTAATTTCAATGTATAATTCCATAGTGTTGGATTTTAACACAGAATGAATGTGAAGTTAAAAGGAGATGTTAGAAAAGAAGTCATTAGATGTTTTCCTGTACATACCGGGTATTTATTGCTGCAAATGTTAAAGACAGTAATAATTTCAACATTATGCCTTGTCAAATGACATTTTATATCTTAATTAAGGACCTAAATGGTTAGATGATTTCATCTTTTGTCATTAATCTCCTATAGTCGGAACAGGGTTCAGCCACAAGCTAGGTGGATTATGTGCCTTACGGTTCCCAGTTTACTTTAGGAAGGCCAGTGGTCTTTGTCATGGTAAATTGTGACAGGATTTTTCCTCTTCTCTATAACTTTTAATTTATTTGTTTGGTGTAAGATAACAAAAAAACATAATTCCTAATTGATCATATAGTGGAAACTGTCTTGAGGGATAACTCTCATAAAAGATCACCTGGCTTCTGAGAACATGTGTTCTGAAAATCACTTGGTCAAATAATTCTTTAAACTGTGTTTACCAAAAATGAATATTTCATTTTTTTCTACTTTTACCACTAGTACTTGATGTACTATAAAAAATTGGAGCTAAACATAGCCATAAAAATCTTATATTCCTGTATATATTTGTGAAAATTAGGTCAAGTCCAGTGGTATGCATATAGAAATGGTAAGGTTAAATTAATCAATTGCAAGTGAAAAAGTGCTAAACTTAGTTTCTCAAGTATATTTTCACAAAATGTATAGGAATTTAAGACTTTTTATGCCTGTGTATATTTCTTTTTGTTATTGTATATAAATTTAAGTAGGGCCTAGTAACAAATGGAAATAATTAAAGAAGCAAAAAATCCCTCTTTTGAAAGCTGACCTGTCTTTGAGACATCACATTTCAGTGGCAGACAGGTTCCACGGTGCATTATACATGTACACTGAAAATTGTATTTAAAGACCACCTTAGGGACACAAGAAAACTGGTCTTTATAAGGAAGTTGTCTATAAATAGAGGTTGATTTGTACACAAATGGTACTATTGGGGACAGCAGAAAATGGTCTTTATGACCAGGTGGTCTTTATACACAGGTGGTCGCTAAAGCAGGTTTTACTGTATATGAATATTCATGATCTCACTTGTTTGCTATATATTCTTAAATTATTTTCAGGTCATCCAAAAGTATGGTCTATGATGAATTTCATTGTGTCGGGAAGAATGTTTGCTCATCATATTCAACTAGATGATACAGGAAGAACTTTTCGTGATTTTAAGAAAATGACAAGTGACCGTCTTACATTTTTGGTGACATCACAATTAACATTCTCTAAAGCTTTATATGATCATTCTGTTCCTAAGCAACCAGTTATCATGTATGTTAATGGCGGATACATCGGAAATACTTCATTTAGCTCTTTGACAATGGCAAGGTCAGAATCAAATGAATTTTTGATGTCAAATGTCAACCAAACTGTCAGTATTGACACAGAGACACGAAGGCCGAAACCACTACCTGACTGGTGGAAAGAAAAATATGCTGAGTCAGCAAAACCTCATCAATCTTTGAGATTTGAAAAATTTGAAAAACCAGAAAAAATTGGTTCTTATCGGACTAAGGTTGGTTGGAGTGACACAGATTTGAACCATCACACAACATGGAGTGCCTATGCAAGATACTGTGTTGATGCAGCTCATGCATGCTGTGGGGATAAGATGTTGCCCAATTTTAAACAGAACTTTCAGAATGGAATAGAACAAATTCAGTTGCATTATTACGGAGAAAGTCTTGAAGGAGATGAGCTGGATGTTTGTGTATTTGAAGATGAATCTAACGTGAAAAAGTTGAAATTTGATATTTCCAATGATGAAAAGTCTATATTTCAATGTACTATGTCTTTCTTTTAGTTCTGTTACACTTACTTCCAGGGTTGGGGTCAATTACATTGAAATGTAAATGATAACAATTACAATTACTTATTTTTGTAAATTTAATTAATATTGATTACAGTTACATTCAAAAGTAATTAATTACAATGACAATTACTTTGGAAAAAATGAATTACAATTAAAATTACTAATTTTTGTAAAATAATTATTCATGATTACAATTACATTAAAAGATAATTGCAAATACAAATTACATTTTTTTCAAATGATTATTTTCAACAACATACATATACATAATCACACAATAGGTAAAGCATGATTAATCAGTTACCAATGCACAATTAAGCTCTCATTTCCAAATCTGTCAAATTTAGCTAGAAATATCATATTTTTGAATTACATTTGATCATCATAAGAGTTTCAAAATGATCATCAGAAAGTCTGTTTTTGTCTGGACGGAATATTTTCCCTCCGACACTGAACAGCCTTTCTACAGGAGCAGAAGTTTCTGGTATTGTTAAGTACTTGATAGCTAAATTTGAGAGATTTGGAAATCTTGCAGCCTTCACTTCCCAGAACTTCAAAGGATCACAACATCTCTCTACACAATCTTCACCAATATATGTGTCTACTTCACATATTTTATACCACAGTTATGTCTCTTATGTGAAGGTGTAGTGGGCAGAAAAGTGAAACAGTCTTCTGTTTTCTGTTTCTTAGTCCCTGTGAAGACTAATCTGAGCTGTCTTCTGCATCTCTACCATATTTGGACATGCTAACAAGATGATTAACAGCCTCAAATATAGGTTCAACTGTGTAAAGATAATATTTGGTTTAAATAATATAAAAATGTAATCCATTTATTTGTCTAAGTACCTGGCATGGAATATATCAAGTACATGTAGTTGAAATGTAATTGAAATGTAATTGCCAATTACAAATGTTTTGAATGTGATTAATTACAATTACTTGTAATTGAATTTTTCTTCATTTACAAATTACTGAATTACTTGAAAAATTGTAATTAATTGCAACTAATTACAATTACATTTTAATCACCCCAACCCTGCTAATTACTATTTTATTTTCATGGTACATAGCAAAAAACTTGTTTATTTCAGATATTAAGATCAATTGCAATTACTGTCACTTGCAATTGTATATTACTACATTCTGTCTTGGAATTATACATTTATCTAAAACTGAGCTCAAGTGATCATATTCAGCATTTGTTTTGGCCCGTTTTGCAAAACCGTAACTTTGGTATTATGTTTATGATATAAACTGGGGTATACCCTTATGAAGCAGCCTGTTTAAAAACCTTAACTTTGGTGTTGTGTCTATGACATAAACTTGGGTATACCCTTATGAAACAGTCAGTTTAAAAACCTTCATTTTGGTATTATGTTTATGATATGAACTCTGGTATACCCTTAACAAGCAGCCAGTTTAAAACCTTAACTTTGGTATTATGTTTATGATATAAACTCGGGTATACCCTTAAGAAGCAGTCAGTTTAAAAAAACCTTAACTTTGGTTTTATGTTTTTAATATCAATACCATGTACATGTATAACCAGAATATGTATATAAGAAATTGCTTTTTGTTTAGCAACATGTTAACGTTCACGTAAATTCGTGATTTACCTGCTGTAAATTCAAATATTACTATAAAACATTTGTACCAGAATTAGTATTTATCAGTCTTATTCACAGTATAGAACGATGGTGTGTGGCTACCAGCCTAATTAGAAACCAGTCTCTCATTGCTTGCATTTTCTGATATGTTGCATAGAGAATCTAATCCTGTCGTAGACTGGTACTGTTTGACAAAGGAATAACAATATCTTAAAAGTTTATTCAATGGTAAAGAGATATAACTCATTTTTATAGTAAGGAAATTGTCAATCTGCAGAATTCATTTTAAGCATCATTGCTTATTAGATCCTATCCAAGGTTATGAAAGGAATTCTTTATTCTACATTACACGTTATATTTGAAATGAGTTGATGGGGCCACTCTGAAGAGCAGAATAAAATTTCTTTATTGTACCTTAAGTATTTCTAGTCAAGTTTAATAGGTAAGTAGAAAATATTTGAGCGAAAGCGAAATAGTTCTATAGCGATCATGCAGATTCTGACTTCTCAGCATTTTTCATTTAGTTTCGAATGGATATAGAACACAAAAACTAAGGAATTTGAAATGCGATTCAGTGTGTATTATTTCTATTTATGCCTATGTTATAAAGTCTATCGCAATAGTTATCATAGCAGGAAAATTAAACTAGAAAGATAATCATGAATTAGTCTCCAATATATTCAGCTTACTACATATATGCATTTACACACATTAATCTAGGACCTACTTTCAACACTCGCATAAATGCAAAAGATCCATCATCCGATTACAGAATGTTTATTACGAAAGTATTAATCTAGTCGGATAGACTAACATTTTGATATTGGTACTGAAGCCTAATTGAACATCGTCTTGACTGGGAGAGATCGATATCATTATGATAGTGTTGTTATAGTCTAATAGACAAAGTGAGCATTATAATGGTGGTATTAGAGCCTAAATGACAATTGAGAGAGAGAGAGAGAGAGATATGATAGCGTTATTTTAGTCTGATAGACATATGATAGTGTTATTATAGTCTTATAGACAAAGCACTCATTACAAGTTTTATAATGGTATAAGTGTTATTACTATTTAATGAAAAGAGTTGTCATAGTGATTGACTTATAAGAATTCGATTGAAAGATATCATTATCATGAGTGTGTTTTCATAATTTGTTACATTTAATTTTCTATATTTTTTTTATGAATAGAATGTTATTTCAAATAGTATTGTTATTTCATTCCAACCAATAAATTGTTCATTATTCTGTTTCCTTATGATATTGTAATTAATCATATTTATATGACATAGTTATCATTATAACATTTGACTGGTGTGATGTTATTTCTATCTGACTGACTGCTGGAATTGTGCTTGCGTATATTGAGTGGATAAGGACTATTCCTAAGAAGCATGTGATGTTAAATCTGCTCTATCTAAGGCAATGATTAGCATCACGTATCACCGGATATTGAAATCGATGTATTGTTATGATCGAATCAAACCTGTCGTTAGAGGCCCACAAGGGAATAGGCAAGAGTAGCATGTGCCCTTTATACAGAGGTGGTCTTTATTGCAAGTGTGACTTTACCATAATCATTATCCATTATGTTGTCCACTTGATTTAATCATATCAGAATTTTAAATATGAACACTTACATGTAGTTAATGAATAAGCTTATTATCGATAACATCTGATCAATTCTATCCCTACTTCGTAATTCTAGTTTCAACATAATGTTTGTTAATTTCGTAACAAATTTGTGATATAAAGTTTTTAACATATTGGGTGAAAGAGCGGTGATTCCAACTAATAAACAACTAAGATTGAAATTACAAATAATAAATTTATTGATAAACGAAAACTTAATTAAATTCAAACAAAATTATCAATGATCCCCACTCCTAATCTCAACAGATCAGATAAAAAAATATATACAAATTTGAAAAAAATAATGATTATTCACAATGAATGAAACATTAATACTAAAAAACATCAACCACACTGAAATTTGAGATCACCAATAGCAATAATACAAACAAAAATCAGTGAAATTGATGTTGATGGTCAGTCTCTAACACAAACTTTCTACCATAGAGATATTGCTGGAATTTATTTATTCCCCACACGACTGCTAGGCATTCCTTCTCGACTACTGCATATGCCGATTCCCTGGGCGGTAACTTTCTGATTGCGTACGCTATTGGTAGCTTTTCTTGCCCTTCCATTTGTAATAACACAGCACCGAGTCCTGTATCTGATGCATCGGTCCTGAGTGTGAAAGGTTGTGACAAATGCGGCAGTTTTAGAATAGGCTTTACACACAGTAATCTCTTTAGAGTATCAAACGCTGACTGTTGACTTGTTTCCCACTTGCCTTTATTGGGTTGGCCTATCTTTGTCAAGTCTGATAACGGCGAAGAAATAGCAGAAAAGTTTGCAATAAATCCAGTTAGTCCCAAAAAGGATCGAATTTACTTCTTTGTCTTGGGGATCGGGACATCTCTAGTTGCCTTGATTTTGTCATCTTCTAGTTAAATTCTCTGATTTCCTACAACATGTCCCAAAACGATCAAGTTTTTTCATGCCCTATTAAACACTTTTAGGGTACAGCTGTTAAACCCGGTTTCCTCAATCTGGTAAGTAATTCACTGAGAATGTTCAAATGCCCTTCTCAAGTCTTTATGAAAATTATGATGTCAGTAAAATTGTCTTTGTTTTCCATTCCGTCTAGCAGTTTTCTCACCTATCTACAAAATGTTGCCGGTGCGTTTATCGTCGTTTACTAATCCGAACGGCATAACAGTAATTTGGAAAAGTCCATCCGGTGTTGAAAAAGCTGTCGTGGCCTTACAGTACTCGGACGTCGGCACGCGCCAGTATCCTTTGCTTAAGTCAACTTTTGACACATAAATACATCCCGACATTTTTGAAAATATGCTTTCTGTACTCGGCATTGGCTTTGAATCGAAAATGGTGACCTTGTTCACCTGCCTAAAGTCTATGCAAAAACAATTGGTCCCATTCTGGGGAAGAATATGGCGATACTGAAAGTTATATTACTTTCAGCTGTAACATTTTTTTTCATTCCCTCTTTGATTACACCTCTTGTATTAAACGGTACTGGATAAGGCCTAACTCTGATCGGTTCTGGGCCCGAGACCATAAACAAAGAAAATTCTGAGAAAATAAAACGACTTAAGAATTGTCTTATCTGAGGGAAGATTGTCAAGGGGCAGTATAAAGCGCTTCCAGGACATGTGTCCCAATTTATGTCCCGATTCACTTAACATCGATGTTTGAACATTATTCTTACCATAATCTATGATTAATTATTTAATAACCAACCAAGAGGTATAGAACGCGTATAAAATCAAATCTACAGCACGTTTTGTGGTATAAAAAGGGGAATGGATATATACCTTTTTAAAAACGTCTGGTGAAATGCCAATACATGACCGATGCCAGTAACTTATACATATAATGTGTATAATGTATATAACAAACGATATTAAAGTCAGCTACATGCCGTACTTAAAGCTAAACTACGAAGATAAGAAGCTTATGAACTTTTAATAAAAAAATGTGTGTTAAAAAATGTTTTGAAACATTCCTGCTTCATATCCCCATACAGCTGAGATATTTGTAATTGTTTCTCCGGAAAATAAAGTCTCACAGCAGTATGTTTCTTTATTCCTACGAAGCAGGTTTTTATTCAAAAAATGCTGAATCAAAAGAAGAAAAAGCTAGCGGTGTCCTTTAATTTGACATTTAGAAAAATCGACGACGTTTTGTCAATTAATAATACATATGCGATATATCCCAGCAAACTAGATATTAAAGATACAACAGAATCAAGCACACACGCTTCATACTTAGACATTTTACTTACTATAGACAGAGACGGGAAATTGGCAACTAAGCTATACGACAAACACGACGATTTCGGCTTTCCCATAGAAAATTTTCCACATTTAAGTAGTAACATCCCACAGTCACCCACATATGGAGTTAATATTTCACAAATGATCCGATATGCCAGGGCGTTTTCAATATATGAAAATTTCATATACAGATGTAAACTACAAACTTAAAAACTATTGACACAAGGAAATCGATAACCGCGTTTGATGTCAACGTTCCGCAAATTTTACGGTCGGTATAATAGTCTTGTTTGCGACTACTCCGTTTCACTGGTTGAAATGTTGAATTGTCTTTTTGTTGGCGGTTGTTGAGACATCTGTACCAATTGTGACGAGGATTCGTTTCTCACATATTTCATTTGTACTTGACGGTGAATTCACGGGGTGTGACTGATCGACAGGAGATGCTTACTCTACCATGGCACCTGATCCCACCTCTTTGTTTCCAGCGGTCCGTTTTTGTTCATTTTTGCCGGATTTGTATCTGTGCCATGGACATCCTAAAGATTTATACTTTGGTATTTGAGATATATATATATATATATATATATATATATATATATATATATATATATATATATATATATATATATATATATATATATATATATATATATATATATTGCCCTTTTTTGTTCCACAAACGTGCTGCCTATTTGATTTTAATACGTTTTATACCTCTTGGTTGGTTATTAAATAATAAATCATAGATTATGGTAATAATAGTAATGTTCAAACATCGAAGTTAAGTGAATCGGGAAATAAATTGGGACATATGTCCTGGACGAGATTTACAATGCCCCTTGACAATCTTACCTCAGTTGAGAAAATTCTTAAGTTCACATCTTACTCAGGTGAGAAAATTCTTAAATTTTTGGAATAAAATTTGTCTCCGAATTTTCCATGTTTTTGGTTTCGGACCCTTTAAAATTACCAAAAAACTTGTTAAGCGTGCTACATTAAAGTAAACTGTATAAACTCTATAAAACAATTTTGCAATAGCAAAATGAATACTGTATATTTAGAGAATAATAGCAGCAATGTAATTAGCTTACCACAGTCTGTATAAAAGTGCTTGTATATTAATCTTTACTTAAAGTTTGTCCAGACATGGCGAGTGTTGAAATGCCGCGTCGCTAAATACAAAAGTAATGGTATTTACAGATAATGTTATCAATGTTCGATTTAAATACTTGAACGTATTTAAATTCGAAATGTTCGATTAAATATTCGAACGTATTTAAAATTTCCACAACAATATTATATACATGTATCTATAGGTTTAACCCTATGTGTTTGTGACATTAGGATTTTTAGATATACATGTGTTTACAATGCATTTCACAATGGAAATATAATATTAATGAAGTACCAATACATAATCAAAACTCAAGTCCATTATAACACGACGAATTAGATGTGCAAATGGTATCAACATGAAGAAAAATTACGAATCCCAAACGGGATAAGACCAGGTGTCCGGAAGGAGTCAGCGTCTTCTGCTGGCATGCCACACCCGTCGCAAATGTTCCATGGAAACCTTTCTAATTTGATGAACGGATCAAATTCGGTAAAAAGGTCAAGTTTGGTGATGAGGTCAAGTTCGGTGAAAAGCATGATGGGTGAAACGGAGTCACTGTCTGTGGCCGTGATCCAGAATACTATCTAAAGAGACATTAGATCCCCCCCCCAAAAAAAATTTCTTTCCTTTCTCATTGCTTTTGTTGCTATACAATAACAAAAAAGAAATATACACTGGCATAAAGATTCCTACATATTTTGTGAAAATCAGTTGAGAAACCCATTTGCATGTGCATACCACACTAGACCTGAACTTATTTTCACAAAATATGTAGGAATATAAGATTTATTATTCCTGTGCATAGCTCTTATTTGTTATTGTACATAGAGTACGAGTAGTAAAAGTTAAAGAAAAAAATCTAAATTTTCTTTCTGGTAAAGACAGCTAATGCCCCTTTAGATATACGGTTATATTTTAGATCAACCATCGACCATTTACTAAAGAAAATTGAATGGGAAAACATGTGATACAAACAGTCGAGTTAAAAGTAAAGGCCTTTATGCGAACCATTCCATCTTTTTAACTATGAAAAAAAAAAAATTATTACATTTTTTGTTAAAAGCTTTATTTTCACTGTTATTTTTCATTGATTTTTACTGTATTTTGGCTAGCTTAATAAAAAATATAACAATTTTCATTAAGCCAATCAGAATACAGTTCCAGGCCACTAATGAAATATTTTTAGAGCGTAATATTTTCCTCCGGGGCCCGAAGTCACCAAATTTACTCAATACTCAACCTCAAATTTTATTTCATTATTGTGACTATAAAATTGTTTACAAAACTTTTGGATTTTAATGATTAGGAAACATATTATGATTTTTAATAATTTACACATAATTGTTTGCGTCACACTTAAAAAAACCGAATAAATACGTGGAGTACGGCACTCAAGATTTGAGTACGTAATCAAACATTTTTAAAAATATTTCTGAAGTTTTCTTCAAATGAGCAATTTTTTATCATTATTTACAATTGTATGCCGATAATATACAAACCTGTCCAGTTACAGAATGAAGTTTACATGTTTTTACCTTTAAATCGTGAAAAGTTAGGTGAGCCTGAGTATTGAGTAAATTTGGTGACTTCGGGTCCAGGCTCCAGTTTTCATTGAGCATAATACGCTTTAAAAAATATTTCTGAGCCCATGTGTCAAAACGTGGTTTGTTTACATTTGACAAGCCGTAGACTAGCCTAGCCTACATGTACAGAACATGGGGTAAATCTAGGCCTAACGAAACTTAACTGGAAACTGTAATAAATAGAATAGTAGCACTCGTGTTAAATATGTATTTTCATGTCTCACTCGATGTAATAAACTTATAAAAAATCTCAGATACCAAAGTATAAATCAATAGAATGTCCAGGACATAGATACAAATCCGGTAGAAATGGACAAACACGGACCTCTGGAAACCAAGAGGTGGGATCAGATGCCATGGAGGAGTAAGCATCCCCTGTCGACCGGTCACACCCGCCGTGAGTCCACAGTCAAGTCCAATGAATTACGTGAGGAGTGTATCTTCGTCACAATTGGTACAGACGTCTCAACAGCCGCCAACGAGAAGGCAACTCAACATTTCACTTAGTGAAACAGAGTTATCGCAAACAAGACTATTATACCGACCGTAAACGCGGTTTTTGATATCCCTGTGTCAATAATTTGTCAGTGAGTAGTTTACCTCTGTATATGAAATTTTCATATGTTGTACAGGCCCTGGCATATCGGATCATTTAAGAAATATTAACTTCATATGCGGGTGACAGAGGGATATTACTACTTAAATGTGGAAAATTTACGATGGGAAAGCCGAAATCGTCGCGTTTGTCGTATAGCTTAGTTGCTAATTTCCCGACTGTGTTTATATATTAGGTAAAATGTCTAAGTATGAAACATATGTGCTTGATTCTGTTGTATCTTTAATTTCTAGTTCGCTGGGATATATCGCATTGACATATGCATGAAAATTGTCATTATTAATTGACAAAACGTCGATATATCTAAATATCAAATTAGAGGACACCGCTAACTTTTTCTTCTTTTGATTCAGCAATTTCTGAATGAAGTCTGCTTCGTATGAATAGAGGAACAGGTCGGCCAATAAAGGGGCACAATTGGTTCCCATAGGAATACCGACAGTTTGTTGAAAGACCACGTCTCGAAACATTACAAATATATTGTCTATTAGAAATTCCAGCATGTTTTTTATATCAACTTCAGTGTATTTATGTGTAGAATCAGAGTGGTGTTTGACGAAATAAGTATCGTGATAGCCAATTACTAGATATTTACATTTTCGGGTACCGCCTTTAGTGAAAAAAAACAGTTGTCTATGATGCTAAAATGTCTTCTTTTAATTTTGTACCTGGAATAGTTGTGTAAAGAGTGGAGAAGTCATAAGTTTTGAATTCGAGAAAAAATGTGTGCCTTCAAATTTTCTAAAAGCTGTTTTGAGTTTTTAAGTATCCACATCTGATTTACACCGCTTCTGGAATAAGCAACTGCACAGTATTGCTGAAGTTTCTCCTTAACGGCTCTTAATATCTTGGTAAGGAGTAAAGATAAAGGTTGGTAGAACATTTGCTTGATCCTGCTATGTACCTCTGCTTATATGAGGTTTTATGAAGTTTAGGTATCCAATATAAGTGTGGTTGCTCAAAATCGGTATCCGTTGTAGGTATATCAAATGAGTGTAATACTGACACGTGATTTTGAAGGATCTCGTCCTTTGAAAGTGAGCTACGTGTGTATGTAGGATTTCCAGAATTCCTATTAAACCCCAATTCTTCTAATAAATAATTATGGTAATGTGCCTTACAAATAAAAACTATATTATTTGAGACTGTGTCTGCTGTTACCAGTACATATTGGTCATGTAATCTATCCAGTTCAGTTACTACTTCTCGATCACTAAATACAGACGAATAACGTGTTTTCATAGTCCCTTTAAGTTTTCGAATACGAGATTATATCAACCATCGTATGACTTTTAGCCATTCAGGCAGTGTCTGGTTCTACGTCTTCATGTTTGGTCCCCATCGTCTGGCATAATCTTCGACAAAATTCATAACTAAAGTGAAATTCTGACGCCAATTAAAGGAACGGGCTTCCCTGTATTTAGGGTCCCTTAAAATAATATTTTTGAGGCTTTCATCTTCAACGGTAGAAACGTCGTCGGTGTTGACATGCCCGATAGGACTGTATTTGAAAGGAGATAAAAACAATTGTTAAATATCCTCTATATATTGTTTTTGCCAGTAGATGTTTGATTAGTTTTGCTTTATCGATATAAAAAGAGGTTAGAAGTCATTGACATGCACAGTACACAGAAAATGGTAAAATATACAAATAAAATGTTTGTTAACTTTATCATTTTCGGTAAAACATCCAGATATAAAAGCAATTGCTCATTGAAAAAATTCATCGTGCTGATGATTTTTTTCCAGAAGCAATTGCTTTTATATGCTCATAATATATAAAGGAACTATGAAAATACGTTATCCCTCTGTATTTAGTGATCCAGAAGTAGTAAATGAATTGGATCGATTACATGACCAATATGTATTGGTCACAGCAGACAAATCCTCAAATAATATAGTTTTTATTTGCAAGGCACATTACTATAATTGTTTATTAGAAGAACTAGTGTTTTATACGCATTCTGGTAATCCTATATACACACGTAGCTCACACGAGGTCCTTTAAAATCACATGTCCGTATTACACTCTTTTGATGTACAAACTACCGATTTTGAGCATATTTATATTGAATAGCTAAACTTCATAAAACCTCATAAAAGCAGAGGTACATAGCAGGATCAAGCAAATGTTCTACCAAACCTTTATCTTTATTCCTTACCAAGATATTGACAGCCGTTATGGAGAAACTTACTGTACAGTTGCTTATTCCAGAAGCGGTGTAAATCAGATGTGGATACTTGAAAATTCGAAAATTCTAAAAATTTATCAAATTTCAAGTCACACAATTTTTCTCAAATTCACAGTACCAAAACATACGACTTCTCTACTCTTTACACAACTATTCCACATAAAAAATTAAAGAAAGACTTTTTAGCATCATAGACATGTTTTTGCACTAAAGGTGGTACCCAAACATTTAAATATCTAGTGATTGGTTATCATGAAACTTATTTTGTCAAACACCACTCTGATTCTACACATAAATACACTGAAGTTGATATAAAAACTTGCTGGAATTTCTAGTAGACAATATATTTGTAATGTTCGGAGACGTTGTCTTTCAACAAAGTGTCGGTATTCCTATGGGAACCAGTTGTGCCCTTTTATCGGCCGATCTGTTCCTTTATTCATACGAAGCAGATTTCTTTGAGAAACTGCTGAATCAAAAGAAGAAAAAGCTAGCGGTGTCCTTTAATTTGACATTTAGATATATCGACAACGTTTTGTCAATTAATAATGACAATTTTCATGCATATGTCAATTCGATACATCCAAGCGAACTAGAAATTAAAGATACAACAGAATCAAGCACACACGCTTCATACCTAGACATTTTACCTAATATAAACACAGACGGGAAATTAGCAACTAAGCTATACGACAAACGCGACGATTTCGGCTTTCCCATCGTAAATTTTCCACATTTAAGTAGTAACATCCCACAGTCACCCGCATATGGAGTTGATATTTCACAAATGATCCGATATGCCAGGGCGCGTTCAACATATGAACATTTGATATACAGATGTGAACTACTCACTGACAAATTATTGACACAGATATCGAAAACCGCGTTTGATGTCAACGTTCCGATAATTTTGTTTGCGTATACTCTGTTTCACTGGGTGAAATGTTGAGTTGCCTTTTCGTTGGCGGTTGTTGTGAAGAGGATTCGTTCCTCATGTATTTCATTTGGACTTGACTGTGGACTCACGGTGGATGTGACCGGTCGACAGGGGATGCTTACTCCTCCATGGCACCTCTTGGTTTCATGAGGTCCGTTTTTGTCCATTTTTGTCCATTTTTGCCGGATTTGTATCTGTGTCCTGGACATCATTAGGATTTATATTTGGTATCTGAAATATTTTATATATGCATATCAGATATATTTTCATTATCAATAATTATGTGTATCAGTTATTTTCTTCCAAGTTATTGACGGATTTGTTATATTCGCAACAACTATTGATAGGTCAGTCATATTGTCACGGATATTCGTAAGTAAATCAGTTTTTTATTCACTGATGACTTTACTACACAGAAATATCTGAACATTCATAAGTCATTTGATTAAGATCGAGTATAATCTCAATATCTTTATGTAGATCAGGTAAACTCTCAAAAGAAACATTGAGATTGGGAATATTCACAATAATTATACGTGTGGTTGTTTAATTATATTCTCGTTCGCTTTAAGTTGATCAGTTATTTTCTTAAACGTCTCAACAAAAGAATTGGTTTTGAAAAGGTTCACTACTCTGTATATCTCTTTTCAACAAAATCTTACAACATCAAATTAAATCGTTGTGCTTCAAGGGTTATCTCCCCCAGAGTGGTTTTAAACCTTAACGTACCATTATCTAAGTTAGGGTATTTTGAGGAAAGTATTATTTTGACAATTATAAAACGATGATATACCATAAAATAATTAACCGAGAATACGATTTACCTTTGAAAACAGAACAAAGATGCCAAAAATATGTTTAGTGCTTACGTGGAAACTGAAGCAAAACATGGCGTCTTTTTACTTTTCGATCATTTGCGTAGATGTCTATGAGATTTGCCAGATAAGATGTGTCAGCTATAAAGTGACAAAGATAACTCGCATCAGACAAGAAGAATCTTACAATAGAATTTAGGGATATTTTCATAACTACGAAATCAATGGCAGATGAAATGCAACCGTCACTTGCCATGGTAACAGAATAAAGCCCACTGATTGATCATAACTGAGATATTTCAGATTTTACTGAAGATTGGTATATAAGAATATTTTGACATTGCAGCCTTGATTTCAACTGCTAAATTCGATCATTTATGGAACGTTATTTATGCAAACACAAGTTTGTCTAATACGACGTCACCCTGTTTATAGTATGAATTCTTTTAAAAGGGAGATACTGTTACTGCTTTGAAAGAGATTGGAGTCAAGGGATTCCTTGGGCAGACGTAGAACGTCCGTCGCCAAGTGGTTAGAGCATCCTGCTTTGAACCATAGATTAGATCCCCACTGGAACCTTAGCTGATTTTGTGAACCAGGATGTTTGCCAGTTTACTTGCGGAAGGCCGGTTGTCTCTTCCCGGGTACATTGTAACCGGGTTCTCTCCTCCACCATTAAAAATAGGCCGCCACCATATAACTGAAAAATTGTTAAGTGTGGCGTAAAACAAAAATCAAATCCAAATACGTTATTGTAAACATGATGGATGTATCTATTAGGAAGACGACACAAGCACTTTGGCACATAGATCTACTAGAAATAATATATTAAATGATAGTTTTCACAGTAATGAAAATAAATGTCATTTGTATAACTGTTCATTGTTTACATCAACTCATATAGATATTGTCGTGTTTCACTTGATAAGGGCCAAGGGGCTGAAAATTTGTGAATATTGAGTGTGTTTACTGGGTTTTTTTTCGCATGTGAAATAATAGTTTTCACATTAATGAAAATAAATGTCATTTATAACTGTTCATTTCAGAGCTATTTTCAATATCTTACCTTACCTTACATTGTTTTTTTTTTTTTCTGTTAATGATCTGGAACCCAATCCGTCCGCGGACGGTAAACGGAGAAAAAACTTAGAATTACCCAAATTTGTGTAAGTTGGTCTATTATTGTGTACACTGGATCGGGGATAAAAACCTCATCTAAATAATTGTATCTTTGCAAAATAATTCTAATAAAAATGTCAGAGGATATAACCCTGTCACGATGCGTGACATTGATCATTCATAAAATTCAACACATTGCATAATTTTGCATTTTAAAATAGCGACGGAACAGACATCGTTTAATATAATTACTAAATGTAGACGTACTAGAAGCTACAGGAGCGAACTATGGCGGGGTCTGTATCCAATCTTCAGATTTTAAAATTTGTATATTAGTTCTTAAATTCTTTTAATCGACATGATATTGATTTGAAATTGACAAAATTATGTTTTTGGTAACATTTTTTTAATTGCGAATTTTCAATGAATGATCCAGTAAAGTGGTTTATTGGTTTTCTTTTGATTTTAAAAATTTGTCATGTTGTAAAATTTTGGAAATAGCGGACGGATTTAAAATTGTCGTGTTGTAAATTTTGTTCTTATACCCACCCGGTAAATGGAATATTTGAAACATGACAAACTCCTGAACTGAGTAGGAATTTCTTATCATGTTATTAATACATTCGATCGGAATTCATTTCATAATCCATACGTTTGAGATTTGTAATATAAGATCAAATATAATAAATGTTCGAGATTATTCCAGGTATTCTCTATATTAACTGTATTGGAATGAGAATGTTCGAGTTTATTCCAGGTATTCTCTATATTAACTGTATTGAAATGAGAATGAGAATATCATTAATCGGTTATTGAGGTTTTTTTAGTTCTTTGTTAGTAGACTCGTTTACGATTTTCTCGTGCATTTTGTCTTCATCAATTTCGTTATCTTATCGGTCATTTTTTTTACCTCCAAATCCGTTATACGATTTTCTAACTTAATTTTATGAAACCTGTCTTATATCACTGGGTAATTGTTGTACAGTTTGTGTAAGCCCTTTCATGATTTCAAATATACTACTGTTATCAATGGTGTCAAAATCTTTGTCTATTTTACAGCTGTCTGATTTTCATAATATTCAGAGTATTCAGCACTCTTGATAGCTTTTTCGTCATCAATAAGTAGTCTTTTACGGAAATATTCTGGGGGTTTACCCACGACGTTATCGTAAGTCACTTGTACTGTTGGATAAATATAAGCGGGCGCCATGACAGTCTTCAGGTAGTCTGCCTGTTGGCTCAGAGGAATTGGCTTTATCACGTTAATATCACCCATTGTATGGCTTTAGGTTAGTCTTAATAACAGCTTATGACTTGTTAAGTAAAACTAGTGGTTGCAAATGTACTTTCAAATTTCGGCTCAGGTTCTTCGTGCGTTCGTTACGCATTCAATATATTTATAACTTCATTAAATCAGTTTGAGATCTTGACATTAATAATAAAATAAAAAAGAGAAATAATTAAATATGTTAAACATATGTTTTAATGAAAAGAGCGTCTCAATACTGTTAATGTGTACTAGATAAAGCTGTCTATTCGCAAGCTTCATAATTCCACTAAGCGAAATGAGATAATAATTTGAATCATGTTAACGAATAGATTATTATTTACATACCTATATTATGACATTGCACCATATATGTTAATACCTATATCATGACTGACCTTTCTCATTCACTTTTTGCTAACATAGTGAACCTGTAAGTATAATTTACCCTGAGTGTGGACTTTAGACCTAATCTTAGATCCAAGCGAATAGAGAAAAGCAGGTTTATTCCATTTTTTATATACTTGTTCAAGTGTGTGTAATGAATTTATGTCCATGTTCATGATAACTGTCGCTTGACGTGTATAATATGGATTTTGATATGATAAGAGTAGATATAACGGCTTTCAAACCGTGTTGACATTTAATTATTACTATATATTTTATACACATCCAAACGCGGACCACACAAATATGAACCATCTTTTTTAATAGTATTTATGAACAGCTTAGTGATCATGATGAATTTGTTATTTATGTGGAGACAGGAATCTAGCAAGATTTTAATTTGGATTGTTATACTTATAACTCTCATAACTATCCTAAATGTAGATCAATTGTTGAAAAACTAAAAACTGATCATTTTATATCAAACGAAATGTAGATCTGTGGTTGAAAAACTAAAAAATTGACCCTCGGCGAGCACTATACCTAAAAAAAAATGGAATTTACATGGCACATAACTGGCCAAATTGATTTCTTTCTTGTCTCTTCTGAATTAATGTCTCTAATAAATAACTTTAATATTTACCAGGTTACAAAACAGATCATTCGATAATTGAACTCGAAATCAGAATCGATCATTTTGAAAAGGGTCCAGGTTTCTGGCGCTTTCACAATTCCCTTCGTAAAGATATTGAGCCGATGTTAGAGAGTTAGGCTTCCCCTATAGCCAGACTTCCCCCACCCCGGCGATCCTACTCTAAGGGGGAAGGCTCACTCTAGAGCCAGTCTCCCCGTGTAATTTTGAGTGAGACTCCCCCCTAGAGGGGAAGTCGCACTTTAAAGTCAGTCCTCCCCTAAAAAGGAAACCTCACTCTAAAGTCGGCCCACCCCTTAGGTGAAGTTCGTTTTGCGTCGTCCCTTCTTTATTTCCAGAAATCTGTACCCAGACATTTTTTATGTCAAATCTTTCTCTCACCCTTGGATATATACAGAAAAACAAAGTAGTTTGGTAAGATTTTACCAGTGTAGAGCCAGCCGTCAATACCAGCCGTCATTAACATTCGTGAGAGAAGGCGCGTTCGTTTTCAAAATTCTACTGCACATTCCTAATACATTCACATATTATTTTCTATTATTATAAATAATTCTTTATGTTGTACATTTTCAGTTATAACGTTTATAGCATTATCCATGATTTTTGTTATGTTACGTAGATTACATTTAAAAAGAAGTAAAAATGCCGTTATTTAAGGCTATTATTGACGGATGGATAGATACTGGGAGTAGGTGGAGCAATATTGCTTATTGACTGCATGGCTTACTAGGAGTTTCTGAGCGACGCCCAAGAAGTAGATCTAGAGATGGGCATGACTTTTCACATATGCCCTAGATCCTCAGGATGGGGACACAGGACTGGGGATAAAGCAGACATTTCGAGACCAAATTTATTATTGACTACTGGGCTTACTGGAAGTTTCTGAATGACGCCCAAGGTATGGGAGGTAGAGATGGGCATGACCTATAGGAACCAATTGTGCTCCTTTATTGGTTGACCTGTTCTTTTAATCATATGAAGCAGACTTCATTCAGAAACTGCTGAATCAAAAGAAGAAAATATTAGCGGTGTCCTTTAATTTGACATTTAGATATATCGACAACGTTTTGTCAATTAATAATGACAATTTTCGTACATATGTTAATGCGATATATCCCGGCGAACTAGAACTTAAAGATATAACAGAATCAAGCACACACGCTTCATACTTAGACATTTTACTAACTATAGACACAGACGGGAAATTAACAACTCAGCTATACGACAAACGCGACGATTTTGGCTTTCACATCGTTAATTTTCCACATTTAAGTAGTAATATCCCACAATCACCCGCATATAAAGTTTATATTTCACAAATGATCAGATATGCCAGGGCATGGTCAACATATGAACATGTTACATGCAGAGGTAAACTACTCACTAACAAATTATTGACACAGGGATATCGAAAAGCGTGTTTGATGTCAACGTTCCGCAAATTTTACGGTCGGTATAATAGTCTTGTTTGCGGCTTCTCTGTTTCACTAAGTGAAATGTTGAGTTACCTGTTCGATGGCGGTTGTTGAGACATTTGTAACGATTATGACGAGGATTCGTTCCTCAAGTATTTCATTTTAATTTGACTGGACTCACGGGTGTTACCGGTCGACAGGGGATGCTTACTCCTGATCCACCTCTTGATTTCAAGAGGCCCGTGTTTGTCCATTTTTTACCAGATTTGTACCTATATCCCGGATATTCTAATGATTAATACCTTGGTATCTGAGACTTTTTATATTTATGGGATTTGATTTTATTTGATTTCCCAGAGACTGACCAGTAAAAGTCAAAAGTAATATTTAGAAATGAATTACATTTATTTGTAATCAAGGAAGGACGATCCTATCGATACTCGAAATATTAAGTAACTTATATAACTTATCTATATTTGGCCAATGACAGAAATATTTAGGAAAAACGTACTCTCAATTCTCATGAGATTCAATTGAATTTTTTTACAGAGAGAGAGAGAGAGAGAGAGAGAGAGAGAGAGAGAGAGAGAGAACTGTTTAAACTACCACGTACAAAAATCAAATATTTTTCATATGCAAATTACGTTACATCACAATTGCTAAGACGAATACGCACACTTTTCTACAATAAATTTAATATCTAATAAATTGTGTGCTATTTGATTTTAAAATTAAAACTGAAATCATCATTAAATTTTAAACTTAAAACTACACACACCAAAGTAGTCAATAGAATGTTTAATTTCTAAATCTATGTCGCCCCATTTATGATTGATGATGTCTTCTTTAAGGTGAAAATGTTTTGAAACACCGAACACCCAAACAATATTAAAGCAAAAACAGATATATTTTCAATAATAATTAAGGTTTTTACTCTTTATCACGTAGATTCTATCAAACACTCAGATTTATGCTACATCTTGTATTTACAAAGTGTAATCTAATATGTCTTCTTATGGGTGAAAATATTTATGTTTTTTTTATATACCGAATATTCAATGAAGCAAATATGATATTTCCATTGCTTTTGGGGTTCTACATTTAGCACTTCAATTCTATCAAATATTCGGAGCTTTGCTACATCCTGTATTTACAAAAGATTCACCATTTGTCAATGTCAAATCTTAATTTTACATTTTTAGAGAAATACTTCTACGCCTTATCATCCCTGTACTATTTTGATATTAAGACCTTATTCAGCATATTCTTATAATCTATGCGTTTATTTGCCATTCTTGTTGGCCTTTGTGGTTAATGACGTGTAATTTACAGATCATAAAATGACATATTACCTCAAGAATAGGAAATTTTACAAGGACCGCTTGTTACTAGTTGACATCTAATTCTGTACCAGAACTACTGAATACTGTTGAAATTAAATACCCGCGAATATAATACTTATGAAGCGTCAAAAAGACAGTACGTTACCAAATTATAAAAGTTACTGTCAATCAAAATTCATTCATATATAATCAGAAATCGTTAACACGAATTATAAATCAATAAAAGCTTTACTCGCCTCATTACTCTACTAATGGGATCACTATTTGTTACATTTGTTACACTATTTTGGAAACGGTCTTGCTCGAACTTAAATACCCGTCAACAAATTCCTTTAGGAAAATTGCGAAATGTCCTCCCTGTGAAATTAAACAATTATAGAAAATAGTAAAACTATGATATGTTATTATAGCTTGAATAACGCTTAATGAAAATGGTCGGAATGCAAATGTCTACAAAAATATTGTTTGATCGAAATTGTCAGATGACCGCTACTTATTGCCATTGCCTTTATGGTTTGGCTATAATCTCTAAAATATAAAATAAACAGAGTATGTGTGATGAACCAAAAAATAATAAAAAAAACCCAAAAAACAAACAAAACAAAAATACGAAAAAAAAACAAGCTGTCGGCTCAAAATTTTACACACATATATTATGCAATATTTATCTCATATATATATATATATATATATATATATTCCAAAAGGATCACCTGGTGTTTAAAAGATCAAATGCATGCGTATAATTACAATACACTTGCCACATAAAGTCCGTTGAATCCGTTCATTTCATGAGGATAACAAGGATATATATATATATATATATATATATATATATATATATATATATATATATATATATATATATATATATATATATATATATATATATATATATATATATACACAATCAGACATTTCTGAATAAAGAGTATGTAAATAATGGTACAGGTGGGTGTGTCAATGATTAAGTCGTCCTTAAATTCCGTCTATATGTCATATAAATCTACTAGGGTACTCTGGCTTTGTAATTATGTGCTTTAGTTCTCCTTGTGTGTTACTTATATCCGTGAAATTGGTTGGTTGAAAAAGTGTATGTAAAGTGGAGCTGCCATTATGAATATACCCTGGTGTCTGACTGGCCTAGTATATTGTATCAATGAATATTTGTTATATCGTTACACAGTAAAATAATGTATAGAGAATTGAAAATGCTGAATTAGCATAATGCTTGGATATCATTATAGCCATTTTCCTGAAAATGAAATGAGATTTTACTGTCCACATTCACTGTGAAACTGCTGGTGGTTGACATTATATTGACATTACACGTGTGACAGAAAAGCAAGATGCCCATACTTTTGTTTTGTGATTATTTCCTGATTGCAGAAAGGACGCGGAACAGATCCATGTATAATTTATAGGTCAACACTCGCTCGATAGATGAGATATCAGGAAAACGTTGTTGCCTATGAAAAACTATTTAGTTGTCTCTGACCTTGTGGCGTTCCCTTTTAAAATCTGTCAACATTTGTGTTTCCCATGACTCGAATTTTTCCGATAATTCCTTCACCGACGAAAATTTAGCGCAGGTGCAGATGCATACCCGAGTAAGGTCACGGTTTGATCATGTAAAGAATGGGTGAGTTTTCAATGGATTCTTTCATGGATGGGAGTAATATCAATCCTTGGTGTATTTCATTCAGTCTTGGCAATATGTGCACAATATGTTAAAATTTCTAAAGCAATATGTCTTTTTAGTTTTTTAAATGAAAGTTTTGGTCTAATCGCGAGATATATATTTTATCCAAATGACATTCTGTATGTTTTATGATTTACCTCATATTATTTGGTTTATATATTTTTGTTAATTGTTTTTTTTCGTTCCGACAATAATTTTTCATCAGCAATAGGTTTTGACCGGTCATAGTAACTTACGTTTTATGTAGATGGGATTATTTCCTGTCTCGCGTCGTGATGACGCAGAGCCTTGTTTTAAAGTTTCTTCTTTAAAAAGTCACGTGAATTTCATGCATTACTGGTGAAGGAATATTCACAACATTTTGCTTTTGTAAAAAAAAGACAAAGTCGAAACCGACTCCCAATCATGAGAATATCACTAACAGTCCATTGTCAATTGAAGGAAGCCTATACCACATATTTGAATATTCAATATATCAGAATTAAACAGACCTTCAATACAATGTAGACAGATATATGACATTACTCTAGCAATGAAATAGATAGAATTCTTAAAGAAAATGTGCTGTATACAAATGGAAACTATTTAAAATTGATCATTCATTAGTGCCCGTATTATATCGCGCATGTGTAATTTAAAAAAGCATCCCTATTATATCAACGATATTCAAATTCTGATATGATTTAGTATTTATACAGTAATAATGGTTATTTGAAATTCACCATAGGTCTCCTACATTTTATCTCCTGTTCCCGCTGTTGTTTATCTGTGTCAGTGGATATATGCATTTTCAAGCACTTATTCCAAATGGAGACAAAGTTCCACATCCATGTAAAGATCGATGTACATGGAACGGGGTAGGACATTTAACTGCAACTGGTGGAGGAAAACTAAATTCATTTGGAACTGATTTCAAGGAAGCAGCAAAGGTAATCATAATTAACAATTATGTTGATAACGTTATTTACGTATTTAAAGACTGAACGTTGACAGTGGAACTATTATAGTATTGTAGTAACCGCATTGGACGCATTCTAAACCATCATTTACAGAGAAGATCGGTATCGTCCTGAGCCTTGTTAGCAAACCCGTGACTCGTTTGTATTATTGACATTTTTATGACGTTTTCTTTCAAGAAATGGACACAATCTTTGTGTTACAAAGATTCAGATGGTGATGGCAAAACCAATGGTGAAGAACTAGGAGACCCAGCCTGTGTGTGGAGGCCTGGATACAACGCAACAAAACAGACTGGCTTGTCTAATCCAGGTCTTAACTTATGAATCTCTCTCTCTCTCTCTCTCTCTCTCTCTCTCTCTCTCTCTCTCTCTCTCTCTCTCTCTCTCTCTCTCAGTAAAAACTAGAAGCAAATGGAAATGTATGTAACAATGATAGGAAAGTACAAATGGCATGTTTTCAGTACGGTTTAGGTGTTAATTTATTGCCGATGTTAATATTAAGAAAAATGTCCACGTATAAAGATCCCAGGATATTCAACAAACATACTAGGTCAGATTTGAACCGAGATGTTTCTTTTCTTTCTGGGTAGTTGTACCTATAAAATGATCGCATTTTTATATATATATATATATATCACGATCTTTCATCCATCCAATCCATTACTGTTTTATTTTGCATTATCTGTTTATTTCAGGATTTAGAGATAATGATAGGGAGATATGTGATAAGACAGTAAGTGACAAGTGTGATGACTTCAGATGCCCTCAACTAGAGTCTGATAATGGTATATGTCTATTTGTTGTTGTTTTCCTAAAAAAAAACACGTGTAAGTACCCAATCGGAATGAAATGTTTGCAAGTGTCTCAGCATACACATGGCATAAGATAGATAAGAAAATAGGGCACGAGCTATTAATATGAAATGAAATAAATATAATTTTCTTACAAAATGTCTTTAGGTTGCGCTGACCACTAGTAATGAATCTACTATGTGTCCTTCAAATTTGGAAAGTAGTGTTTTGTAAATATTTCGTAAAAATGTCGTCGTGTAGTAACATTATCCATACAGTCATTAAATTTAACCAGTCATAAACTATTGCCCCATTGATTACGTTTCAACATACAGTAAATTTTAAATAATAGCAAATAGCTAAATTCTATTCATATTTTTCTTGAAAGTGAAACCGGATGTTTACAAACAATATTCTTGTGCGCAAGTCAATGGAGGAGTCAATTCACGTGCAGGGGTGTTTCACCAGTATTTCCCATTTCAACAACAATGACCACTGTTATTACCGCTATCATTACATCACGTGGTAACCTCTTAGATTTTGATTCGTTAAATACATACTGTCTATTCAGCGTAGTATTTATCTGTTCTTTACACCCGGACTCTGTACCTTAAAACGGACACTATACCTAAACGGTCATATTTCCCGCGTGACTATACACCGTATACATTGTTATAAGAGTTATTACCCTTTCCTAGATGGCGTTTTCTTGACAACAAACTTGGCTCCAAGTGCAGCAGACGTACAGAAAGTGCTGGGGCGATCAAACGTTCCCAACATCGGCATGCCATCCATGTCTGGACAGAACTCTCTAAAAAACACTATCAAAGAATAATTCCCTCGGGAAACGGCCATAAACGATTAATAGAGTTCATAAAATCATAAAGGGTTTAATTAGGATCTCGAGTCTCCTTCATATTTATACGTAAAATTGATTATGACTATGACCTTTAAATAAAATTTCAATTTTATTGACGGCTTGGTGGTTTCTGTGATGTAAACTAGAAAAAAACACTTTCCGGGTTTGCTGGGACAGACACTACGTATGGCAATACAAAAAAAGAGTAACGTTATTTGAAATATCTTATGGAGATCGTACTTCGAAATCATAGAATGTGTCAATCAATTTATCATAGTAATCTTATAGTTAATTTATCTAAATAATCTTTTACGCCAAACTCAACAATGTTTGAGTTATATGTTGGCAGTCAGTTTTTAATGTATGTTTTTATATTGTTTTTTTTGCATGAAAAATATCGACTTTATTTTCGCTAAATACAAGTTGAAAATGTATTGGCGAGATGGTATTTTGAATATCCATTTCGTCATAACGCGATAATTTTAGTTTCGCAAGCGAGGGCGAAATTACGCGTAAATAGAATTTTTGCGAATTAAACAGGATATACAATATATATCTTTATATCTACAGAAGCTAGAGAACACATTTTTCGGTTGCCTACCATAGAAATTCCAGCAAAAGAAACAAATTATTTTTGTATGAAATTCGAGTTCGAAGAAGATGGCGATTTTCACATGATTGCAGCACAGCCTTTAATCAACAACTCGAATATCGTTCATCATATAGTATTAATTGGATGCACGTCCGATGGTAAGTTTACAAAATCATTTTGATGAACATATTGATGCGCCGTTTTTACTCTCTGTTAGGTAAATTCAAAACTTTGCTTGTAAAATATAGGAATTTCGGTCAGCAACCAAAATAACAAGTACATATTGATTTTTACAAAAACAACACAATTTATAATGTATCATGAATTGATATTCACCAATACATGTAAATTAAGAATATACTGTATACTGGTTAAATTAAAGGTGTATGTAATGGATAGTTACAATAAGTACGATACGAACTGTATTTGTTAAAGCTGGATATATGTTAAAGCTGGATATATGTTAAAGCTGGATATATAGTGTTAAAATATGCTGTTTGAATTACAATCAAATCATATATAGATAAAACAACATTGAATACATTGTTATAATATGCTTCCCAGTAGAAAACAAAGAGTAAATGATAAAAACAGAATTTAAACAATTGTATGACTACAGAGACCGTTTGATGACATCCGATACAGTAGTTTTTTTAATCAAGAGCACGTTTTATTGATGGTATGCGCACAGTTTAACAAATATATAATGTCACGGTTAAGTTATATTATGCGAATAGTTCAGCAATTAATATGTTGTACACATAATTTTCTTATACTGTCCACACAGATTAACTATATTGATATCGTAAAACGGGAACAATAAGAAATCGGTTTTTAATTAAACTAGCAAACAGCAAGGGTAAGTATGATAATTACGAGTATTTCTTCGTATACTGTAAGTATATATATATATATATATATATATATATATATATATATATATATATATATATATATATATATATATATATATAATATATATATATATATATATATTCGTTATTTATTTGGCAGTGATTGTTGATAACAAGCCATGGGAATGCAACTTATTTATTCCAAATTGCATGAATTTAATCGCTACATGGGTTCCTGGAAAGCTCGGGGAGTGTTTTCACAAGGATATTGGAATGGCTATCGGAAATCGTGGAATAAAAAAATTTGTCGTACAGGTATATTTAAAGATTTCATTTTTAAGTGATATTTCGTACCGATAGCACATTTCAATTAAAATACCTTTAATGCTAAGATTGCCATTTAAACAGTTGTTACTCTTAGGCGTGTTTTGCAATACATATAGGTTTATCATTGGACCTTGTATAATACACTTTCTCGTTCGAATCTGTATAGCTAAAGTCTTCTAGGTATTTTGTCTTAAGTCAGATGAAATGCTATTGACAGGGACGATCGTCATGGGAATTTGTTTTGACTTTTCTTGCAAAATTTTGGTATTATGTTGATAATATCAAACAAACACAAGTGGTAGCAGAAGCAGAATTAGTAGCAGCAACAGTGATACTAATTCTTGTTGTAGTTGCTGTTATAGCAGCAACATTGGTAGCAGTAGTAGTAGCAGCAATGGAAGTAGTTGTTGTATTAGTAGCAGTAGTAGCAGCAGTAGTAGTAGTAGTAGCAGTAGTAATAATAATTCATGTTATTGCTGCAGTTTCTATTATAGCAACAGTAATAGTAGAAGAAATAGTAGTAGTGGTTTTCGATGCAGTGTCACCACCACCACCATCATCATCATCATCATCATCATCATCACCATCATCATCACCATCATCATCACCATCATCATCAGTAGTGATAGTGGTAGTAGTTGTTGAGGTTGCTGTTGTAGCAGCAGCATTAGTAGTAGTTGTTGAGGTTGCTGTTATAGCAGCAGTAGTAGTAGCAGCAATGATAGTGGTGGCTTTCGATGTAGCAGCAACAGCAGTAGTAGAAGTAATAATAGCAGTAGAAGTAGCAGGACTAGTAGTAATAGTTTTTGTTGTTGCTCTTATGACAGCAGCATTAGCAGCAGTAGAAGAAACAGCAATAGTAGTAGTTGTTGTAATTGCTGTTATAGCAGCAGTAGTACAAGCAGTAATAGTAGTGGTGGTCTTTGAAGCAGCAGCAGCAGCGGTAGTAGTAGTAGTAGTAGTAGTAGTAGCAGCAGTAGTAGTAGTAGTAGTAGTAGTAGTAGTAGTAGTAGTAGTAGTAGTAGTAGTAGTAGTACATGCATGGACATACGAACAATAAGGTTTCCCAAACAAATGAATATAAAACGAAATATCGTATACGTTATGTCAGGGCATGTTCCTCGTATGAATGTTTAATTCTGAGAGCGAAACCGACTGACCATTAAGCTGCTCACACATGGTTACGTTACTGAAAGCTTGAAATGACCACTAAGAAAGTTTGATGGTATAGGGATCTTGTTAAACTATATGAAGCCCCTCTCAAGAATGTTAGATAGTATTCTGGAACACAAACCTATACAGTGACTCCCTTTCGCCAATCAGATCATAAACTATGATGACATTTTCACCGAACTTGACATTTTCGTCGAACTCAAGATGATGACGGGTGTGACATGCTAACAGGGGGCACTGACTCCTTCCGGACACCTGATCCCTTCCTGCTAAGGATTCGCAGTTGTTCGTCATGTTGAAACCATTTGTATATCCGATTTGTCGTGTCATAATGTATTTATGTACTTGGGGTTTCGATTACCCATTGGTACTTATTAATTTTTACTTTGTACATTCGGACACCGAAATTTGTTGTTTTCTTTCTTTTTTTTTTTTTAGATTCATTATGACAATGTGGAACAAAAACAAGGGTATGTCGACAGTTCCGGGATGATTATGCATTACACGTCAAATAAGCGATTGTATGATGCCGTTAATATACTTTTTGGACAAGAGTTCATTCAGATACCACCCAATACTGAAGAGACAATCGTGGAATCGGAGTGCTCGCCTTATATGATGGAACGATTTATGTCGAAGAACATCTTTATTTCCAAATTGTTCAACCATATGCATACCTTTGGTAAATTTACCTTAACATTGTTATTTATGTTTAGTTCGGCAATATATCTATATCAAATTCGAATCTTATTAAAAGAAAAGATCATCTTGTGTTGTTTTGGACCCCTTTGTAAAACTAACTTTTAACTTAACTGTTAATAATATTTATACTGTATATCCGGGAACTTTTGTCCTTAAATACTTCCGCCCTTTGACTACAGAAAAAACATATTCCGTGTTTGTCCATTTTTTACCAGATTGTAAATGTGTCCTGGACATCCTAATGATTTATACCTTGGTATCTGAGACTTTTTATATTCACCCCTCTTAAGTGTCATGACCAGGATCTCATGGATGTCATGTTATTTAGATTCGAAGTTTCGCTTTCATTTTTAAGGGGCATTAGCTGTGTTTACCAAAAATTATTATATTCTTTTTCTCCTTTTACTTCTTGTTCTTGATGTACAAAAACAAATAAGAGCTATACAGAGGCAGAAAAAATCTTACATTCCTATATATTTAATGAAAATAATGTCAGGAGTCCAGTGTGGTATTCATACACACAAGCTTGAGTTAATCAACTGCAATTGAATTGAAAAAGTGCCAAACCTAGATTTGTCAAGTAATATATTCAAAATATATAGGAATTTAAGAAGTCTTATGCCTGTGTATCTCTTTTTCATTATTGTATATCAATCTAAGAAGTTAAAAAGGGAAACAAAACAGAGCAAAACTGCTAATACCCCTTTAAATTCGCCCTCTCATCCAGTGGAGATAATTATTCTAGATGCACAACACTTCGATGTTGCGTGGAATGTAGTAAAAGTTTAAAAGTTTAGATTACAATTGAGATTGTTCAATCACACTGTCTTAAACCATCCTCGAAACCATTTGTCCTTTGGTACCACGATCTGTTTATCTCGCGCTTATTACTTATATTAGTATATAACGTGACATAGGCGTAATTCTGTGCACTATGATACCATATTCCCGGGACTGCAGTGTGGCGCTGGTCTATAGCGTTTTGTCAATATTGTCGTAACATTACTCAATCAAAGATGCAGCTGCTAATTTGACTAATGACATATTTGAACTGTCCTCTTTGATCTACATATGTGTATAGTCCTGTTTATTTGTCATGTGTTAAATTGTTGATCATGCAATATCGACTTTCATTTTGTTTGTTTTGTATTTCTTTATTTCGTTATTCACTACAACAATCTATCGTAAGCTGCATATGGTTAACAAATGAAAAGGAGCTTATACCCATTGTGGATCCAACTGGGGCCCAAAGGTACATCTCTCAAAATATTATCGTGAACCAATGATCAGCTCCCTTGAATATCTTGCTCTGACTGTTACAGATTGGGTTTAGTTTCCGATGAGCGTGAACATTTTGTTTTTAGGAGGGCTGAAATGTTGCCAATCATTTTTCACTACACAAAAATGTATATTTACAGGAACTGCAATGAAGATCGAGCATTTCAGAAATGGCACAAAATTGCGAAATCTTACATATGAAGAGAATTATGATAACCTGGCATTTGTCACATCTGAGTAAGATATTTTCATTAAATACTTTCTCGGTAGTTATATTTAAGCTGGATTAAAGAGATAACATATCACAAGTCAAACTGAAGCAATTATTTCTCTGCATTGAGGTAATCATGCACAAGGATCAATATTATATATCTAGATGTCAGAAATCTTAGTATGTGTTCATAGTCAGGATTTGTAGTCTGTGTTAAGATTTTAGCTTAATTCAGAATTGGTAGTATTTTTAAGATCTTGATTTCAGTCAGAATGGGATGACAGTAATAATAACTTATACTTAAGTCTCACCTCTGGTTCGAATCCCGCTAGTGTCATTTTGAATTAAGTGGGAAAATTTGCCAGTTTTCTTGCGGAAGGTCGGTGGTCTTTACCCGGGTAACCGGGGTCTCTCCTCCACCAATAAAAAATGGACGTCATCATATGACTGAAAGATTGTTGAGTATGGCGTAAAACAAAAAATCAAATCAAATTATACTTAAGTCAGAATTGGAAGTACATGTATTTGTTATGGCCTTGACTTTAGATAGCATTAGTAGTTAGTTTTTATATCTTGTCTAAAGACAGAATATATAATTATAGAAGAATTTTTTATGCTGGTACATGTCTATCTCTTATTTGCTATAATAACAGTATATCAGTGTAAGTAGCATATTTCGCATGTGTTTATATATCTTCACTTTTTCAGATTCGATGATCCCATTGAAATTCTACAAGGTGATTCGATAAAAACCACTTGCAAATACAACACGCTCGGAAAATCAAAAACGGTTTTTTACGGTGAAGGAACTTACGATGAAATGTGTTATGGTTTTGTGACTGTTCATCCGGCTCAGAATCTACGCGCACCTGCATGCTTGTCATGGAAGAACATACCAATTGTAGATTTGTACAATGGGAACGAAGTAAATGGTTGTCGCCATAGGGACTTTTTGAATATACAGCATCCGGATACCATGGACATTTTTGAACGCGTAACAAACAGTTGTGATATTATATCAAACTGCTTGTCGGAGTGCGTTAATGTTACCCAGGAAATTAAAAGGAAACCCTGCTTCAAAGGAGAAATTAATTTATGGCTTAGAGACAAAGTGAAAAAAGATGACATGAAAGAATATATTTACTTTTACACCAGACTAGATTCGTGTGACGCAGAAATATATTTCCGGTCTGCACGGGACAGATGTGCACATGAGAAATGTAAAGGCAAAAATGTAATTAATTCAGGAGCTAGTACTGTGTCTCATTTCGTTACGTATTCCTTGGTATTTCTGTCAATATTTGCGAGTATCTAACAAAGAATAATAAAACAGAGCTTCACGTTGAAATGAATAAATAACTCGGAATATTAGAAACTTGCTATATTCTTCAAACTTATTTCAAAACAAATGAGCCGTTTACCAAAGCATTGACGCTTGCGACATTCTATAATGGTTATCGTAACTCGTAACGACTTTAGACAGTTTACGATTTTCAGATTTTTACCGGTATTTCGATGGACACAATCCATCTGTGTAAAAACTATTCAAATTGAGCAAATTCTCTTGAGTTGATGTGACCGAGCGACAAAAGATTCCGGCGGGTTTATATTTCAGTAATTCTGTCTTTATTCTATTAGTTTTAAAATGCAGTCAATGACATTAATAATTCTTCCCACTGTTCTTACAATTGTCCAGTGCAGATTAACCCGTGTGTGTGATAAGTCATTTCACAACGCACAGTCTTATCTTCAATAGGTGAAAATGGAGGATTAGTGCCATATTTGTCAGAAGTAAATTAATAAAAAGTAATTGTAAATATTGTAAGAATACTTAATGTAAATTGGGAAATATTGTATATATACTTTGTAATTTGTACTTTTAATTATTCATGTTGTTACCTGGCAAGAAAGCTAGCAGGTACTCGACACTCTTAGCCCGAGTTATGGGAAGAGTTGATAAACAACTGTATTTGGACTCCGTATTAATTTGGTAACCAAGCTGCGATACCAGACTATAGGAGTTGTACTGTAAGTTAATCAGGACAACTACAGCTCTACTCTAGGTTATAGTGCAGGCACAGTGTACGGTTAAAACACAGATATAACCCGGACAGTAATACCAGGCGGTTATATTATCATGGGCAACAACTTACTTTTCATGGGTTTGCTTTGGGGGTTATCTTGTGAGCAGTGAAGAGGCTGAATTTCAGTCGGTGTAGCATGTAAGTAAATGTAAGAATTCAAGTTGAACTTTCACAGAGGAGTCAAATATTTTGGTGAAAATAAAATTCAATGTAGTCTGAATAATCATTAATTGAAATATCACATAGTTAGTCTTTTTCCCTTTTTTAAAAATTATACAATGCACGTGTTTTGTACTGGTTTCAGCACAACGTACAATATATTTATATTTATATAAAAGATTCCCTCTTAATATACTAGTAGATTCTACAATATATTTATAAATAGATACAAGATTCCCTCTTAATATACTAGTGGATTCTAGAACTGGTGATTTTTCAGCAAACTGGGCTCGTGAAAATCATCGCTTATACTTATTTGATAATTAAAATTTAAAATTACCAACTGTATCATGAGAAAACATTAACTTAAAATTGAAATTGTAATTACGTAGCGCGCTCGACTCTTGATCGCGAGGTCGTGAGTTCGAGTCCAGCCAGCGACAGGTTGGTTTCTTGTCCTTCATTTGAGACATTAAAAACCGAGATCCCGTGTCACAGTAGGTGTTGAAACGTTAAAGAACCTCACTGCTCAATGACCGTAAGTGTCGAGCATAGGCTAAAATGAAACCCTTCACCAGCATTTGGTGACGTCTCCATATGAGTGAAAGATTCTTGAGTCTTGGGACGTTAAACAACAGTAAAAAAAGTCATTTATACTGGCACCTCATAACAGCTCATCGTGGATTAGTCAGTTATTACATGTAATAAGCCTATGCATTAGGTAAACAGTTCGCAGTGATTATTGGTATGAAAAGGACTTTATGAAGATCGGCGATCTGTCACTTTTGGAACGGATCCAGATAAATTTTTACATTCGTTTTTAACCCTTATCATTTAATATGATTAAAATGTGTTGGTAACTGGTTTGTCAGAAATATTAATTCCATTATGTAATTTAATCACCTGTCAGCATTTCTTACAAATTACATGTTATTATTTATCCGAGGGCACACCAGTTTTATTATCTGTTTATATTTATTTACACGTTAAAGTTTACTAAAAGTATTTTCCTCCCGAACCTCATAGTGTTACAGTAACCACTGTAAAAAGATGACTATCTTAGCTTTTGAAGAATTTTTAATTTAAATGGTGTTATCAGTGCGAAATGTTACTTTAGTATAAGGTTATCAGCGGGTACCAAAATACCAAGTACTAGGTTTATGTATACCCCGGGGACCTAAACGGTCTACCACCAGTGGAAACGACCTAGTGGTTATAAATATTATAAACATAATACCAAAGTTATAATGCTCGTATGCTCAAGACGATCGTGTCTGTCAATTAGTAAGACGTCATCAGTTGAGCTCCATTTTACAATAGATGAACATGGCTTTCTGAGTTTGTTGAGATATTTTTATTTATCTATTTACTTATTTGTCAAATAAACCTGTTCTTGGAAGCTTAACTCCCAAATATTTAAATTACTTTATATTTTCTTTTATTATTTCACCGTAGTAAAATTTTCTTTTGGTCATACGCACACCTTCGGAAAAAGCTTAACATTTTCCTTTGTCTGCATTTACCTTCAACTTCCATTTTGTACAATAAATATGGAATTTCTCCAGAACATAATTATTACAAATCATCAGCTGATTCTGAAAGAATGACAGTGTCATCAACGTAGAAAAGAATTAAATGTTTTAAGCGCAAAATTAAACCAGATTAGATTCATTGTACATTGTTTTCTACCAAAATTATCCATATCGTTAATAAACAGACAGGTAAAAGGTGTTTCCTTTGCTTTAGTCCGATTACACAACTGATGAAATATGTTGACATATCTAAGGCCACCAAAGATTTAATACATTTATACATACATGTATTTGTTAATATGTAATTAAAACATTTTCCTTGAATTCCGTCTGTCAGCTTTTATCCTTTAGACTGTTTCGTCATATACGTAGTATCGTGCACTTTTTAAAAATCTATAAATACAAAAAAACAATTTCTTTCTTCTTTGCAAAATAGCATTCGAGAGAAAGTGCAGTGTCATAATATAGTCAACTATTGAGTAGCTTCCTGAAACCTGCTTGGTTTTCGTGCAAAAGATTGACGTTATTGTCAAAAAGTTCAAGACGGTAATTTGACAAATCAATAAGGAAATTGGGCGGTTATTTTCAGGCTGTGTAGAATATCTTTAAGTTTGTTTTAATTAATAGGTTTGATAACATCCACTAACCACTCATCTTGGAGAAACCCAATATCAAATTATGATATTGAAAATTTTTGTATACACTGGCAAAAAAATGGTTTCATCTTTTTAAAAAGTATAAGAGAATTAAGAAGCTCATCTGAAAATTCATTTAAGACATTTGTTACAAAATCTTAATTTTCAACATAATCATTATCATCACATTCATTTACCCCCTTAAAAATAAAACCGTATCATGAATGTTTGTAGCACATTTACTATCAGTGTTCTAGCGAAAATCAGAAAACCTTATGTAACCAATCAAAATTTCTTACTCGAGCAATAAAACGTAGATCCACTAATTAAATATTTTTACATGGCTATACCTCCAGCGTTCAATGCAATGATTACTTGTATATGTATTTCATTGTATAAATGTTTGCATTTGTAACATTTTTTTTAATTTTGTGCCGATTGGCCGAAAGCCTAAAGGCTAATAAACTATACTATACTAAGATAAGTTATCACTACAGCTTATTCTGACCCTTCGGTACAGGTAAACTTAAAACAAGTACGAATCGTGTACTTACGTGACAGACGAAAAGCATACAAAACTGAATAAACATAATTATAAGGCAAGCACGAAATCAAGAAAGTATTTTGACACGAATGTTATACGGATTTCAGCACCACAACTCTTAGTAATTAGGTCTGGGCCTGGCACCATAAAACTTGAGAATTACTTAAGTATAAAAAAATTACTCAGATTTGGCTAATCCTGATATCTGATTGGATAAGCAGACAATGATGTTAATATTCTCAGACTTAGTAAATTCTTAAGTTTTATGGTGTCGGACCAAAGCCAAAATGTTCACTTTATGCTTTCAACTTCATACCACAGAAGTAATGATTTAATAGTGTCTAGTTCAACTACACTGCAGTAGTATATGGGCTATACCGTATCATTGTATAACCACGTTGACTTTATGGTTATGGAATAATGACGATAATAATATAGATGATCAATAAATCTTTTAATACTTTCGCACTGATGGTTGGTGGATCCCGGATTTTCCGTAATCACACCAGAGTGTTCCGTACAGAGGCCTAAAACCTAACTCCGTGTATAAAACATGAAAATGTACAACATATATAGCACTGTGATAGTCCATTGAAAATGTTAATAAGAGTCCTTAATTGATATATAATCCTTAAAAGTTATAGAACAGTTAACTGACTGAGACGTCTCACCTGTCCATACAATTGGGATTAGTCTGTGACAGGTGGCACTTAAGATAGAGTCTTAATTACAAGTACCTGTATAGATCAATTACTGAGATTAATGAAAATGTTTACAATAACATTGACACTTATCAATACTGAAATAATTCAAGTTAATTGCCCAAATGTCTATTTCTGAAATTAATTGTGAAACTTAAAATGTCCAAATTTGATGTATAATTTTACTCGGTCACAATTGTATAATTGCTTTTAGTTTTATTAGGTTCCTAAAATAAAACGTTTAATTTTTAATTAAGTACTAATAAGTCACATTAATTATTTAGAGATTGTTTGAAGATTTTTTTTTTTTTCATTTTATTTCGCATTAGTTGGGCCCCCGTGGTTGAGTGGTTAGAGCATCGCGCTTTGAATCACGAAGTCTCTCACATCTGGTCAACGCAGGTTGAAGTCCCATTGGAACCTAAGCTGATTTTTTGTGAGGTTTGCTAGGAAGGTCGGTGGTCTCTTCCCGTGTACTTTGTAACCGGGTTCTCTCCCCCACCACTAAAAACTGGCCGCTACTAAATAACTAAAAAATTGTTGTGTGTGGCATAAAACAATACTAAAGTTACTCGCATAAGTTTAATTTAAGTTTGAATCTAATGATTATTTTGTCAAAAATGACAACCCATTTTAGTTCGTTCGGTACTTTGATTATCTATTTATTCTTGTTGAAACGTAAAACTAAAATAAAACAATCAGCAAAGAAATAATGTTAATTTAAATTCTGTGTTATCAAAAGTACATTTTCCTCTTAAAGTTTTCGTCACACCTAATTTCCATAGAACATCAATTTACTTTTATTTCCTTGTCGTTATGTAATATTATTTATAAAAACTTTCTGGCAAATGAATGAAAATGAAATATCATATAAGAATTTTGGGTCATGTCTCAAAATTAAAATAAACACATTAATTTTAAAAAGACATTGTTCATAATATGTAGATGTATATGTCAGATTTCACGAGTGCTAGTATTACATGAAAGTAAATACTAAAATAGTTGGTCGCGAAGGCAGACCTTATAGCTCGCCTGTTTTATGCTTGTTATAATTTGGGTCACAATTAGGCCACAGCAACCAGCATCCCCCTGCATTGTTGAGTAATGACCCTAGACAATGTGCATGTGAAGTTTCGTGGTTGTAGCTGCAGTACTTTGCCCACGGTAGACTGTAATGTAATAAATGTTCAGACATTGAATTGTGACCTGTTTATCGTTAAAAAATATTTCGTTAATAGATTAATTTGGAAGCCCGATGAGATATATTCTCTAGCTTCCAGACACAAAATCACTGTTTCCTCCGTGGTCCAGCATATGCTTTAGTTTAAACATATTTTATTGCTTTTAATGCAATTGGATTGAGCACAAGTTATCTCAACTTATTGACGCTCTCTCCACAACAAATATGTACAAATAATTTGATAGCGACAGCATAATCAAATACATGTATTAAATATTGAATAAAATAAAAGATAGATAGAAAGGCATAGAGAAGAGAAGTATATATACATATATATATATATATATATATATATTTTATATATATATATATATATATATATATATATATATATAATATATAAGGTATTTAGCAGATTTATATAATATACATGTTATTTTTATGTCAAAATAAAAAAAAAAAACCAACAACCTCCTGGTACTTATTATAACACAACATTCAAATACCCTCGCTAGCAAAATGTCCATGAAAACACATTCCTTGTAGACTTTCTCATCTCATTCCGGTCCTTCCAAGTAATCTAACTAAGTACCAGGTAGACATTCCTCCCAAGTATTTATTTTTCTTACAATATTTTAAGACAGACACATCATATTTTTTCAATCAACGGTTTGAGCGTAAAGTTGATAGGGAAAGGATAGTAGAGAGATGGAAAAAGAACAGAACGAGAAGGATGCACCTGTTATAGAGGCTGACGTTTAAAATCGATTGCTAGCACGTATAAAGGTTTGTACAATTTTAAAGATTTCTTCATTTTCAGTATTTGGGAGCTCTGGGTTACCAGACAACAAAATATCTAAACTTATTGCTTCTCAGATATGTTCGATTTTAAACGCCCAGAGAGTTAATTATCACATTGCGACTCGTTTTTATCCCGGCTAAATATTGCATTTAATCGATAGACTTATCATTTACCCTAAATAAATTGAGTTCAGCAAACACAAATGCATGAGTACAATGAGGGAGCCCAGATTTTTTTTGATTTTTGAAAACTTTGAGAAGCCCTTTTTTTCTGTATTCCAGACATGTTGATTATATGAAAAAGTGGTCTGTGAAAAAAAGACAGGACACATGGAAAAATACATTACTTTATCAGCGGTGGTGTCCATTTGATTTGTCCGAGTAAGTAGTTATAGGCAGCTCTTCGGTGCGCTATTTGAATTTAACCGCCACTGATGACGTCATCAGAATGCAGGCTTCTGATTGGTCAATTTAAATGAACACCGAAGAGCCGCCTGTGACGTCATAACCGGACGTACGTCATACCGGAAGTGAGGTCATACCGGAAGTGCGTCATACCGGAAAGGAGGTCATGTTGTCATGGTAATAAGGAGGAAGAGCCAATCGTTGAGCTTGGAGGCGTGTCTATGACCGGAAGTGGAATGTTGTGAAGATGGCCATCTTGGCTAACGAGCCAATGAGAGCCTTCGTTACAAGAGGTTGGGGTCACGAGAGGTCACGTGAGTTCACGAGAAGTCAACGGTTAGAGAGAGAAGTTGGGGTTTTCCAGTTTTGAGCTGAGAGTGAATCTATTTTTAGAACCGAAACTTTGGGTTTTTCCAGGTTTGTGAAACCAGTAGTTGGTGGCGCCACCGTCGGTGAGAGTGTACAAGTGCGCATGCGCGAGAAGCGGTAGGCCGAGCTCGACTCAGCTTGTACTAAGACTTGTAGAGTATGTACAAGGGAGATCACTCTGTATAGACTGTATACGTGGAACAAGGGGGAAATCACTGTGTATAGACTCTATAGGTGAAACATCACTCTGTATAGTCTGTATAGATGAAACAAAGGGAGATTACTCTGTATAGACTATAGGGGTGAAACAAAAGGGGCGATGACTCTATATGGGCAGTATGCACTAAACCAGAGAGGGAGGGTGGGTGGGTAGTGAAACAGGAAGTATAGGAAAGGTAGTCATCTTGGGTATGGAATCATGGGATATCTAGTTTCTCAGGGACTGACTAATCTCATGGCAGGAGAGAGAGATACATAGAACATGAAAGTGTGCAACGTACTCAAAGTTTGCAAAAGTGATCAAGTGTGTGTGTGTCGTTCTCAAAGTTTGCAACGTGTGCAACGTTCTTAGTTATGAAGTCTCAAAGTGACGCAAGTGACAAAGTGACACAAGTAGCACAAGTGACAAAGTGACACAAGTGACAAAGTTGCGAAGTATGAAGTTGTTCACTTACGTCGTTTCAACAAGTTTTTATATTTCTTGTACTACTGTATATAAAATAAAAAATTAAACACACCCAATTTTTCTGACGATGTTGACTCTTCGAGCTTCGAATGCCAAATGAGCTCTCAGTAGTCTAACTGAACTTATTCTCAAGTTTTTTATGTTACTATTTTTAGAATTGCCTCGTTTTGAATTTCTATCTCATAAAATTTGATCAATCAAGTAAAAAGAAATAACTTACTTACTATAGGTTAGACTTACCACTACAATATAACAAATACAAAAACTGCAGTAGTCGGTGTCACAGGGGTCCTACTAGAATTGATTGGGCTGCGTGGCCTTACTACAATACGTGTCCTTCATGTAAGAATGATTCGCATGTTTTTCTCTTCAGGTTGCATTTCCATGTATGATGAGTTGTCCATGATGATGAACTAATACCGAGACTCAGACAATACTAGCTTATATAGAGTTAATGACGTCACGTATTGATTTTTTCCCACGTCTAGACATCTGAACACCCGCTTTTGACATTTTTGACACTTGGCATCTGAGCACCTGTTTTTGACATTTTTGACACTTGGCATCTGAACACCTGTTTTTGACACTTGGCATCTGAACACCTGTTTTTGACACTTGGCATCTGGCCACCTGTTTTTGACATTTTTGACACTTGGCATCTGAACACCTGTTTTTGACACTTGACATCTGGCCACCTGTTGTTGACGATTTTTCTGTCTAGACATCTTCGTCTAGACATTTGGCCACCTGTTTTACTGTCGCTATTATTTCACCAGTGCCTTATTCTTTCTCTGAATCTTTTACTTAGAATCTCTAGAGCTCGTACGTCTCATAGAGTTGTCTTACACACACACTATTACGTATAGTATCCTTATTTTCTCTTACTTAGAATCTCTAGAGCTCGTACGTCTCATAGAGTTGTGTTACACACACACTATTACGTATAGTATCCTTATTTTCTCTTACTTAGAATCTCTATAGCTCGTACGTCTCATAGAGTTGTGTTACACACACACACTATTACGCTTTGTAGCCTTATTTTCTCTTACTTAGAATCTCTATAGCTCGTACGTCTCATAGAGTTGTGTTACACACACTATTACGCTTTGTAGCCTTATTTTCTTTTTTTACTTAGAACTTCTATAGATGGTGTACGTCTCATAGAGTTGTGTTACACACACTATTACGCTTTGTAGCCTTATTTTCTTTTTTTACTTAGAATCTCTATAACTCGTACGTCTCATAGAGTTGTGTTACACACACACTATTACGTATAGTATCCTTATTTTCTTTTTTACTTAGAATCTCTATAGCTCGTACGTCTCATAGAGTTGTGTTACACACACACTATTACGTATAGTATCCTTATTTTTTCTTACTTAGAATCTCTATAGCTCGTACGTATCATAGAGTTTGTGATACTACTACTCCTTCTCGCAGTTTCGTCAGTAGACTCTGATAGTAACGATTACACTTCATTGTACGCCACTTGGTCTTCTGTTGTGACAGAATAATTCTGTAAATAGCTTCTGTATAGATACTCTCCATTTTGGTTTTTGTTTTTCACTAAGCGATGTTCAACAAGTGTAACCCACTAAGAATCAATAAACAGCTCGTGATCGTATAGATTTTATTGAACAGCAAGTGTAACATCAATAACACATCCCGCTTTGTAACCAAAAAAGAACCTGAGAAATACGGGTGATTGACCTATTTAACCTTGCAGCTGTAACATTATCCAAAAATCAATTTCTATATTTTATTTTCGATGCTATGTGTTGACAAGTTGTTTATCCAAAACATGATTTCATTTTGTAATTTAATCCCCTGCCTGTATTTTTCACGAAGTACATGTTACGATTTATCACAAGCCACACCAATTTTATTATCAAATAATTTTTATTTAACTCCCGTACCTCATAGTATTACACAAGAAGGAGAAGAAACGCTCACGCGACGTGTGACGTCACACCCTGCCGAGTATGCCTAAGAGTCTATAGTCATTGCTTGATCATGGCTGACTGTGTAAACATGTGGGGCGAAGTACAAGAAAAAGAAGAATGGATGATATGTGCCGATACAGTGACCGGTCGACAGGGGATGCTTACTCCTCCATGGCACCTGATCCCACCTCTTGGTTTCCAGAGGTCCGTGTTTGTCCATTTTTACCGGATTTGTATCTATGTCCTGGACATCCTATTGATTTATACTTTGGTATCTGAGATTTTTATATTGTAAGAAATGTGGGAAATCAGATCAACATCGACGAATGGGCCAGTTGTTGGAAACAAGAAAGAGACAAAATCGGTGGACCTAAGACTGATTATAGTAACAGCAGTTCTGTAGTCTCTTTATCAGCATCCTAATACAAAAACGTATTCCCTTTGTAATCTCTGTATGCCTTACTTATTCTCGTTGTATTCCTTACTTATACTCTCTGTATATTCTGCCAGTCTCATAGAGTTGCGTTATACACGTCTGTTTTATACCTTCTCATAAGTCGTATAATTTTATTCCTCTTTGTCACCGTATCTGTGTAGATACATACTAGATACTGTATGACCAACTTACAATACACAAACACAAGGTCTTTTTGCATCAAGTCTAATACCCCGCTAAAGAGAGCTTTTGAAATAGTCTGCAGAGAATTAGTGTTGCCCTACTGTTACTTTGTATAATGCATAAGAATGAAGTAAAACACGTATAACTTTGCACTTATAACTCTGTAACAGTCTAGAGAAACATACAAAACAGTACGTTTTAATTTACTGATACGTATGAGATTACCTATATGACATTAGACGTACTCCCTTTGTGCCCTTACTTTCTATATCCTTACTTATTCTCTTTGTATGCCTTACTTATACTCTCTGTATCCCACCGTCTCATAGAGTTGAGTTATACACTTCTGTTTTATACCTTCTAATAAGTCGTATAATTTTATTCCTCTGTGTCACTGTATCTGTGTAGATACATACTAGATACTCTATATGTACACCGTAATAACCAACATACAATACACAAGCAGAAGGTCATTTTTCCTCAAGTCTAATAACCCACTAAAGAGAACGTTTGACATAGTCTGCATTGAATGATGTTTAGCAGGGATCTCATATAAGGTATCCTAGACTTCTGTCACACTGAAAGGAATGACCTCTATAACCTATCGAACCTATTGAGCTTTGAAACATTGTAAGCTAGAACAGTGAACATTTCCATACTTCACAACTTTGTCACTTTGTCTCTTGTGTCACTATGTCACTTGTGTCACTTGTGTCACTTTGAGACTTCATAACTTAGAACGTTGCACACGTTGCAAACTTTGAGAACGATACAAACACTTGATCACTTTGACAAACTTTGAAACATGAAAACGGTACACACTTGATCACTTTGACAAACTTTGAGACCGACACACACTTGATCACTTTGGCAAACTTTGAGAACGTTACACACTTTCATGTTCTATGTATCATACTTAGACTCATAGAGTTAAGAGTATGTACAAAGGGAGATCACTTTGTATAGACTCTATAGGCGGAACAAAGCCTGTATAGCCTGTATGAGTAGGACAAAATTGAGATTACTCTGTATAGCCTGTATAGGTACTAAGACTCATAGAGTTAAGAGTATGTACAAAGGGAGCTCACTCTGTATAGACTCTATAGATGTGAGTCTTATTACCTATACAGGCTATACAGAGTGATCTCCCTTTGTACATACAGAGTCGAGCTCGGCCTACCGCTTCTCGCGCATGCGCACTCTCACCAACGGTGGCGACACCTACTGCTGGTTTCACAAACTTGGAAAAACCCAAAGTTTCGGTTCTAAAAATAGATTCACTCTCAGCTCAAAACTGGAAAAACCCAAAGTTTCGGTTCTAAAAATAGATTCACTCTCAGCTCTAAACTGGAAAAACCCAACTTCTCTCTATACCCGTTGACCTCACGTGAGCTCTCGTGACCCCAATCTCTTGTAACGAAGTCTGTCATTGGCTCCTTAGCCAAGATGGCCGCCTCCACAACCTTCCACTTCCGGTCATAGACACGACTCCGAGCTCAACGATTGGCTCTCTCTCCTTATTACCATGACAACATAACTTCACTTCCGGTATGGCGCACTTCCGGTATGACCTCACTTCCGGTTATGACGTCACAGGCGGCTCTTCGGTGCGCATTTGAATTGACCAATCAGAAGCCAGCATTCTGATGACGTCATCAGTGGCGGTTAAATTCAAATGGCGCACCGAAGAGCTGCCTATAACTACTCGAGTAAAACCAATTTTTAAACAGAAATCTGTGAAAAAGGTATTAAACTTTAAACCACTTATAACCCATGTTTTTACCAATGTATGTTTTGGAGGGTATGTTTTTTACAAAGCCCATCAAAAATGCTACCTGCTATACAATTATTACTCTAATTGCAAAAAAGACCTTAAATGAAGGATTAATTGTTAATTTCCAATTTTCAGCGATTTCTGTTGATTTTCTATGGTTTTTACCCCCAAATCCCTAAGTGGCCAGAGTGCTAACAAAGATCAATTTGTAGCATTTTTGATGGACTTTCTGAAAAACGTACCTTCCAAAAAACACCTTGTTAAAAACACAGGTAATAAGTGGCTTAAAGTATAATACTTTTTTCACAGATTTCTGTTTAAAAAATAGATATTATACCCCAAAACACCAAATTTGATAAATAATGGTTGTTAAATGGGTCAATACTTGTCATTTAAGATATCTACCATACAATCAGTACTTTCATTGCAAACAGAGACCATAAATGAGAGATTAATTGAGGTTTTCCAATTTTCAGCGATTTTTGTTAATTTTCTATGGTTTTTACCCCAAAACTCCTAAACGCTCCAACGGCCAGATTGCTTATATGGCTCATTTTGTAGCATTTTTATAGGGTTTCAGAAAATCATAACCTTCAAAATTCCCATTGGGGTGGAACAGGGGTTATTGGTGGCTCGGACTACTTGATGAGAACTATCCACTGCAACTTTGTTTTAGACCTTGACCTTCAATATTCGCTGTCTCATTGTCAAATGTATATATTGGTGACATGGCGTTAATAATAAAAAAAAGACTGTGCGAGTTGGGTCGTAGATGTACCTTGATAAGCACTATCCCTTTCTCCTTTTGTTTACCTCGACCTTGAACATTTCCAGTTTCAATGTCAACTGTATGTTGAAGTTAATAGTAGAAAGACTGCGAGTTGGGCCTTTCAATTTTCACACGTCGATGTACCTTTATCACTTGCACTTTTTACCTCGATATTTCCATTTTCAAGGTCAAATGTATATCGGAATTCAGTCAATTACAGAAAGGTTGGATAAATGAGGTCTTATCAACCCCATGTGTAGATGAACTTTGATAAACTATACCCCTTACAACCGGCGGCTTCGTTTGTGGATTTGACGCTCAACACTTCCTGTCTCAGAGTCAAATTCAAATTTATAGCAAGACCTTAGGAGTTAAGACTTAAGTTTAACATTTCACACGCTTGGACTTTGATGAGTACTTTGTCGTCAACCTTACTTGTGACATTGACCTTGAACATTTACAGTTTCAAGGTCAAATGTATAGTGCAGTTTATTTCATTTACAGAAAGACATCTTATTTTCTAATTTCTGTCAGTTCTTAGTAATCCGGTATAATTTGAAAAAATTGACCCGCGGTAGAAATTCTACCCGAGGTCACTTTTCTACTATAGAAATCTTGCCTGGGGTCACTTTTCTACGACAGAAATCTTACCCGGGTACAGGTGAAAAAGTGACCCCCATAGAAAAAATACCCCCTATATTCAAGGAAGCCATCCAAATATGATTATGTAGTTTTACCGCATTCGGATGGATTCCGTTGTTTGACCATATTCCATGGTATATCTCAAAATTATAATTTTTAGAATAAAGTATAGACTCAAAAACCAAGGAGTCCATGGACAAGGGGCAATAAGAGGGTACTGTCCACAAGTATCGGGAAAGAAAGACATTGTGCGGGAATAACCGAATTCCCGTTACTAATAAAATGTTCAAATGATATTTCCGCGGTAAATTTTGTGGTTTTGAGATAGTTCACATGAAAAGAAAAAACACCCTCCCGTCCCGTCCAAGCAGTTGACCTCTGGATTCACCACTGTATTAGCAACGCTAGCTTAATATAACGTTCACCGTGAAAGTAAAAATCTTTCTTGTTTTGGGAAAAATTAAATTAGTATGCATTCCAGGGTAATTTTCTTTTGTACCATCACCAGGTTTTTACAAGATTGGTCTTTTTGTCATAAATTTATGAATTATTTATATACAGATCTAGAATGAAAAAGTTTATAAAAAAACAAATTGGTGTTAAATTGCACATAACGCTGACGTTATTTTTGAAATCGGGAATTTTTTTTTAAAAGTTCAAAATTGCTGAATTATGTATAAATACCAAAGACACAGTTAGATACTTCCGCCCAGAATAGGCTACTTTGATTCGGTAAATACCATGACCCTGTCAACTGAAAGGAACCGGATGTCTTTGGAGATATCCTCAGGGTTTATATATCCATAGATCGCATGCCTCTGATCTGTCGCCAGGAATGAATTTGTAACTGAACTTTTCATTTTTCTCTATTACACAGTCAAACTTGCATTAAAGGACACTTCTGTATAAAGGGCACCTGTCCATAAAAGTCATTCAAACATAACCTTCGTTAACCTTTTAACGAATAAACTTTTCTATAAAGCTCGCCCTCTTATATAGAACAGCGACTTTTCCTGTCAGTCTCTTGAGTGGCTTTTATAGACAAGTTTTACTATATTTTGTATAAATCCACAATTTTTCCAAACATTCATGGTAGACCACTTCTAACTTGAACCAACTTTGACGGCAAAATTCCAACTTACACAGAAACATCAAAACAACACTGATGATTTATAGTGAAAATTTATCTGAATTTGAAATAAATATTGTTTTATTGTAGATCTATATTTATTCTAAATGAGGTTGTATATGAAATATATTGACTGCGAAATATAAAGCCTCTATACACCTTTTATACTGAGAAAAATAAAAAAGGTAAGCTACATCAATTTCGGGGACATAGGATACTTTACTGCAGAATGCAATGGTTTGCGTTATGTATTTTCAAATAACAATTTTCCTTAATATTTCGTTTATTTGAAATATGATTGTTTATTTGATTCTCTTTAGTCATTACAATAATACTCCAATGTAATTGGCAATATTTGACGCTAAATCTGTCCCGTTTTATCTAACGTTCTGTAAGTTACGTGCTTCAGCGGTGGTTCTGAATTATAAAACGAATTTATTAATCGGGATCGGAATACAAACGATGATATAAAATGGCCGAAAAAGACAACAACGTGAAAGCGAGTACACGACCACAGTTTGGAAACAGACATTTAAATGATCCTGAATCTGTATTTGACCATAATGCATGGTTTGTGTCTGTCTGTATGTTTGCATCTCTCTCTCTCTCTGTCTCTGTCTGTCTCTCTCTCTCTCTCTCTCTCTCTCTCTCTCTCTCTCTCTCTCTCTCTCTCTCTCTCTCTCTCTCTCTCTCTCTCTCTCTCTCTCTCTCTCTCTCTCTCTCTCTCTCTCTCTCTCTCTCTCTCTCTCAATCCACATATGATTATATACAAACAAGTGTAAAAAAGTATTCGGACATTATTATATTTTACTAAATAATAATACATACTAACCTAGGTAATACCTATGCCACGGGACCAATTTTTGTGCCCTTAGTCAACAAACTAATAGAGAAGGCATTCGATTCATCAGCAGTTTTACATGTTGTTGTTAACTTGTAAATGTTCCATTCTTTTAAATAAAATAATCACATGAACTATGACAATGCTTAGAAAGTAAACACACTGAGCAGCTGTTGTTTTAAAATAAAAGATGCAGGAAAAGAGTCTATCTTATCTAACAAAGGCAGCACCTTTCCCACAAAATAATGTCAAAGTTAAGTTGTGACATCAAACATTTAGAACACTAATATTTCAGGAAAAATATGTCTCCAAAACGTTTGATTTGAATATAATTTATGTTGATGATAAGGATTACTGGTCAAGCCTCAGGTGATGTTGCTGTACTTCTGACATTTTGTTAATGCCACATGCAAGTTCTCAATGTGAGCATTTTTTTACCATCATTACATGTAGTAAGGGACCCAGATGTAGTTTGGAAAATATTACTCTCTCTACATATATGAGGGCTTTGCCCTCTATAAATTTTATATAAAATCACATTTTTACAATAATATATTTTGAAGCCATTTCTTATTGTATTTAAATAGAAATTTCTGCTAGCTTTTTTGGACGGTTTAATTTTGGCCATTTTAATAGGGTGGCCAAATTGTCCAAACATAAACGATAGACAAAATATCCGAATTTACGATAAGTTGTAAGCAGGATATGATATACAACAGACATATCAAGACGAAAACGACCACACCTTGAAAATAGTAAACCTCATTATATTGCTAAACCCATTATACTGCCAACATTCAGGAAAACAAAAGGTGACGGTATATCGGGGGGTGAACTGTACATATACATAAACATATTTCTGTATATTACACCTTGAATTGTTTGTCTATTGTTATTTGTTCCTTTTGATTTTCATAATAGACTTTTTCACAGGGATGATGTTGAATGGGATGAAGAACAGGATGCGGCAGCAAAACAGAAAACTGAAGAACAGCTGAGATCAATTTTACCACCTGATAAACAAGGTAAATTTTTATATTAAAAACCTCATATAATATTGTTTGTTTTTCTGTGTAATATCTTCATTATCATAAAAAATTGAAAATATTCATTATCATTATCTAAATATCTCACCTGAACTGTAGGTTCAAGTGGGCTTTTCTGATGGCCTATGTCCGTCGTCCATCCGTCTGTCTGTAAACTTTGTTCGATTTCTTCTCCAAAACCGCTTAAGGGATTTTGATGAAACTTTATAGGAAGCAAGTACTTAAGGTCCTCTACCAAGTTGTTCATTTCAGCCAGATCGGCCCTGGGGTTGATCCATGGTGGGGCCAAAGAGTCCCCAGGGAGTATCCCTCTTTAAAAATCTTCTCCTCCAGAACTGCTGCATGGATTGAAAAACTAATTGTATCTGAGTGATCTACAAAGATGTATGATTCAAGTTTGTTAATTTCGTAGAACTTTGAAAATAAATTTTTGATGCGTTTTTGATGTCTTTTTAGACCTTCTAGACTTTCATTCATTTTTGTATGATTTTGATTTTCTCTGCGCTTTTATTCTATTCATTTTATGTATTTACCTGTAGTTTGGTAGATTAATGCTTTCCTGAAAGAAATTTTGCTGAAATTTAAGAATTTTATTTTTTATGAATTTTTTAAGATTGCAAAAATGAAAGGGGGGATTTTTCACACTGTCAGCTTCTTCTTTAAAACCGCTAAAGGGATTTTGATGAAACTTAATAGGATGCAGGTACTCAAGGTCCACTACCAAGTTTGTTTATTTTGACCTGATCGGCCCAGGGGTGGATCCAGGGTGGGGCAAAAAAAGGCCCCCAGGTGGTACCCCTCTTTGAAAATCTTTTCCAGAACTGCTGCATTGATTGAAAAACTAATTGCATCTGAGTGATTTACATAGATGCTTGATTCAATTTCCTGTTTTTGGAATAAATTGGAAACCCTTCTTATCCAGCTTTGTGATTTTCAGTCATATTTAAGTCTCTTCCACTCACAAGGAATTGAAAGATTGTTATAACTTATATGGTAATAATTTGTAAATTGAGATTCCCATGTTTGTAAGATACCAACACAGTTCAGGTGAGCAATGTGGCCCATGGGCCTCTTGTTTAGAATTACTTTTTAGTTTAACCCACATTTAGTTCTAATGATGGCTGATTTTGAATGAAAGTTTTTTCCCTGGTAAATAATTTTGCATTGTACATGTTTGCCCATCTGTTTAATTAATCAAAAAAATTAAAATCACAAATTCACCAAACCTACCATATTTACACACATAAAATTGTTTAAACAGGCCACATTGTTGCATGTATGGAAGATTTTATGACTTTCAATTAATTTATTAATTAAAAAAACATAAGAAAAAAAATATGATATAAAAGAATGGTGGTTTGTGTTTTGCGACATTAATATAAAATTTAAAGACGAAAGTCAAAGCATATGTATTGGTGTTTAATTTTATGCATACTTTGTTGAAATAGATGAGCACGAGAAGTTGGCATTTGACTTTTGGGACAAGTTTTATCAACAACACAATAACAGATTTTTCAAGGATCGACACTGGCTGTTCACAGAGTTCCCAGAGTTGATATCAACACCTAACCCAGAAACAGCAAAAGCTGATCATGATGAATATCCGGGAGCTCTTGCTAAAAAGAGAATATTAGAGGTTTGTGACTTGGGATCTCCTTGAAGTTTGACGAGAAGGTTCCCCTTGAGATTTAGTTGTGCATATTACATTTTCAGAGAGATTGGAATCCAACATGGCCGACAGGTGGCCATCTTGGATTTTGTCCAAAGAATTTTGTTACCGCTATTTCTCAGAAAGGACTGAAGAGATTTTCTTGAAATTGGACATGAAGGTTTACTATGAGGTCTTGTTGTGCCTATGACATTTTCAGAGAAATTGGATTCCAATATGGCTGACAGATGGCCATCTTGGATTTTGACAATGAAAGTATGCATTTCTCAGAATGTACTGAAGGAATTTTTTTGAAATTGATTATGGAGGTTACCCCTGATGTCTAAATGTGCATATTACAATTTCAGAGAGATCAAAATCCAAGATGGACACCTGTCAGCCATGTTGAATTCCATTCTCTCTTAAAATGTAATATGTTCCATTCAAGTTCAGTTTCACTATAATCTTGTGAAAAAATTATTTCACAGAAATATGGATTCAAGTTCAAATTCAATGTTGAGACACAAAATAAGAGAAAAGAAGAGAAAAGAACAGTCTGTCATAGATCAGACATAGAACATTCCATGGTGGGTGCCAAGATCCCACTGGGATCTCTTGCTTATGATATGTCAGTGAGACAATCATATGGTGATCATGCAGATTCTGAAAATCCATGTTTTTCTGCCGTGTGGAAACAATATAGTAAACAAAAACTAAGGCTTTCTTCAAGGATATTCAGTATGTGTTCTTTTAATTCTTGCACTTTTTACAACTTCTGTCATGATATTAATCATATTATCAGGAAAATTAAACTAGAAAGATAATTTTGATAAAGGATTCTATATGTTAAGCTAACTATGCATTTACACACTTTAGGATCTAACACTCATTTTGTTGTTGAGGGAGATAACTCCCCATAAGTTGCACATTATAGGTCAACAGAAGTTCTGAGTCATGTTGGCATAGGATTTCAATGGTAGCTGTTGTCCAGTAAAACTACCCACCTCTCATTTTCACTGACTACTATTACAAGATTAAATCTATGTTGCTTTTATCCATTGCACTAAATATTTTCAAGACAATTTAAATTTGTCGTTGTTAATTGATAAACTTTCTTATTCCTCACTGATATAAGCTCCAAGTAGGCCTACTGTAATCATCAAGTGTTTCGTATCCATGTATACCTTTGTGTCAAATAATGTTATCTTCACTCTCTCTCCTAGGCCTACTGTAATCATCAAGTGTTTCGTATCCATGTATACCTTTGTGTCAAATAATGTTATCTTCACTCTCTCCTTCTTCACAGTTTTAACTACAACTTAACACTTTTATTATTTCAGAAGTACAATTAAAATGTATAACTTTATTTATGATAATTTGAAATGTAATGAATAATGATTTCAGTGACCCAATGTTGTCAATGTTGTTGTCATAGGCCTAACATTAGCAGTGGTTAAGTTTTCCATCTCATTAAATAATTATCAAGAATTCATGACTATTCATGGATGTCGATCGGGGTATCAGAAAAGGTCCTATGAATTGTAGGTATGCTTACTCAGTAGTTACAGTTAAGATTTGAGTTTATACCCAATGGCTATTATATCACCAAATGGTTGATACTTTAAAACAAAGTTGAGAAGGTACTGTGCGTGTTGTCATGATCTATGCATCATCACTCTCGTACTCTTTAAAACTAGATGTTTATCAGCTAGACCTCTACAGATGTGAATGTACCAAGATTTACTAGATTTTTAGATTTTTTAAGCATACTCACATTGAACAGACTTTGTTCTTTTCAAGTGCTCAACGTCATTGATTTTTTTATTTTTGTGTTTTTGTTTCATTTTGATAATTGTAAATATAAAAAGTGTATCAAGAGAGCCGTTGTAGCTTGATTTACAACCTGAGGGTCTCGAATTCAAGCCTTGGCAGAGACGGCTGGCTTTTATTGTCCTTCAGATGAGACAGTGAAAACCGAGGTCCCATGTCACAGTAGGTGTTGGCATATTAAAGAACCCTCACTGCTCAATTACCGAAATTCCTGAGCATAGGCCAAAATTTGAAGCCCTTTACCGGCATTGGGTGACGTTTCCATATGAGTGAAAGATTCTTGAGTGGAATGTTAAACAAAATTACAACAACAAGAAGTGTATCAAACTGGTTATTGTGTATTCTCAATACTTCTTTTCCACAGGTAGGATGTGGAGCTGGAAACTCTGTCTTTCCAATATTACAGACAAACAGGTAAATACAAGTATTATTTATGTTGATAATGCTTTTAAGCAGATAGTCAGATAGTGAGATCAATTTTACTTTTTATCTCAAACACATGATTTTAGAATTTATTTCCAAGGGTTGTCATTTTCACGTTTTTCTCTCTTCTGAAGCAATCACGTTTTTTTTAATTCACAGATCGGTAATAACTTCCACTAACATCAGGTTCTTTTATGTATACATGTATAAACAGTTTCATTAAAAAGTTATTCACTGTTTCTTAAATTCATGATTTGTCAACATCATGAATATGGCAAATATTAACATCACAAGTTATTTCCCTTTGTACAGTACTATGTTTATCTGCATAAGTGCAGTCATTTTTTTCATTAAAAGAAATGTTTTTTGATTGCAAAATGAATAGATTTTTATGAAATTCTCTTCGAGTGCACCTACATGTAGTGTAATTTATATATATATGTATAGTAAAATTTGTGTAACCTGGTGGGATGGAGTCTTGTGAACCCTTTCTTGACCTGGACGAGTTTAGATTCTAGGTAAAGAAACATAACACAAAAAATACACTGACTAGAGTAGTTATTCCTGCTTGTCACCATACATAAGAGAGTATACAGTGAAGAATGAAACGGTTACTCCACCCCACCATCTTTTTGTGAATCAGACAATAGATGTATACAGTGGAACATCTTGAAAAACCATTCTCAAAGAAAACCACTGGTCTTTTAAAAGCATGTTCAGAAATCACTTGGTTAAATAGTCTCCATCTATAGAGCCACTTTACAGTGACAGACTGGATGTTCTCTCAAGCCAAGTCCCACTGTATTTTTTTTTTTTTAGACGTTTAGGTATTTAATTAAATGATGCCACTGATGTTTATGATATCAACTGTGTACACATACATGTACCATATTCGACCCATTAAGCTCCCATCTCCCTATAAGTGCCCCTCACCTCTTTTCACATACAATCAAGAATCTTTTCTAGCTGGCTGACAAGGAGATGTGGACCTGAAAAACCATAAGTAACAGTTTATCTGTAGCCCCCAAGCAATGTTGATAAGTATCCTTGGTAATAACTACAACAACATTACCACTATGCCTTATAAAAAATTAACTGTCGACGTCAGTTTGACTATTAATTTGTCCCATTAAGTGCCCACCCCTTTTTCCTGATTTTTGAAGCACCCTGGGTGCTTAATGGTTTGAATACAGTATTACTACATTAAATATACATGTATGCAATGTATATGTCTGTATATTTTGTATCTTGATTTAAGGTATAAGTGCTTTCTTTACATTGTTTTACAAGGTTTTCACCAATTTGGTCAAAAGCACTCCTAGATGATTTGTAATGTGAAATTCATTCATGCTGTAAGGAAATTTCAATAGACTAGAGAAAATTTGGAGTATGGGGGAGGGAGGGCAGACTGATACCAACCATAATTAGAGTTCTTTTATGTACCACACCTTCCATATGACATATGAGCAGTTTAAAGTCTCAGCTGAAAGACCTTTGACTTTCACTTCATATGCTGAGCACTTAATGACAGAAGAGTCACTACGAGAGTACCGGTACCATTCTCAAAGTCTTTGGTATGACCCAGTAATGGGAATCAATCCCTAGACCTTCCTCTCTAGAGTTAAACACTCTGCGACAAGACCACAGCAGGTAGTAAAATGGTTTAGATAACTCTTGTTGTAAGTTCACCAAGATTGAAGTTTCATTTTACAAGTTTATCTGTATTGTTTTTTTTCAGTGATCCAGACCTCATGGTTTATTGTTGTGATTTTTCATCAAGTGCTGTACAAATTGTGAAGGTACGTTAATTTCTTTCTAATATTTAAATGTTATCAATCCTATAATTGGAGCTGTCTTATTACCCAGTATACTTTGTAGTTGTAAAAGGAAATATTTAAAATTATAAATACTGTGCTCTGTGGAACTCTCTACATAAAAGGATAAAGAAACATGTATCACTGTCAAAATAATGACAACTGTGGTGAGTGTGATCCCTTATGAACTGTGACAATAGTGACAGCTTAAGAGAGTTTGATCATTTATGAACTGTGACAATAGTGACAGCTTAAGAGAGTTTGATCATTTATGAACTGTGGACAGTAATGATAGCACTTATGAACTGTGGACAATAATGATAGCTTAGGAGAGGGTGAGCACTTATGAACTGTGGACAATAATGATAGCTTAGGAGAGGATAAGCACTTATGAACTGTGGATAATAATGATAGCTTAGGGGAGGGTGAGCACTTATGAACTGTGGACAATAATGATAGCTGCATATGCATACTCCCATTGGGGGTGGGGCTAAGTTTAGTATTGGACTCCATGAGAGGTATATTGAAAATCTTCTTCTCCTGAACCACAGTGTCCCCAAAAAGTGGTGCAAATATTAAAGAAACGTTGGTTGTTATGAGTTGGCCTAATATCATGCCTATTGGTTAATAAATGAGGTCCTATTGGACCTTGTGGGAAATGTATACAAAACTCTTTTGTTGGAGAGCAACTCAACAAACTGATGTCAAAAAATGCAGTTATGTTTCATTTTATGTGTGCTCATTATTCTGTTACTTTTAGACTCATTGCCTGAAAAATGAGACCTGTAGGGATGTTTATGTACTTGGTTTTACATTGGACCCTAAATGAAACACATACAAATCTCTTCTTTTCAAGAAGCACTCAACAAATTGATACCTATAATTGCAGAACTGTTTATTAACCCACTCATAATGTATTTGTTGTTTCTTTTTTATCCAGTGGTTGAAAAATGAGGCTCTCATACAGAACAGGGGGGCTTATTTTGATATTTGACATTGTCAGAAAATGATTTACATACATGTATTTAGACACAAAACTTGAGAACCGCTGAACAAATAAGGCCTGTGATCTCTTATCTCCACCCTAAAATCAGACCCTGTTTCCTATACAGCAGATAAAAAATAGAAAAAAAAATTCAATCAATTTCCATCACTCATCACAAAAAATCTAATCTATTGCAATGTTTAATCCGAGCTGTTTTGATGTCTCATCACACAAAATTTAATCTATTGCGATGTTTAATCCGAGCTGTTTTGATCTATCTCATCGCATAAGAATTAATCTATTGCGATGTTTAATCCAAGCTATTTTGATCTAGTTTGATAGTCTCACTTTTCCAGGATCACCCAGATTATGACGTTAAAAGATGTCATGCATTTGTCCACGACATCACTGATGAATCTACGAAGTTACCGTTCCCACACAACTCTCTGGACATCATCATCTTGATTTTTGTTTTGTCCGCTGTTCACCCATCAAAGTAGGTCATATATTGTTCTGTTTAGTTTGCCCTCTAATCTATGTTTCTTTAGTAAATGCTGATTTACTATATGTTAAATATTGTATATAATATGCAAAAATAAATGTTTTTTTTATATCAAAATTCTATATCTACACTGCTCCACAAATTAATTGTGATGAGGAAAGCTCTTGGGAAAATATGAGGTAATATAACAAAATTTTCCTAAATATCAAGAAAAATATTTAAAATGTACTTGATTATTAAAGGGCATTAGCTGTGTTTACCAAAAAAATATTCAATTTTTTCTACTTTTACTACTTATACTTGATGTTCAATAACAAATAAGAACTATACACAGGTATAAAAATTCTTATATTTCTATATAATTTTGGAAAATAAGGTCAGGTCCTGTTTGGTATCCATATACAAATAGTAAGGTTGAGACAATCAATTGCAGTTGAAAAGGTGCCAAACCTTAAGTCAAATAATTCAAGCCCACTCCATTTCCTATTCTGTCCATACTACGAGGGCTTGAAGTCTCTATGCTATAAAAACGCATCGGTTGTTCCCTGTGTGAGGGAACCAATCACAGCGTCATATTCCTTTGTGTATGCGCAATAGGTATATCTAGGGAAAATTAGAACTCTCTTTTTCGCTTTGTCTTCAAATAGATGCTGACGATGTTTTCATTTGGATTAATATTTTATATCGCATTATTTAAAACGTAAGACAGCTTTATTTACATTAACTTTGAATTCCTCTGATTCTTCCCACCAGCTGTAATACTGTATACAAATCCCACAATGCAACACAAAGAAATTTCCGGTCTGACGCATTTCAAGTGTAAATGCATTCACATGTTAATGCAGTGATCGTATTGAATGGAATATAATGACTGAATTATTCGGGTTAGCCAAACCTGGGTTTCTTAAGCAATTTATTTGCATATCAATCTAAGTAGAAAAAAAGGAAAAACAAATTTTGAAATAAAAGGAATGGTGAATATTATTGTAAAAACTGATGCTTAATAACTTAAATAACTTATATATTAAAAGATACTGACCAGGGCTAACTAATAAGTATACAGCCTTCTACTGAATGACTTAAGCAGGGCACACAAGACTGAATATGTTGTGTGATAATCTGAATCTTTAAAAGACAGATCCTGACAGGTTTCTGCTTAGGTATGTGATTATGACTGAAACATGGGTTCATCATTTCAATTCAGATTCCAAACAAAAGTCTAAATGCTAGAATCACACTGACTCATAGTAGTATTGGTTAATATTTGATATTTTTATGATTTTGTATGCTTGGATAACCTTATAGAATGCAGAGTGCAATATCCCACTTGGCTCAGTACCTGAAACCGGGAGGAATGATTCTGTTCCGGGACTATGGAAGATATGATATGGCACAACTAAGATTTAAGACAGGTAATTATTTTAGATAATTTAGTTTTTTTACGTGTTTTAAGCTTGGATAGATCTGAGCCTAGGTGAGCTATTGTCATCACTCAGTTTTATATTGTCACCCGATGGCTTTGCTGTTAGCATCAGTTGATGCTTACTTTAGGAAACCAATAATAATGAAGAAAATTACTGATTATTTAAAAAAATGTCAGAAATAAAAAAAAAAATGGTTGAGTATATTCTTAAGCACTTCAGAGTACCTCAGTCATACGGTATTGATATGAATGAAAACAAAAAATGTTTGTCACATCCAGGAGTTTAATAAACAACTATATACAGTTTTCTCCCCATATATACATGTACTGCGTTTTGCCACCTTTTGGTTTCCTTACATGTCACTTTGGCAGTACATGTATAAAAGGTTTGGCGATATATGAAGTTTTAACATTTTTAAGATCACAGGTGTAGCCATTTTAAAGTCTGTAATACCTGCAGTATACCCTGTTTACAACTCACTATACCAAACACAGACCATATAAATCTAATTACCTTGGCCTGGGGACAGTGATTATCCAACATTAATTACCTACCAGTATTGAATGAAGTTTACTTACACCTGGTTATTCATCTGATCTTGCAATAGGGATGAGGGGTTTAACATGCAGAAATAACCTTTTGTATTGGAGTGTCAGTGGTAGATCAAGGTATGCAAGTTCGGCATTATAATGGGGACTTATAGAGGAAGCTCTGCGACAAAGGGAGAGAACTGTACTAGTATTTTCAAAATAAAAGATAAAATTTTATCTTGAGCACCAAGTTATTTTGATGACTTCAACATGTTCAAGTGAAGATATTATTGTAAACAGAAATAAACAAATTCATGTATATTGTTATCTTTTCTTGCAGGTCACTGTCTTTCTGAAAATTTCTACGTCAGAGGTGATGGCACAAGAGTTTACTTTTTCACTCAAGGTACTATTCAGACAGTCTATCAAATTAACCACTGTTTATATTATCGTTGTTTTTTTTCAGTGTCCCTAACTTCATCTTTCAAACTCATCTAGCTTGAGAGACCATCTGCCACTGAAATGTGGTCTCTTAAGATACCTAGTCTTGTTCTTATTTCAAGTGTTACTTAATAATATGGTTTTCAGAATGTGGCTTTTTATGTGCAGGGTCTCTCAAGACAGGTTTCACTGTACATTTGCATAGACTTATCTTGGGAATTTCACAGCATTTTGGCTCAGTTGGGAATTTTTTGCATAAGGCATTTCATTTAATTTGCTATTTTCTATTTATTTTTTATTGTTATGCTGCCATATTTCAACTTTCAAGAAAAACAGTGAATGAAAATATCAGCATAAAATTGAGAAATAATGAAAAGATGTTAGGTTTTGTTCATAATTGGGGATTTTTGGCAAAAAATCAGAAATAAAAGACATGATTTGCAATTGGAAATATAGCCCAATATTGGCTATAAATTTGGACCAAAAAGCCCTGGTACAGGATGTACAATTACATATGAAAGCTTTATTAACAGGCATAAAAATCTGTTATTATCCAATGACTTAAAGTACACTGTTAATTGTCCATTTAATACAATTCTGTGTGTCTGAGAAGTAGTCATTAATACAGGGCTAATACAGAAAATCTGGTTATTAAAGAAATGTTAACTGATCTAATACAGAGTTTTCACTACCTGTTTTGAATCATGAATAGAAACATTGAAAAAATGATCCCGCTTCAGAAATAGTAATGGATAAATCGGGAGTAAACTTAAATAGACTGTAATCAATTTCAAGAAAATGGAACATTCCAGAATGTACTTTCTATATTTAGTTGACAAATACTTAGAAAATTTAAGTCCCTGATAGATTCTCCAACAGAAATGAACATGACGGGAAGATGTGATGGGCATTTTGACTCCTGACATTAGGCCTATAACTTACAGTCTTTGTTTGACCTTATATCATATGGGATAAACACCATCAGTGGGATGAGAGCAAAGACTGTTAACTTTATGCCTGTACGACTGTTCTTTGGGTAGGTCCAATAAAGCTTTTATAGCATTTAAAATGATACGGATCTATCATATGCAAAGTGTACAAAAGCAACGTTTTTGAACACTTCATTTCTTTTTAATGAATTGGACATATCTTGCATATGACATAACCAAAAATGCATTGTGAGGTAATATTGAATGAACACTAACTGTAGAAGCAGTATATGAAATATTGTCAAAGGTTATTTTCTTTATACCATCTTCACTTAAATTTATTGTTATGGGTTTACTTCGACATTTCATCGAGGGCTGTCCTATTAGCATCGAAGAGGTTGCTTTTGCATTTCCAGTAAAATATAGTCCAACTCGAGAATTCAACTTTTACAGAAAAGTTGAATATTTCGGTGTAAATGAAATTTAATCTAGTTTGAATAATCATTAAATGAAATATCACATAATTCTACTCACTTCTGCCTTTCCAAATTATACAATATGATTTGCAGTTAGTTTCAAAACAATGACATCGATCTATTTATGAATATGGAATCCCATTAAATAAGATTCTACTTTTTTACCCCGTACAGTTATTTATTTTGATTAATACAAGATAGAGAACATTGTTTGGTTGTTTATTTAGTCTAAGCAGGGTATATGTTCACGTACCATGGTAAATAGGATTGTTTACGTTCGATATTACAAGCCCTAAGGCAGTAAGGGCTTATGTCCAACCACAGCATTTTTATTATTATCATTTAACCATGAAACATAATAAAATTTGGTTTTAAATTACAGCCATTTTTCACTCAGTTTAAGTAGGTTCCATAAATGCTCATGTTTTATTTTGAAATGAGTTTTAATGCACAACAAACAAAAGACCATATTTAAAGATGGTGCGGAAAATACAATAAATAAAAATTATGTAAATTTTAAATTTATTTAGAGGCTGAAAATTTAAGTTGTTTTGTTTTTAGATCTACATTAATTTGATTTATTTTCATTTCATATATGTTAGGTAGAAGCAGTTTGAATCCCATGGCTGTTTTGCAAAAATAACAACCCATTTCAGTACTTTGATTACAGTCTGCTTTTGTTGGTTATTTTAAGTCTTTGGTTAATAAAGGTGTCATGAAATGGGTGTTTTAATACTGATCCTGTATTATGTCCAGTCATATTGCATCTCGATCAGCTGACCTCAACCCAATGCAACTGTTCTCGGACATAATCATGATAATACAGGATCAGTATGAAAACACCCATTTAATTACACTATAATATCCTATATATATATTTTCTAAAACAAGGGCAGGACCAGTGTGGTATTCATATACAAATAATTAGGTTGAGTTAATCACTCAAATTTAAAAAACTGCAGACCTTGGTTTCTCAAGCAATTTTCACAAAATATTTAGGAATTTAAGAATTTTTATGTCAGAATTTTCACTCCTGTTTAATTTTTATCATTTTCATCCATAAATGAGAGGGCAAATTTAAAATGGAAGCAAAATTTCCAAGTTAAATGATTGAAGCACAGATATGAGTGCCATTCGTGAGACTATTTGAATATCTATAAACTAAGGAAACATTTTTTTCCATGTGTATTTATTATTTTTACTGATTTCTTGCTAGAATCATGTATTTAGGTTTTTTGAAATATACATGTACCATTTGATCATTTTAAACCTTTACTATTAAAAAAGCAGTAAATTCAACAAAACATAATGATATTTCAGAGGAGTTGAGAGAACTGTTTGTAAAGGCTGGTCTGGAAGAAGTGCAGAATCATGTGGACAGACGACTCCAAGTCAACAGGGGCAGACAGCTTAAGATGTACAGAATTTGGATGCAGTGTAAATACAAAAAACCAGCGTCCAAAGTTAGCTGATGATAGATGTCTGTAGACATGAATGAGGTTCATCTGAAAAAGTAGGATGCAGATTGTGCATCTCTGTGACAGGCAATGTTTACTATTTTTGAATTATGCAGGATGAACTGAAAATGAAATAACTTCATGGACATTGTTTCCCAGTCAAACAAAAAACAAAGGAGACTAGATAATCTTGAAGGCCTGTACAATATAGTTTACTTGTGATGGACACTTAAACACCTGGTGAAAATTAAAGACCATGATTTAAATTCTTGAAGATTTAACAACATTCATTATCTTTTTTGTGTGTGAATCTTTTCCATAATTCATATCCTCCTAGCCATTTGGTTTCTTAAGTGAATTGCAATTTCCCATATTGCTTTCAAGTCACATGATATTTTGACTCTACTGAAATGTCAGATTATGTTGTTGGTTGCATTCTTAGAAAAAATGTTTTCACGTGATATTGACATAGATGATCTAACAAGTATAGAACTCATGTAGTGGTCCTGTGTCGAAGTTGCTAAAATGTTTTAGTACATCACATGTTAGCTTCTTGGATTTTAATGTTTGAAATAAATGCTGTCTAATCAGTAGGCTTATAGTATTTATGACATTAGAGATATGGACACTATAATTAAATGATCAATTTTATGCAGGACTATTCACTGTTTTTATGGTTATTTCCCCTTTGCTTGAAAGCATCATCTTGACAACAAACTAACCCATGACATGGTTTGCTTTAAGCATAATTATCATCAATATTATTGAAAAAAGTAAAATGTTGTGTACTTTTCAGGTTTTAAAACAAGAATTTGACACTTGTTGTTCTAAATCTTTTATGGTTCTTTCCCAAGGGAATCATTTTCCTGTATTGCAGTCTGGAGAGGTATAGTCCTTAAGTCCAATAATATTTAAGAGAATACAAGTGATATACACATACAGAAAGGAATTAAGCATTTATACATCTGGAATAGAAATTTTAAAAGATGTATTGATTCAGAAAAAAATATATTAAAATTAACTTCTGGGCATTAAATTCATTTTACTTGATAACTCTTTTGGTTTATAGGAGTTGACTTCTACAGTTTGGGTACAAGTTCATTTCACACATAATTTTTCTCAGGTATGGGTTGACCTATCTTAGTCATGAGTTGACTTCTTTGGTATGAATTGACTGTAAATTCTCAGTTACAAACTTCTTTTATGTACATCCCCTTGTTAGAATTTGTTTTACAACTACATTCCTCTATCAAGCAGCCATCCAAGAGAAATCATGTAAGTGACCTAGGAGAGGTGACTTCTTAAACTGAAGGTCTCAAAATAATGTGTGCGAACCTGTATATTAGTCTTCATATACCCATGTTTCATTTTGAAATAGATTTAGGTATGTCAAGGTGTTATAAATATATAGAATGACCATGGTGTTAGTACTAGCATTAATTATGGGACCTGTATATGTTTGGTCCACAAGTGGCCGGCACATTGAAATTTGAATGGCCGTTTAATGGGGCCAACTTGGTATTTCTGGACATATAATGGGGTGATCACTGACTGCGTTAGGAAGGCGAATGCTTATTGGGGTATAATTATATACTATTATATATATATATATTACATTTGGGAAGAATTAAAACTGACCATAAGAAGAGGTTACTGCTTGATAAAGGTGACCACATGTACAGGTAAGACTGTACAGTGAATGAGTTTAGCAATTTTGTGGATGCAAGAGAGAATATGGACTTTCATGGAATATGTCAACATTTGTTTTTTCATTTAATAAATAATATCGTCACTCGCACACACGATTCAATTGTGATTAATGATAAAAATATGCTTCTTGAATTAATTAGTAATCACATAGATAATGTAAGATGGAAGCATCAGATGTGGAAAGGAGAGATTTGATCTGAATCAGTTTTACTTTCTGAGACGTCACTGCTTAAAAGTGTCTCTACTGCATCAAAAACATCATTTTTCGTTGATGACGGTTTTAAAGAAAGCACCGATTTGATCCTTACTAATTTTCCATCCAAGTTTCTTTTAAAATATTTGTTGTTTTTTTTTCCTTTTCCATTTAACCTGGAAGTGGTGTCACATCCTGGAAGTAATGTTACATCCAGTAGGATTATGAATGATGGGCAATATATATACAATCAAAACTCGTTATGTCGAGATCAGTAATCTCGATTTACCCGGTTATCTCGAGATCAAGTGCCGGTCCCGGCAATTTTCCTTCTTTATCTTACGAATAAAACTAGAGATCGGAAAAGTCGAAAAAAACCGCTGATGTCGATGTTAAAACTTGGTCCCAAAATTTAGATTCAGTGTGAAAGTGATCAGTTATTTTTAAGTTAAATTTTTGTACATCGTCATTGTGGTTATATGACTAGTGCTGAACAAATTTGCTTTTTGTTTGTTTTGAGTACAAACAATAAATAAATATCTTCACAAAAATTCTTTTATTTTGCTCTCTTTCTTAAATTTATATGGTTAATGTTACTTTCTATAATTCGTTTTTAGACTTTCTGTTCTTTAATGTATAATGATAATGTCCTTCCGTGATCTAGAAAGGAACATGGGATATTGCTGTTGAAATGTGAGTGACCTTTACTTGCCAATACAGTTGTGTATTAAGAAATAAACACACGAACATTATTAATTCCTTTTAATTTGCTTTAAATATTGCTTGACAAAACACATGGTATTTGTAGCTGTCAGTGTGCACATATACTGACGATAAGAGACAAACGATATACATGTAAACCTACAAGTATTCTGGCAACTGCGGAGATGCTCATGACAGGAATCAGGATTGTATTTAGTGACAGACCTTTTAACTCGAGGACCGTTGATCTCGAATTTTTTGGTTGGTCCCAACAACTTCGAGATAAAGAGGTTTGACTGTATATATATATATATATATATATATATATATATATATATATATATATATATATATATATATATATATATATATATATATATATATATATATACTTATATCTCGGTCATCTGATAGATGCCACATGGTCCATACTCGGCTTTCATTTTTATTCTGTTACTGTAAGAATATATGATTTTAGTTGGGTTCAACAAAACAGCAGAGAACTAGAAGTTCAGCATGCGCATTCTCACCTCTACTACTATATTTGTACTACTACTGTATTTGATCTCCTTAAGCTTCCCACAGCATATCAAACATTCGTACTGGTCATATGTCCATTGTATTTTAAATGTGATTTGTACATCATTGCCTTTTAGCCAATTGAACAATAAGTATGAGGGAGGGAAATTAACTTGGGGCCTTTTGATGAACCACACTTACAACTTGTGACCATTTTACAAACATTTAAGACTTGTGACTTTTGGCCAAATCAGGTCCTTTCTTTATGACTACTGAGAGGCAGTGGATACACTTATATTACTGTTGTAAGTGTCACGTAATTTATCTTAGTAAATGTTGCAGATATAAACATAAACTGTCAATATCTGTCTAAATGTGTGAATATGTCTCAAGACTTCAATTTAAGATAGGGTTAAAAAAATAGTGCTACGTTTTGTTTTAATGTCAATCACCTTACTGTATAACGTTTTGGTAAAATGGGTCCCTGGATATGAAAAGCATCTTAGGAAGGTTATTTTAATTTTTCCACTCCAATGGTTTAATTGACACAGTTTATAGTATAATTCAAAATAAGAATTAATAATTAATAGAACTGGTTCGTTTTTGTAAAAGTCCTTGTTGAGATAAACAATATCGACTATTGATTATACTCGTAACAAACTAGTTTAAGCCATTCATTATTTAAGAAAGTTTGCCAGTTTACTGCGGAAGACCGTTGTTTTCCATCTGGGAACATTGTTACTAGGTTCTCTTCTCCAACATTAAAACTTAACGACAACATTAGAACTGAAAAAAATGTCGAGTATGGTGTAAAACACTTAATAGTAAAAGAAACAAAAATCTTGATTATTTTTTTAATTTTGAACGTTTTTTTATGCCACATCCAACAATTTTTCAGTTATATGGTGGGAGCCACTTTTTAATAGTGGGGAAGAGAACCTGGTCGCAATGTACCTGGAAAGAGACCGCCGTCCTTCCGCAAATAAGCTTTCAAACTTTCTCACAAAAATCAGGTTAGGTTCCAGCGGGACTCGAACTTCCACTGACAGGAAGTGAGAGACTTCATGATTTGTCAAGTTATAGTAAGTTTTATTCGGGGGGATGTGTTCTGTAAGTTCTACAAGTCAGAAAAGACTCTCAATCTTCACATACAAGATTTACATGTTTATTGAATAAGTGATTCCTTATTTAAAACTTTGTTTATGTTATACAATGTATAGTAGTTCTGTTAACTGCTAAGAGAGAGCTGAATACTAGTTTTGTAAATATATATGGTTCATCACTGTCGGCAAATGTTGATAACTTTTTAACCCACCGACCCTTGAAAATCAATGACACGGAGAAGTCCAAATGTGTCTTTATGGGAATATGAGTTAAGTTATGTCATATAAGGACCTTCAAAATATTTAAATACAAAAAATCTCAGATACCAAAATATAAATCTTTAGGATGTCCAGGACATAGATACAAATCTGGTAAAAATGGACAAACACGACCTCTGGAAACCAAGAGGTGGGATCAGGTGCCATGGAGGAGAGGAGTAAGCATCCCCTGTGGACCGGTCACACTAGCCGTGATACTGGTAAAATATATCTTAAATCTTAAATATCGTAAATACATCTTCTTTGCAATCGATAGTAACGACTCAACCACTATTGATCGGGTAACTCAACATGTTCTTTAGAGAAACATGGTTATTGAAAACAACATTATACTGACCATACGATTTTCGAAATATTGACGGATTTCCTTGTACCGTTGTAATTGCAACTTCTCGGTAAGTAGTTTACCTATGTATATGAAATTTTCATATTTTGAACATGCCACGGCATTTCGGATCCTTTACAAACTATAAAACCATATCAGGCGAAAAAAGGAGTATCACTATTTAAAGGGATAGTAGCTACCATTGACAGTGAAGTCAAATTTTATATAAGAATGAAGTTTTGTAAACTTATAGGCAAAAATATTGTTAAAAAACAATTTCTGATTTTCCCCCTTGTTTAAAGGATTTTTACTGTTTTACACTCGAAATAAATTGCTATCTGGTAGATAAAGATTTGTTGTTAAGAACGCTCTATATTCACATGCCCTAAGCTACCCATATTTCGCCAGTACTCGCTACGCAATCGCCATTTGTTTACAAAAGAGAAAATGTTTGATAGAGACAGTCAGCACGGGGTTAAAAATACTCTTACTGATTTTGTGAGAAAGATTAATTGAAAAAATGTACAGGTTAATTATCACAAGTTTAAGTTGAATAATGGAATATGATCGCAGGAAAGATTAAAAAGATCGGTTACGCTGCAGTCACGCCGGTCTCGTATCTGAGTGATTTCACAAGTTATATCGGTAAATCCCGAAATACGTACACGATGCATAATTGATGAGATTACCAGAAAGACAACCTGACAGAATTTAAGGATTATAATTATTAACACTTCTACGATTTAAATAAACATTTCAACGGTATTGATGCGATTTTTGTCTTCATCAAAATTGTTGCTACTATCGCTTTTTAAATGTTGGAAGCTGAGACAGGAAGCCGAAATCATAACATTTGTCGTGAAGCTTGGTTGTTGATTTTCTGTGTTTATAGTAAGTTTCCAAGGAGTTAGCGTTTCTGCTTGCTTTATTGTGTCTTTAATTTCTAGTTCGTTTGGATAAATCACATTAACAACGGGTGGACGGGGCTTCGTGAACGAAGGGTTGGAGCATCGAGCATGAAATCTTTCAAAGTTGCGGAAGACCGTTGATCTCTAATGGGGTTATCTACTCCACCCACCATATAGCTGAAAATTGTTGAATGTGGCGTAAAAAAACAACAGCATTCAAATAAACACTTCACATACGTATCGGATAGTTGTTAAAAACTATGATTAAACAACGTCGTTAGTCATTTAATTGCTTTTTTTGATTTGTTTCATGGCTTGTATTTATTCGCTTAGATCCGACACCTTTTGGATATAGTGTTGATTTTAGTGCTTTGTATATATATATATATATTATGCTATATATATATATATATATATATATATATATATATATATATAATATATATATATATATATATGTGTGTGTGTGTGTGTGTGAAAGGAAAGCCACAGCTAGTTTTTTCTTCTTTTGTTTCACATGCTTCTCAATGAAGTCTGCTTAGGTATGAAACTTATTAATGAGTCGGTCATGCAATTAGGGACACAATTTGTTCTCGTGAAAAAACCGATGGTTTTCTGAAAGAACTGGGTGTATTAGAATTGTTTATCAACTTCAGTGTACCATGTTTATGTTGAAACATAACTGCCAAATTTAAAGGGGGTTATAACCCTAACCCTCTTGACCAGCCAATATAGGCCTATACATACATTTATTATGTGCACATATATATATACATTGTATATTTAAAGTGGTTAAAGTTGGAAAGCTGTACAAAACATATACATGTATATGTAGAATCAAAACAGACTGTCTAACGAACCTTCTAACAGTGGATCAATTCTCTGAAACATTTATCTTGCCGTACAGAATTCATCATGTTTTATAAATAAGATTAGTTTTATTTAAGTTGCTTTGAGAGCTTTTAACTTAAAAATCGGCTTTTTTCTATATTTTTAAAGTTCAGAGTGAAGTTGTGTAAGCTGTATTATAAACATCATATTAGACGTTATTGTTGTTTAGCAACCGTGTATGCTTAGACTATATTAAATATAGCTTAAATCTAATATGAGATACTAAAGTATATATTTACTTCGTAGTAAATGTAAAGACTACTCATATTCTAAAACACGTCTATCTTGAGTGTTGGTCGCTGTATTTCTACACTTAATGTGACGTCACTGGATGTTCTGGGACCAATTCTACCACACTCTGCCACATTTTCTTCAAAATGTCTGGTGGCACCTCTGACAATTTTCCCAACTCTGGCATTATAGATGTAACAGGCTGTCTACACTCCCATTACTCGATGCCACAGTTGACAGGTATTAGTAATTGTAACAGGCTGTCAACACTGCCCATCACTAACTTACTCAGTTCACGGGTAATAATATTTGCAACAGGCTGTCAGTACTACCCATCACCTAATATCACAATTCACATGATACTTCTCAGATTTCCCCATACAATATCTGGCAATTGTCCATGGTTAACTGCAAAAGATCATTTAGAGACATCTTAAGATGAGGAGCTATAATGCTGGCTACGTGTCTCCCAAAATACTGGAGTATTCACGGATGTGGAAGATCCTACTTGCATTTAAGGCGAGTCTGTCTCCAGTAGCAATCGCTGAGAGGGAAAGGACTTTAAACCCTGTTATTGCAAAGTATGCACGGGGAAATCTTTCTTTGACATGCATATCCATTCAAAGTGTTGAAATCGCTGCTTTGTCAACTCCTGAATGTGCTTGGGGTGTACGCCTTCAGCGATTGGAAAAGGATAGATCCTTTGGGTGGCTTGCTGGCTCACTATAAACTACAACTCCTCCCACGATATCAATGGTAATCTTGGGTAAACAAGAGGCTGATGACACATGTCTCAACAAATCCTCAACGATCTGATTGCTGAATTTCCCCCAGAGTCTGACACCGGTCCTATCCAGGTGAAAATGACTGAAAAATGCGAGATATCCAGCAGACGGCACAATGTTGTTATTTCTGAGGTCGCCAGCAATACAAGCATCTTCACTTGAATCGGAACTTTTGCAGTGTTTGCACTCGTCCACTAGGATCATTTCCACTTCGTCCTCTCCTGATCATTATCCACAGAGGCTAACCTGCCAGTCACACAAAATTGCTTTTGCTCACCGACAGTCAACCCCAGTAGCAGGATAACCAAGCTCCTCTAATGGATAAGAGTAGCAGGTGAATTCAAAGGATGAAGCTGAAAACCCTCAACAGGTACCACCCACTTTTAATGATGACATAAGTTGAGCATCCCCCATTGACAATCATCGGTGATTATAGATGTCATGGGCATCTGGTCTGAATTGTTAATAAAATCCACTGCTACCCGTAAAGATTCATGTGTCCAAAATATACTCAGTCAAAGGTGTAATAGGTTGGTCTAAGTTAGATTCTTTAGATTGTTCCATAAAGATCCATGGACAATTTTTCCCAAACACATGACGTTTTAGTTTCCTATCCACTGTGGTGCACTCTGGAAAAGGACACTTGGGACGTCTTTGTATATTTAATCCCACTGAAGCAGAAGGGATAGAAATCTGCAGATTTATGTACATCTTAGGTCTATTTCTGGTAATTTATTTCAGCATCCCCCTTCACAACTACGACCCTGGCTTGTCTGCGGTGACTTCTCGAAGTGAACACCATAGTCGGCTCACGGGTAGTTTAGCTGCTGAAGACGGTGACTTTGGCTGTTGATCCGATGGGATAGTCCTCTCACTTGATATATATATTGCCTGGACATCTATCTGGAACTAATGCAGAAACATTATTACCCACTGCCTGACTGGATCCAACAGTAGGCAAGCTCCCGATCTAGCCAAGATAATCTCCCAGGAACAAGCTGACCTCTATCCGCACTTGTCACAGAAACACTATCCAGACACACATTCAGACTAGATCCAACTATAGGCGATTCAGATTCTGTTGACATTGACTCTGCCGCATTTTCCCTTACAACGGTTAGGGGTGGATCGGTTAACAGTCTGACATCTTTAGGTTTTCTGAACTGGGTAGAGATACCGAGACACTAGGAGCACTGACTTCCTCATCCCAGTCTGCACTTTCTCACCAGTTATTGATGGCAGATGTTCGTCAATCCATCCATCTGGAAAAATGACTGTCGCTTCCATCCTGACTTCTCGTATCCAGGCTCGGTCTCTTAATCGTCTTGCTAGCCCACGCTAGTTTGAACTGACCAATTTTGCATAGTTTCAAATGGAATACTGGTTGTTTCCACACCTTTCTGGCTGATTACTTTGTCCAGAAACTCAAAACTTTTATTAAATAGGTCACATTTACTTGCTTTTAATTTCAATCCATATGACCTATAGCGTTGTAACACTTGTGTGAAATTATCTATGTGTCCGTTGGAAGTTTTACCAAGAACTAGCAAATAATCAAGAAACGCCAATATCACATTCCAATGTAACCCCCTGAGTACCAAGTTCATCACTCTTGTGTAAGTGGCAGGTGGGTTACACAAGCCAAACTCCATTCTAACATGCGGAAAAAAACCAAACCTTGTTAAAAAAGCTGTTTTACACTTGTCAGACACTTTAATTTCGACTTGCCAATATGCTGAATTAGCATCTACTCTAAACCACATGTTGCTAGAGAGACTATCGATGCATTCTTCAATAAGATGCAAAGGAAATAGATCCCTCTTTGTTACCTTATTAATTGTTTGATAATCTATACGCCATCTAAGTGAGCCATCGCGCTTACGAATGAAAAGTGGAGGTGAAGCCCATTCTGACATGGAAGGTTCAATAACCTCTGCCTCTAAAATCTTATTCAAATGTTACTCTTCTTCCTCCACAAAACAAATAGGGGTTCGTCTTAGGCGTTGTTTAATTGGGGATGAAGCACCTGTATCTATTTCGTGTTTGATTGCTGTAAAATTACCTAGATCAAAATCTGATTTGGCAAACACATCTTAAAAGTTTATTAGCAATCTTTTCAATCTATCACTTTCTGCTGAATCCAAGAAATTGATTGATCTATCGTATAAATCAATCAAATGTTCTGGGAGTTCCCACACAGTGCCTTATGAGTTTCGAACTTGGTTAGCTCTAAAACTACAGGCATCATTATTTTGACTGAAAACTTGATCAACCTCTGATGCTGATCCTATGATCTGATCCTGGTTTAAAATCACATTCCGGTCACTGCAGTTCACAAAGCTGATAACAGGTTGAGATTGATCAGAATGTAAAGATTTGAGGACTAACAAGTTAACAAATTGTTCTGGTTCACTAATGACAAAAGAGAACTGTAAGACAGACAATAAGGAAACTACCGTTCTTTTGTTTACAGTAATCCTAGCAACCTTAGTTCCTCCTACGGGAGTCTTGCCAAAGGTTAACGGAAGTTTAGTTCACCTATGGACAATAATTCTTTATCCATATTTATTGTTACCTGGTGTTTTTCAAAAAATCTAAACCAAGTAATATTGAATCTTCAATTGGAGCTATATATAGTTTTTTCTGTGAATATCCGAGGCCCAAGTTTAATATCAATGGGTCCTAGTCTAAAAGCTCTCATTTTCATATCACGTCCTGTAGTGTACATTGTTATTTCCTTTAAAATATTTGGTCTGGTCAGAAATAATAGTTACTTGTTCTGTTGTATCTATTTTTGACATTAATATGTTCCCATGTACTATTGCTGGGACATGAATCATAAAGGTTGACCTTAATTGGCATATTATAACTCCATTTTAGGATTCGTCACTGGTTTGGCCATTATCCATTTGGATCGAGTTTAGGCCTCCTCCCTCGATCCGGTTTGGTTTAACGGATCCTTAAATGAAACATGTTTGCAGGCAACTCTATTTTGTGATTTCAACTTGAGGCAGTCCCTACGAAAATGTCCGCTACCGCCATAATTGAAACATTTATCTTTCGGAGAATATGACCTACTCCTATTTGATCGGGGGCTCGGTGACCTTGACCTTGCCTTCTAATCCTCAAATTTTCATAACATAATCAATCAGATTTTAGACTACTCATTTGGTCTTCTATAGTAGACAATAATCCATGATCCAATAGACTTAGGCCTTTATCTTTTGAAAGTTTTTTTTCCCACTTTTAATGCGACCTGAACCTGTGTCGGATTCGTCACTCTCATATTCAAATAGAACCTCCCTTACTTCTTTCTTGTTTTTCTCAAAAATGGCTTGATGGTTATATTGAAATATTTTGATTTTATCCAAAGTCTCCTCTATAGATCTCAGAGGTCAATTTGCAGCATACTGTCCCGCCTGTCTGTCGTAACAACCATGGCATATTCTGTTGATGGCTTGCCTATACATATAATTATTAGGTAAATATGGGAAAGCTTTGGTTGCAAGCTGCAAAACCCTATTTGCACAGTCTTCAATATTTTGTCTGCATTTTGTTTTAAACTGGCTAACTTTACTTGGGTGGTTTCATGTATCTCCCGAAATCTAAACCCTTTTTTCCATTTTCTGGAGACTTTGGTCATATCTTATGTGGATATCCCGTTCAAGTATGGTAGCAAAATACTCACAAGCCTTGCCTTCAAGACCCCAATAAATGTAATTTTTACATTCTATGGGACTCCAATTCTTTACTGTAGCATACCTACTAAACTTTTGTCTGAATTTATTCCAGTGCTCAGAGCCATTTGTACTTGATCTAAGTAAAAATAACAAGAAATCGATTCACATTTCGTTGGTAGTTTGAGCTTAGTTTTGTTTGATTTCCATTTCCATTTTTATTTATTTATTGCATCAATCACGCTGTACTTGTAATATGTAGCATTTTTTCACTCTCCGGTGTGAATATTGAAAGAAATGCTACATATTACAAGTTCGATTCACATTTCGTTGGTAGTTTGAGCTTAGTTTAGTAGTTGTTTAGTTATCCCTTTGTTTGATTTCCATTTTCATTTATTTATTACGTTATCTCACTGCACTTGTAATATGTAGCATTTCTTTCACTCTCCGGTTGTTTGCTTGAGAGTGTGTATGTGTACATTTTTTTCGTGTTATTTTAATTGTTTTGTCCTGATGAAGGGACAGGTCGTCCCGAAAATTTGACATTTATTTTGTCCGTGTCGTTAGTCATTTTAGTGCTTTATATATATATATATATATATATATAATATATATATATATATATATATATATATATATATATATATATACATAGGCGTCGGAACCCGGGGGGGGGGGGGCGGGGCTTAGCCCCCCCACTTTTTTTTGCAAAGATAGACATAGGTGTTGAACATTGGGACTTAGCCCCCAGACGTTTCTGGCGTGTGTGTGATTTAAGTTGGATTAGCCCCCCCCCCCCCCACACTTTCAATTTGCTTCCGACGCCAATGTATATATATATATATATATATATATATATATATATATATATATATATATATATATATATATATATATATATATATATATATTTCTGATGACAATACTCCATTTTAGTAGACTTATTAGTAAAAATATATGATATCAATTGCTATCAATTATTTTAAAATAACCAAATTTAAAGAATGTTTATGCAGCGTTAATACATCAAAACCTCAACGTCTACAAAATTAAATACATGAAATTTATTTTTTCAAGCGTTCAAGAATATCATGACATTTTCATATATACATATAGACTGCATTATGTCAAACAAATTTGAAAAGCACGTATATTTTCTGTTTTGAAATCCGAAAACAAGATAGTGGGAAAATTGCCCCAGGGCGGTTTTCCTCCCAGGGGGAAACTCTGTACTGACTGTGTATGGGGGAAATAATATGCTGGGGCGCTTTTTTCTCCTTATGGTTGGAAGTCTAACCCGGGCCCATTTTTCCGGGGAATGGAAGTATGCTACAACACCGGTAGTCCATAATTCCATAAAATCCAAGATATACATACAAAGCCGGGTTAGATCCAAGATTTCGAGTTAGCGGAAGGAAGAGTATGTAATTGAAAATTTCGGTAGGCCTAATTTAAAAGCTCTGAGAAATCTTTTTTCTGGTTTCCAGAATTTATGATAATATAAAATAAATATTTTATTATTTCATGCATTTAAATAACCTTGTAAAACTGTCTTTTACTCAATAAATGCTAACATCACTACAGAATATCAGCTTGTCGACACAATGTGATGATTCTCGAAAATTGTCGATGTAATATGACCGTTTTACTGCGCAAAACATAGTGTCATAAAAAAACACTTTTTAGGTCGACATTTTGATATTATCTGGTCACATTATGTCGATATAGACCATATCAATATGTTGACATGTTGAGAAAAATATGAGGTTATGTCGACATAATTTATGTGAATATGTCGTCAAAACGCAATTATTTATCACATCATGTCGACATAACTAATCATATTATCTCAACATGTGGATGGCAGCTTTATGCCATCGTAATTTATAGATGGATTATTTTGACAAAAACCCTGTCAACCAAGTAGGAAATAACTGTAATTAATCTATGAAATTGTAACAAAATCATGACAAATAAAAAATCTGCCAAACTATAATATAATGCCGCTTTATATCTGCTTCCTCTTAACCAAAAATATAGTAAAAACAAAAGTAGAAATGTGTACTGTTGTAATTATTTATGTTTATTAAAACAATTGATAACTCACATAATAGAAATTCCACGCACAAACTTTTTCGCACGTGAAAATAATTAGTATTTCAATTCATTATTGAAATTTAGTTATGTAAATTTATTGAATTTTAATTTGTATTATAATCCTACAGGGGTTTATGAGTAAATGTGTAGCTGTCATTTAAATTTTTCGAAAAAAAAGGAGAAAAAATCCGACGCATTAATATGTTCTTTTAATACGGATGTTACAAATGAGACGAATACTTGTAAATTACAAACTTGAATAATATATGCATATATGTGTATAGCGTCCCTGGACACGATTCAACACGTTACGGATCGAATTTACGTATACTGAATACCTTTAAACATACACACACACTATCGCACACCTTAGTCGCCGTTCACTGTTGTAAAATATCGATCGTTAAGTTATAAAGCTGGTTAATATTAGCCTAGACTCAGCGGTGATTTGTGTTTTGTTGAAATTATAACCTACACAGAACGGAATATTTTATTGGAATATTTACATCCATTCTTTCTTAGGAACAACTGAATATTAATTTGTTAACCGTTTATTCTTACGAACGTGTTGAAGGACTATAATGGCGTTTGTTTAACCGTTAATATTTCTCATTAGGCCTATGCTTTTTAGCGATAGATCGTCTGTTATATTTACTGCCGTCCTTAGTATGTGACATTTAAACTATTCGACAAAAGTGATTTAAAATCACGACCAAACATTGTGTACACATATTTATAGCACAAATTCAAAATGGAGATGGTTGGATTTCGGTTGAATATTTATCGAACAGTGTCTATAATAATTTGTTTTGCTGGGTTATGGACTACTTCGGACGGATTGAGAGTTGATGGCAGTTTTTCATCTGTAGAGGTAAGCTTTATCCTAGCCCGCATACCCCAGTCTGTTTAGTGTTTATAGACCAGAAATATTTTCATATTTTAATGTTAAATGTTTTCGTCTATACATGACACTGAAATAGTCCACATACTATCACTAAACATTATTACATAGCTTTACTACCACAATAACAAAACACGATAGACCATTGTTAAAACACGCTAGGCCATTGTTTTGATATATTTTTGTGTCTATCCTGTGCTCTTTGTCGAGCTATCGAATTGTTTTGGCTGACCCTTTTGTTCTTGGTATTTTTAACTTATCAGTGTCAAAACATCTGATCGTTTACGGACCATGTTGAAATTTCAGGTAGTGCGCTCTGGATTTCATAAAGCATTCGTGTTCAATCAATAATTCAGGAGTAGCCTAGATCTATTACACAAAGCCGTTTGATTATCTTGACTACGAGGTTGTAAGATTGTAAGATTTAGAACCAATTTCGGACTGATGACAATATGGTGGGGTGACTGTGTACACAAACACGTACGGAAGTTGACCAGTTCGGCTACTAACAATCCGCCTTTGTACCAGATACTGACCCCGCTATAAATTAGATAACATGCTAACAAAGAGAGAATGATTAATGTCTCAAGTTGGTTCAAGTAATTACTATAAAGTCAAGTGGCTTTATAGTCTATTACTGAAAATATGTATAAAAGACATGGTTTTAATTATATTGAACAATTTCTTCCCTAATTTAAATACAGACATTTTTAAAACTACAGTATAATAGATAACCAGACAATTCAAATCAAAACTGTAGTCCGGGTTCCGAAATAAGATATAAAGTCATTAACCATTTTTAGAATTGTCATACCTATCTTCATAAGATAGACTTTTATAGCCCACCATTAAACTAAAACACTCCATACATACTCAGTGCAGGTTTGAGCCCCACTGGAACCCAGTAGGCTGATTTTTTTTAGGGGTTTGCCAGTTTCTGACTTGCGGAAGGCCGGTGGTCTCTTCCCGGGTATATTGTAATCCGGGTTTCTCTTACATCTCTCCTCCACCATTAAAATCTGGCTGCCACCATATAACTGAAAAATCGTTGAAAGTGGCACAAATCACTAATAAACACACACACACACACACACACTACATATATATATATATATATATATATATAGAGAGAGAGAGAGAGAGAGAGAGAGAGAGAGAGAGAGAGAGAGAGAGAGAGAGAGAGAGAGAGAGAGAGAGAGAATAGAACCACATAAATGACCGACTTAAAGTGGTCTGATTAGCGAGATGGTCTCATGTAAATTCGAATTCGTGAATATTCATCAAGAAATTCGCAAGAGAGTTGAACAGATTGAGTGTTGTGGTCTTAAATGCGAACTGTCCTACGGGAGATGGTCTTTGGGCGAGGTTTCATGTATATATAATATATGTATAAGAACCTTGATGTGGATCTTACATTCTGGGGTATCAATCTTGAGAAATGTATATTTATAATACACATGTATGTGATTGATCCTTCCCCAAGCGCCCGGCATTCGAAGTCAAAAGCTTGGTCTTTCGGGTGAACATTAAAACCGAGGTCCTGTGTCACGTTGGCCATGACACGTCAATAAAACTCACTGCATTTGTGTCAATCCATAGCACAGGTCAAAATTTGTGACACTGAACACCTGAACTTTTGACATCTCGGTATAATCACTGACAAGATATAAAACAACAATCAGACAAACGAACAAATCGAAATGCACCTTACACTATAGAAATACACGTTAAAACAGGTCTAAGAATAACAGAGTTTGACTTTGAATTTTGAATGGTGTTTTACGCCACACTCAACAATATTTCAGTTAAACCAAATATAATAACACACGGAGCTGTGGACCAACTTCTGGAAGATAAGTACTGCGGGGGAAGTAACATCACCTGGCGACCGGTAACATCCGCCATAGATGCCCCAATAGAAAACCATGGAATTAACCCTTTGTCAGTATCCGTGTAGAATGTTTCAAACCTTCTCTCGAACGAGTATTTTAAAATTAAAAATAAATTTAAAATAGGAATAAAAGACACGATTACTAAAATATTCATGTACTTCAATTGCACAAAGGTTGCTTTGTATAAAATGATCACCCACTGAGCAGGCTTTAATATACCGGTTATTTTTACAAACCATGATAATCACATTACAGTTGATCAAGTGGGTTATGTACCTGTTCTATCTGAATGTAGACAGCTGTGATATTATTTAGTGCAAATAGTCATTCCATTTCTTATTTTTGTTTTTATTACTACATACATGTATTAGATAATATACCACCGAATGAAAGAACGTTGTTGTTTTGTTATACCCTTGGTTTATACAAATATTCACAAAAATAGTAGAGATGGTCAGTTAATATTGTGTGAAATGAAAATCCACAATTCGATAATTTTCAGAACCTTGTAAGTGGACCTACACCATTTTTTTCAAGTTAGATAAACCATTTGCGGACAAGACATAAGTTTTCGTACTACTAAAGCATACTGGAACCGGGCGCATTTCGTTGAGTTTTTCTTAATCCATCCCAGTGTTAATCTATTTGTCAAAAAAATAACAAAATCGTACATCAGATCATATTTTTGGATGTACAAATGTATATCATTGTTAATATCTATTTGTCATCTTTGGGTAAATTTTCTTTTTCTTCACGTTGTTTCCTGTTGGAGTTATAGCTATTTACTATATCGATGTTGTTTCATTGTTGATTTTTCGCCGGTCCCGCGTTTAACCTATACAGATACGTCACTATCTATTGGAGGATGACCACAATTTTTTACCTGTGATATGAACTGACGTTAATTATGTGATGAGGGTTCTATAACGCGCCGGGACACGCTTGTCGTGACACGTGACCTTAAATTTAAATGTCAATAAAGATCCAAAACCTTCACTCCCTATGCAGAGCGCTTGGTGAAGAAACAATCTCTTCCTCAGTATGTCCCACCGGAAATCGAACACGGGTCATTCAGTCTGCGAGTCGAATGTTCTTTCTCTGCCGCAATTGTCCTCATATCGTTATCACAATGATAATGATAATAGCTTATAAATACATAGTTGATTTTTTTTTGGTATAAATCGTTGCAAAAATACCGAATTATAAACATTAAAATTATTTTTATCGCTCTATGGCGGCGTAGTTATGTTGAAAACTTCAAGTAATGATAAAAACAACAAAACGAAATCCACAAGGTTATACAAAAAAAGACAATATGTGAAAGAAACCCTTTAAAATCTTATTGACATGCTTTTTAACATTAGTACCAAATTATCATTGTTTGATAACGGCTCAGGTATGATTGTAAGTACTTATCACTATAAAGGTGACGTTTTAAGAGTTTATTTTATATGCTGTTTATATCGCTGTATGAAAATTTCAACTCCAGTGAACATGTAGATCATGTACAGGTGAGGGTAATTGTACAGCGTCAGAAAGAAGCATTAGTTTACGTTACGTTTTCATAACAAGTTTGTTAAAATTTGTAAATGTATTCTCCATTCAATATACAAAGATCTTCTATATAATAATCAGTGAGAATATTTGTAGAGTGCAGTATTTTTGACACGATTTAAAAAAAATCATTATTATCAATAATAACCCACACCCTATATTCGACATATTGGGTGATCCAGCACGTTTTATTGAAACGTCTCACCTTACATATGACGTAAAAGAAAATGTTAGCCTGGATTCACTTGGAACCCACCATATTAAAGAGCATATATATGATATTTTAAAGCAAAAACCTTATGGAAAAAGCAAATAAAATAAGAGAAAGAAAAGTAAAACCAAGACATGTTTGAAGGGGAATCATGTACACGTACGGTCTTCTTGTTTTAATTAACATTTAATTAATATTGTGCTGTCAACGATGAAAGTGTTGTCAGTGATGATAATGTTGTCAGCGAAGACAGTGTCGTCATTTATGAGTGTTGTCTGTGATGACAGTGTTGTCAGCGATAGCAGTGTCGTCAGTGATGGGTCGACAGTGATGACTGTCGTCAGCGAATTGTTATCATTGATAATGACCCACGCACCGTGTTCGACTAATTTGGTGATCCGACTGGATCGGATTGGATTATTGAAACTTCTCACATATATCTACCTTAACGTCGTAAAACCACGGTCCGGTCCAGAATCGCTATGCTTTTTCCCACCTGTGGTCTCATGCGACCGAAATCTCTCATACATATTTTTATTATCCATGAAGCCTCAGCCAATGCCAGTAAACTGTGCTCGCATTCGTCAACCAATCAGATTAAGGTTTTTAAACCATTTCAGAATTGTATTGGATCAACAGACTATGCGATAACTTCCGTTGCCAATGACAACTGTTATCGGATAAATTGGACTACACCTACTCCTTATAAATATTCATTAGCTACGAGAAATTTCAGTTGTATGAAACCACCGGGTAGGAAAGAGCATTTCCATTCCGTACCGTGTTTTTTTCGACGCTAAATCTACCTCTAACAAACGAAAATGTAAGCCTGGATTCATTTTGAGCCAACGCTATAAAGATATATTACAGTAATTATGTATAGTAGCATTAATTTCGACTGATGACGGTAGATCATTTTAAACTGTAAATCGGTTTCACTGTTTTAATGTTATCTTCTCTCTCTGATTTTATCATTATCGTTCATTGGAAATCAAAATAAAACCAAGTGTTGTTTGTAGAAGACGATAAAAATGTCAGATAAATGCAGATAAAATAGGATAAATATGAAAACTAGGATAAAATATCCTCAAAGGATCTACAAGATTAATGTAAGCTTTTCCATTTATTGACTATGAATCTGCTTTCAGAAAAGTTGCACGGTACACAGTTAAAACAATCTTAATTAAAATACCACGTGAGATTCAATCCCAACATATCATAACAAAATCATTTTGTAATAAGATTGATATATTCCAAAAAGCTAGGTATAGACTCGTCTGTATCCCTTTGCTTACCGTTACAAGGAAATCAATAGCAAAATACCTAAATACATGGAAAAGTGTCAATGACTTTTATATATCTTTTATCATTCCTTTTAACTTCTATTCAATGCATAATTAATGCATGAGTTTAATGCTGCCCTAACATCACTTTTACCCAGATAAAGTATGTGTTCCAAACCCCACTGAGAGTGCCCGTATTACTAGCTGAATCTAATAAATGAGAATCTTGTAGACACTATTACTGCCATTATTCTTTTTGTGTTCCTTTAACACTTGGAATTAGATGTATAACGTGAGATATAATTGTAGCTCATATATTTTCTATTCTTTGCTCTTAGAATTACTGTCTCATGTAATTCAAAGGGGGCTGACCGTTGGATAAATAAATCCGTTTTTATGCGAAGATATATTTTCAAAGTTCGTTCTCTTAAAAAATTAGCATACATGTAATCCTACTCAAGAAGAATTAATCAAGATTAAGTATGTTATTTTATGGAAAAAGTAAGTAGGATAAGATAGAAAAATAAAACCAAAACATGTTTAAAAGGGAATCATATATATATTTGAACCTCTGCTGGTTTCTTTTTACATCGAGATGACAGGATTGTCTGCGATGTCGACAGTGCTGTCAGCGATGAAAGTGTTGTCACTGGTGACAATGTTGTCAGCGATGATATTGTCAGCAATGAAAGTGTTGTCAGCGATGAGTGATTTTAGTGATGACAGTGTTGCCAGCGATGGGTGCCGTCAATGGTGACAGTATAAATCAGTGGGGACAGGGTTATCACTGATGACAGCATTGTCAGCGATGGCGAAAATTAAATTCCCAGGGATAATAATGCTTATGATTTAAATACACAAAGGATTCTTCTAAAAAACTTATTGAAATAAAATTAATTCGTATATCTATTAGTATCAGTATGTTTGTTTTGTTGACGTTTTATGACACACTCAACAGTGTTTCAGTTATATGGGCCTATGCCACTTTTTAATGGTGAAAGAGAGAATCCGGTTACAATTTACACATGTACCCTGGAAGAGATCACCGGCTTTCGGAAAGTAAACTGGCAAATTTCCCCACAAAATCAGTTTTCCTGTCGGTACTACAAATAGACACAAACTGGCATGTTCACTTCAAAATGACTGTGCTGGTCCTTAATAGTGAACCTAGTCGTCTGTAGATTAACTGGGTGGAAATCGTTGAATACATGTTCGCGGAATAGCTGTATTTACATTTTACCTCTGAATATCGATAATTCCGCGAACATGTTTTCAGGGATTTCGAGCCAATTGTGGCGGGTCGAAATGATGCATTTTTCCAATTAGCATTTTAACTTTTACAACTGAAATCAAATGGCAATGAATTTGGCAATGAATTTGAACAGATTCTCGCTATTTATAAAAAATTTATTTAAATTTTTTTAAAAATAATATTATTATAAAATTTATTAATCATTAAAATTTTAAATAAATAATTAAATAAAATTAAATAAAAATATTATTAAAATAATAAAAATATATTTAAATAATTAATATAATAAAAAAAATAATATATAAAAAAATATATTATAATAATATAAAAATATAATAATATAAAAATAATAAAAAAAAAATATATATATATTAAATATTATTTATATTTATACATATAATAAAATAAAATAAAAAAAAAATTAAATAAATACAAAATATGTAAAAAAAAAATAATAAATTATTTATAAATAAAATTAGAAATAATAAATTTTAATAATATATAAATAATTTAATAAATATAATTTATAAAATAAATAAATTAAATAATAAAAATAAAATGTAGAAAAAATAAATAAAGTTATAGATAATATATATATATAAAAATAATAAATATAAATTAATAAAAAAATAAATAATTTATTAAGTGTTTTTATTCAGTTTTGTGTATCATAAATAAAAATATTAAAAAAATTATATAATATATAAATAAAAATAAAAAAATATAATATTATAAATTAATTAAATTAAAATATATATATTAAAATTAATAAAAAAAATAAATATATAAAATAAATAAAATAATAAAATATATATATAAATAAATTAAAAAATTAATAATAATTAAAAAGTATTAAATATTATTAATAAAAAAAAAATTTTTTTCTAAATTATAGAATTCCCAATTTCAATAAAATGTTGCTAAAATTCCCAATTAATTCAAAAGGCCCAAGTCCCATTCCAAAAAGAGGGTGGAAAACCCTTATATAATTTACATTTTAGCTTTTACTAGCCATTCAATCTCTGTATTTTGTATACGGGTTTCATGAAAAAAACACTATTAAGTCTGAGAGGAAAAAGTACACTGGAGCCAATAATAAACATTAATAGTTTTTGTTTGTTTGACCGATTCTTATTCAATAATTAATTCGCCGCGATCCTTCTATAATAGAACAGTCTGAGTGGTCTGCATAAATAGTATTAAGATATTTAAACACAGTGTGTATCAGGGATTTCTGTGTTCAACATATATAATACTAAATCTGACGAGCACGACATTGGAACAAAGGTTTGTTGTTGTTATTGTTGTTGTTTGATGGCTGTTTTGCTATAATGCGATTTTTAATCTTTTTTATCGGTTTAGCCTCCGCTGATAGATATGTTTTCTGATCATAAAACCGAAAAAACACCACACAAACATATAGGGAAAAATTGGAACATTACTCTAAATTAAACAGTTAAACATGAACATTGATTTTCGTCTGTGTGAAAACTTACGTTTCTTAGATGGTGAACCAAGGTAAAGTTGCACATCCGTGTAGATTAAAAAAAAACCAAAACGATACCAAAAATAGATTGTACACCTAAAACATAATTGCCTTGCACGGACACCATGCATTTCTGAATCTCTAATACATTGTACTTTTGTGACAGTAAAGTGGCTTGTCACCCCTAAAAAACTTGGAATGGCCTAAGACTGTATCCTATGATTACTAGGATACTAGGATATATCAGCTTTAGATGAAATAGTCATAAACAACTCGGTGTATAACAGGACCTGGATTTATTACATACACATGAAGTTGTTTATGGATGGGTTTTTCATAGACCAAACTATATAAACGAACTCAATTAGAATGTCCATATCTTTAAAAAGTTGTGAATATTTGGATCAGATGCATTTATAACTAAAGTTATTACAAAATGCACGTGAGTAGTACCTCGATAATGATGCAGACTCCAATCGAAATTGGTTAATTGAACCTTAGATGGATGGTATTGGCTGAAAGATTGTCAAGTTTCAAATTTTTAGCAGTAATATATCTTTATCGCTTTCTCTGTGTCATTGTTTTCAAGAGGATTCCTATATGCAGAAACGTCCTCAGTGGAAGATCATTTCACCCAAAGAGACAATATGCCACGTGACAAGTCATTATCATAGTGCTTTAGAATAATGGTATATTAAAATATGACTGATATTCTAACCACCTCTCTTCTGATATTTCCAATATGACAAATCCTCATTAAACACATTTAGGTCTTGTCATTTAAATTGGTAATACAATATCGTCGATAATGAAAGTTGAACTATTACAATGATTAAATGGCGCACCCAAACATGCATTTAAAGTACAAGAATCGTGAAATATATTCCCTATGTATATTTTACGCTAGTGTTTGGTTTGAGTATTGTTTGTTTACACACGCCATGACACCGTGATTCTCCATATAGACATATCTATTAAAAGACCCTAGGTACATACATATAAGAACAGCGTACACATGTAATGTAAATCTACTTTTATCAGAGATTGGTGACAGTAACATTTAGTTTACTTTAAGTAACTTTTTGCTGAGGGATTTACATAATGTAATTTGACTTTCCTTAAAGGGGCATAAGCTGTGTTTACCAAATCTCTCTCTCTCTCTCTCTCTCTCTCTCTCTCTCTCTCTCTCTCTCTATATATATCTATCTCTCTCTATATATATATTATATATATATATATATATATATATATATATATATATATATTCCAATTTTGTCTTCTTTTACTGCTTGTACTTGATGTACAGTAGCAAATCAGAGATATACACAGGCATGAAAATATCATATTCCTATATATTTTGTGAAAATAAGTCAAGTCCAGTGTGGTAATTATATACAAACGGGATAAAATTCTTGAATGACAAGACTCGGTCTGTCATTTAAGAATTTAATTAACCTCAGATTGAGATTCCTTTGTCATACCCTCAAGGTAGGGGTAGAATCTATTTTCACCTTCACCATTATAACTGAAAGACTTTGGAGTGTGGCGTAAAATCCCATCCATACAAACAACTAGCTGATTAAATCTCGTAATCTGATTGGTTGAGAGAAATGTGACAATTTTCAATGTCACCCGCTCAGTTAACAAAAAGAAGCCAGGATGACATTCAAAAAATATCACATGCGCAAACGTTATTCGCGTACGGTTCGTCCCAGTGAGCCAGGGTGACAATCAAAAAGATGTCTCATGCGCCAACGTTATGCGCGTATGGTCCGTCCAATTGAGTCAGGGTGACATTAAAAAAGATGCCACATGCGCCAACGTTATGCGCATACGGTTCGTCCCAGTGAGAGCTTTTCGTCGTGGCCTAAACGTTACTAGGCTATTTGTTTTGTAGTTTTTAGCTTGCTGGATAATAGTTGAGATGTAAAATATCTATGGTAATACGTCAAAGCAAACAAATATGACACTCGGTATAATAAAATAAATATTACATTCATGAGAAGGTGATATTGCAACAATGCTTCCTCGGGTGAAAATATGCAATGTCGCCCTCTCATGAATGTAATATTTATATAATAAGTCCCATGTGATAATAAGAGGGGGTGTCATATTTTACACTTTCAGCTTGTATTTCAAAACCAATAAAGGGATTTTGATGAAACTTTACAGGAAGCAAGTACTAAGGGTCCTCTACCATATTTTGGGCCAGATCGGTTGAGGTGTAGATCCATAATGGGGCAAAATTGTCTCGGAGAGTATCCCTCTTCTCCTCCAGAACCAATGCATGAATTGAAAAAAGGATCGTATCTAAGTAATATACATGAATGTATAATTTAAGTTTGTGTTTTTGTAGAAATTTCATGATAAATTTTTGACGCGTTCTTAAGGTCTTTTCAGACTCATTTTCATTAGTTTTTGTATGATTTCTTTAATTGTCTCCCCTTGTATTCGCTATTATGGATTTAATTTATGTGTTTTACATATATAGGTTAAGAAAAGTTTATGCTTTTTTGAAAAATTTTTGCTGAATTGTTGTTTTTAGAATTTTTATGAATTTCTTAAGACGGTAAAAAAGAGGAGGAAGGGAAATTTTTTCACATGGTCAGCTTGTTTCTGGAAACAAATGAAGGGAATTTGACAGAATTTTACAGGAAGCAAGTACCTCACAGTTCTACAATATTTGTGTTTTTTGGCCAGGTCAACCGAAATATTCTTCTCGGTCTTCTTTCCATATTTGTAGATGGGTCTTAGGTGAGCGAATGAGGCTCGCGTGGACCTCTTTTTTTTAAATAAACAAGAATTTGCATCATTATTAATTAAATACAAAGGCATACACAAGTGTCAAATTGCAACATAAATTTATCTCAAAATCACAAGAGTTTTTGATGATTTATGCTTTTTTTCTGAAGAAACACTTTGCCGGTAGTTTAAAATGGCATTAGCTGGTTTTTTTTTAAATTCCCTTTTTACTACTTAGGCTGATATACAATAACAAGAAAAAAAGAAACATACAAGCATGAAAATTCTTAAATTCCTATATATTTTGTGAAAATTGCTAGAGAAACCCAGGTTTGGCACTTTTTCACTTGCAATTGATTAACTCAACCTTACTATGTGTATATGAATACCACATTATTTTCACAAAATATATAGAGATATAAAATTTGTTATGCCTGTATATAACTCTTATTTGTTATTGTACATCAAGTAGAAGTAGTAAAAGTAATTTTTTTTTTTTTTTTTTTTTTGGTACACACAGCTAATGCCCCTTTAATATTCATATTTTTAATTGGTCGATATCAAACAGCTGTGAAAAGACAATTGAAAGGTCCACGTTATTATCAAATTCTTGGAATTGGGATATACGAATTATAACGATTCGAAAGAATATTACTCTTTTCTGTATATGTATTTCTGTATATATATAATAATATATCACTCGATAATTGTGATAATATATAAGAATGACAAAGCATTTAAATTCAATCTTAAAACTGCGTATGTTCAACCTTAATGAACACTTTGGAAAATTAAATGATTCATTTCCCATATGATATTTAAAAGAAAAGTTTTCATCCAATCACATGGCGTTGTATAAATTCCCCCACGGATTTTCAGGGAATTATGATACACCTTCTAACCAACAAAATATTATTCATAGCAATGTTTTAAAAAAACTATTAGCCCACCTGGCGAAGATAAGTCAACTTATTGTATAGTAAAGGGTGCGTGTGTCCGTCAGTAAAGATTGCGCGTGTCTGTCCATAAAGGTTGCGTGTGTCCCCCCCGTAAAGGTTGCATGTGTGTCCGTCAGTAAAGGTTGCGTGTGTGTCCGTCAGTAAAGGTTGCGTGTGAGTCCATCAGTTAAGGTTGCGTCTGTGTCCACTCGTAAAAATTGTGTGTGTCCATCAGTAAAGGCTGCAAGTGTGTTCGGCAGTAAAGGTTGAATGTGTGTCCGTCAGTAAAAGTTACATGTGAGTCCATCAGTAAAGGTTGCAAGTGTGTTCGGCAGTAAAGGTTGAATGTGTGTCCGTCAGTTAAAGTTATATTTGTGTCCATCAGTAAATGTTGCAAGTGTGTTCGGCAGTAAAGGTTGAGTGTGTGTCCGTCAGTAAAAGTTACATGTCCATCAGTAAAGATTGCATGTGTGCCCATCAGTGAAGATTGCATGTGTGTACGTAAGTAAAGTGTGCGTGTCTGTCAGTAAAGGGTGCGTGTGTGTCTGTCAGTAAATGGTTGCATGTGTGTACGTCAGTAAAGTGTGCGTGTCTGTCAGTAAAGGGTGCGTGTGTCTGTCAGTAAAGTGTGCGTGTCTGTCAGTAAAGGGTGCATGTGTGTCCGTCAGTAAAGGTTGCATGTGTGTACGTCAGTAAAGTATGCGTGTCTGTCAGTAAAGTGTGTGTGTCTGTCAGTAAAGGGTTCGAGTGTCTGTCAGTAAAGGTTGCGTGTGTCTGTCAGTAAAGGGTGTGTGTCTGTCAGTAGAGGGTGTGTGTATCTGTCAGTAAATGTTTAGTCGTCTTATTGAAACTTCGGAACAGATTTGCACTTTTGCTTGCAAGGCATCTGTTCAGTATTGTGTAATGTTTGTCAAACAATAAAAGTTTTTCCAATAAAATTTAATGTCCTCCAAAGAGAAGTATCAGTATGCGAAAAAACAGTAAAACACTAAAAAATCACAACGATGCACATATAGTGGCCGATATAATATAATTTTGAGTGTTTTGCTGTTTTTCCGAATGAACGTTTTGTCACGCATTACATCTTCAAATCCAAGATGGCCACTGTTAGCGTCAATAAATGGACATTTTAGATTTATTTCCGGACCTACTCCATTCAAATTTGATATACAAAAACAAGATAGCTAGGATTTACCTTAAAGTGTTCTGTTATTTCAATATCTATATGATGTTCGAATTAGATGTTGTTGTTTTTTTAATTCAGACTCTGAAATGTAATCTCTTTCTCAGAAACTGTCAGGCAGATTTGGGCAAGATTTGATTTGGCTGGTCCTTCAAGGGGGGGGGGGGGTGAAGAGTAAAATAAAGTCTGGCATCCCCCCTCCTTTAAAAGGATCAGGTGAACAATGTAGGCCTCTTTATTAATGTACGTTTTATGTCAATCTAGTTATATGCAACACATCAAGTAATGACAAAAAGCATAGGTTTACTTGGAAATAATGTTGCTGTCTAGCAATCCAAGATCGAGTACCTTGAATCTATACGACATAAGTCCAAAATGTAAAAATCACAGATACCAAAATATTAATTTTCAAGACCGGGTTTCACAATACCTTAGATACTTCAAATTTAACAATGAATTTAACTAAGTTAAACCAATAGGCTAGCCATAAGTTAAATTTAACAATGTATTGTGCTAATCGGTCCAATATATTTAGGAGGCAATATACAAATCTGATGAACATTGGGCAAAATCGGATCTCTGGAAATCCAGACGTGGGACAGGTACCACCAGGTTCAATGACTAAAGACACAAAGACAACTTAATGATTATATTTAATCATAAATGTTATTTTTGTTTTTTTTTAGGACTGGAAATTCCTGGCAAGATTCTGTTTTATGTCAAAGAGTGGGAAACTGCACTATATTATTGAATACCCTGTGGTAAAGTATAGTTTAAATATGTGTCATGTCATGTAGAACTAGTTTTTGTATGCCATATTAGTTCAGTGAAAATGGTAATGTTTCACCAGCCTGTAGTTACATGAGAGAAAGGGAGAGTGAGAATTATATTGTTTAATGACATTTTTCTTCATGGACAGAAAACGAGTGTAATATATCACTGGACTTGTTTACACTAGTGAACATAAGTGACACACGATGTTTTAATCTTTCAGATATACCAAACACAGTATCTTCTATACTACTTTGACAGACCACAGATTTGGGAGAGTGTGTACGGGACATCAAAAGTAAGATGATTTCTTTGTTTATTCAAACCTTACACAATGGTTTTATTACAAAACAGAACGTGTTGTTGATATTTTGTTTGACCAATCATATATTAACGTGTTTTGTCTGACCATTATAGATAATATATGATTATATAGTTGACGTTAGCATGATAGTAATATATATATACCAATAAATATTATGTACTTTGCAAATATGTGAACACCATACACTAAAATCAGAAGACATGGCCACAACTACAAAGGGACCCGGGTGTTTTAATCATAGATTATAACGCCATGTACTCACGAGAGTCGTAAGTATGTGTTATGACTTCTTGGAGTTAGTTTTACATAATTAAGTACATGTATCTGGAAAACATAATGATTTTAAGAATTTGATGACAATTTCATTAACTTTCAAGTATCTGCTAGATTGCTAGCGTTCATATTTTGATATTGGATCCCCACCCATGTTTTTCCCGGGGGTCCGTGATTGTCCAACATTTGTCATATTTGTATCTTGTCTTCCGATTTATTAATGGTCAACCATTTTGGTATATTAATATATTATGATATACATGTACATATATTTTAGAGAGTTTTTATGCACAGTGAACCGGGGTACTATTATACACTTGAGATTTTGCCTATTGAAAATTATTCACTGACGTTGAAAAAACATTTTTAAAGCCATATTCCGGGGAGTATTGTTCATAGATAAACTTTTCTGTTCTCTCTTTATGCGTATTTATATGAACTTTCGTTGTATTTCCAAAATCTTATTCCAACTAATTAGTTAATTAATCGTGGAAAACACCTAACCCATTGATCTATCTATAAACGGTAAGGTGTTTCCGGTCACGTGGTGACGCTCTACTGAGCGTGTTCGTTTCATTGTCCAGGACAATCCAGACAAGTGGAACATCAATCAAATGCTCTGGAACACTGTCATAAACTTACGTGAATTATATAAATTTTATCGACATCTTTGAAATAACTACTTCCTGCCCTGGTACATCCGATTGTAACATGTTCTAAGACTGTACCGGAACAGTACTCTCGCGGTGAATCGAGCACACCCTCTATATCACTCGTTCACCAGGGTAAATTTAAGATTTCGTACGGAATCCCCCTAACTCCATTAATTCAAATCATTTTTTTTATTTTCGTCGTCTGATCTTATACTAAAGGAATATTTGGCACTGATAGCACATTTACATTTCTAAATTCTTCTAAAGCTAGCATCTTTTACAGTGGTTACTCTAAGACGGCTTTTGATTATAAGTTTAGATTTATTATTTGGCCTTGCCTGATACCATTTTCTCTTTAGAAAATCTATTTAAAATTGGAGCCCAACTGATGGAGTCTAATTGACAGAAACGATCGTCTTGGGCATTATAACGTTTATGTTTATAATATTTAAAAGTGGTTTTCTAATAAAAATGTCAAAAATTACAATAACGTCCAGAAAATTACAATAACGTCCCCGGAATGTGACTTTAAGTGCCAGCCGGTACATATACTATTCAAACTGTTAAATGAATATTTGCTTCTTATCAAGTAAAACTCTCTCTTTCAAAACTCAATTTCATCTTATCCTCTATATGAAGATTTTTAAAGACAACAACGGTCGTCTTGGAAAATTCTTATTGTCTCTGTTATTTTGTAAATCTGTACCTTTAGAATTATTTTTATGATATTTAGAATTAATGCAGCTAGATGATTATTTTGTCATATTATCAAACAAGTTTAAAATTTTGATTTTTGCCAGTCTCTATTTTTAACGATAGAATTTCACTTGAAAAGAAATTGTTAGGTGTTAATAATTGTCACTTGAAAATTGATAAATTCTAGATTGCTTCAAACTTGTGTTACAGACATGTGAACAGAAGAAATCAGTCCTAGACTATCAGTCAGGCCACCTTCTTCCCCTTAGTACAGTATATTCCAACGCTAACTGTAAGTCCGAAGACAAAAATGGAGAACAAATATATCGTTGTGAAAAAACACAAAAGTTTAGCTCTTCGCGAGATATGTGGTGGTTCCTTGTGGTCAGCAGATGTAAATCTGATGCAATTAATAAGGTGAGTATCTCTCTTCCCCTCTCTTCCGCTCTCTCTCTCTCTCTCTCTCTCTCTCTCTCTCTCTCTCGCACTCTCTCTCTCTCTCTCTCTCTCTCTCTCTCTCTCTCTCTCTCTCTCTCTCTCTCTCTCTCTCTCTCTCTCTCCTAAATAGCTTTAAATACATAACAGAGGATAATCACCATCAGTCCACACAAGACAACAAATTCTCGAAATAAACTAAATGGGGAGGCGATTAAATGATTATTGTATCAAAATAACGCTTGGTGAATGTTGAGCCTTGTAAATTGTTATATTGTTGTTTGTCACGATATGCGGTGATAGATTTTTCCGATTATCCGATAAACAATCAGTTATTACGTATACATTGTGGTCCAAGACATTTACTTGTCCAAGTTTAAAGAAGTGGATAATGTTACCTTTTACGGTTTTAACTTTGTTTAAATTACGTTACCGAAATTAGTAACTAGTTAACATATGAAAATAGATCTTTGGTATTGATTGATTTATTTTTTTTGACGTGTTCAAATAGTGGGAGTTAGTTGTCTGCAGTATATGTAAGTATTAAAATGAATTATATTCTGAGATGAAACAGCATGGCCATGCTACATGGCTGATCTTAAGTGCAACAAAAATTGATAAACATCATGCTTGAGCATCACAGGTAAACGGGAAATCATCAGCAACACTAGTTGTATACGCATGCGTTAAGGCCTCGGATTAAATAACAGATCGGGGGTCTTGCACCATCAAACTTAGGAATTACCTAAGTAAAAAAAAAAATTGGAATTTTATTGGTGAGCAGGGCAAATTTAGAATATTCTCAGACTTGAGTAATTCTTAAGTAATATGGTGCCAGGCCGGATACTGAAGTCAATATCTGAAAATTTTGTTGAAACTTCCTGGATGTCATTGATTCCAATGTTATACATTCCAATCAACTGTATATCCATAAATAGCGCCTAATAACAAAAGTGAAGTTTGAAAAAGTGGCCATTCTCCTGAACTCTGGTCATTTTAGCTCTGAAAAATAAGTGGGATTTTGAAGTTTTGAATTTAAAAACACTGATATTGCGTGTATTGTGTTTGTGAGGGGTATACATGTATACATGAGTGTAATTCTTATTTCATATCACATTATATAGTTGAAATTCTGTACTTTCAGTCTATTGTTGGGATCAACATTACATTTTCATTTCACTTAACAAATGGCGAAGAAGGTGATTTTTTGCATCGTGAATTCTCTGCAGATGAATTTTGTAAGTTTGCTTTAAGTAAATTGATCGAATGATGTTTATATTTGATTGCTCTGGCCTCGGAATCACCGGTTGATCTGAGACTTAAGTTAAAACTTTTAATTTTTGTTGAAACTTTGTCTCGGACTCCAGTATCATACATTAAACTAGTGTATGATGTAATGATGATTGAGAGAGAGAGAGAGAGAGAGAGAGAGAGAGAGAGAGAGAGAGAGAGAGAGAGAGAGAGAGAGAGAGAGAGAGAGAGAGAGAGAGAGAGAGAGAGAGAGAGAGAGAGAGAGAGAGAGAGAGAGAGAGAGAGAGAGAGAGAGAGAGAGAGAGAGAATTGATCGATGTTATATAGTTATATAATGTATGTTATGTAATTTTGTACCAGTAGTTTATTAATATGTATTTTTTCCCTTTTTACAATCAATTTATATGTTCATTCTTCTGAATATTTTAATATTAAATGGTCATTTGAAATTTTGTGATAATTGTTTGGTTTTTTTTTCCACCCATACATATTATGAATACACAACATTACTTATGTTTTTTTTAATATACCTGATATGAGCAACTAAAAGATAGCCAGTAAAATAGAAAAAAATTATATAATTTCTGACAAGAACTTGATTAGAAGTTTCTGTCTTCCAAATTATAGTTCTTTAACTTAATTTCTTGTTTATATGATTGTTTGTTTGTTTATTGTTGTTTAACGTCCCACTCAAGAATATTTCACTCATATGGAGACGTCACCGGTGAAGGGCTTCAAATTTGGCCTATGCTCGGCACTTACGGCCATTGAGTAGTGAGGGTCCTTTATCGTGCCGACACCTACTGTGACACGGGACCTCCAGTTTTTACTATCTCATCCGAAAGACAGGAAACCAACTTGTCGCCTGCGGAACTCGACCTCACGATCCAGAGTCGAGCGCGCTACCGACTGAGCCAGGCCGACTCATTGTTTATATGAAGTTTGAGATAACCATGTCATTCATTCAATTTAATTTGTTTTTCAGATATTCTTCCAATTGACATTTCATTTCTCCTGGCATATCTTGGAATAGTTACCGTCTCTATTATATTTGCATGTAAGTACTATATGAATGTAAGAGAGAGAGAGACAGAGAGAGAGAGAGAGAGAGAGAGAGAGAGAGAGAGAGAGAGAGAGAGAGAGAGAGAGACTTTATTAGAAATTTTATAACTAATATTATCTATTTATATTTTCAAAATGTTGTTATATTTGTTGATGATGATACTGAGTCAAGAGTAGATTATATAGATAAATTATAAGGAATAAAAGAGGTCACACTGCAATGCAAACAAACAAAGACATGCGTAACGAATCTAATCCATTTCGAAACTAACATTTAAGGAACAACCATGATTGATATTTGACCATCATATACAAATACATAATGGGTCAAACTGACATAGAAAGAAGAAATGGTGTATTGCATGACCTGTAATTTGACATCGCAACAAGCTAGTAATTCAGGGACCGTTTTACGAAAGGTCCAAATTCCTAAATCCTAAGTCTTAGTCTTAATTGTCATGGGACTGACCAATCAGCTCTGCGTTGCTATGGTAGTTAGGACTAAAAGTTAGGATTTAGGGCTTGGGCCCTTTCTTAAAACGGGTCCCTGGATCTTACATTGGTTCATAGTCGGCAGAATTTGTCATTCTTTCACACTTTTTGCTCTTTGATTTGATACATCGTGTAAAAGTAAAACAAGAACTTTCAATCCCGATGAACGATCGAAAATGACATTCAGCGTAATCCTTTCAACCCTACAGTTCATATTAGACTAGTCTTAAACTACAGAAAATATTGTACCACACAGATAGTCAAGGATGAAAGGGTTAGTATCCATTATGGAATTGTGTGTAAATTAACAATTCCAAAGAAGTTATATAAAATCTCAGATACCAAAGTATAAATCTACAGGGTGTCCAGAATACATGTGCAGATCTGGTGATATTGTACAAACACGGATCTCTGGAAATCTAGAGGTGGGATCAGGTGCCATGGAGGAGTAAGCTTCCCCTGTTAACCGGTCATATCCGCCATGAGTCCAGAGTAATAATGAGATAAGCCTAAAAGCATACTATTATGATCCCTCTATTTTCAGATTTACTCTCAAAACGGCAACTTTTACACTCGACATACAAAATGTATATGGTGTCGTTGATTATATGGACATTTCACCTATTGCTTTACTGTATTGCTTATGGGCGCTATGGGCAGTACGGCTACAGAGAAAAAGGAACAGAACGTGCGGGTAAGAAATGTTAGAATTTGAGTTTGAATGGTATTTTTACGCCACACTCAACCATTTCTCAGTTACATATGTATATTGTCGGCCAGTTTACAATGGTGGAGGAGAGAACCCGGTTAAATTGTACCCGTGGTCTCTTCCCGGGTTCATTTTAACCGGGTTTACGGAAATAAACAGGCAAATGGTTTCACAAAATCAGTGTAGATTCCAGTGGGACTCGAACCTGCGCTGATCAGCTACGGAGGCCCCCAGAAATGTTAAAAGTGTTATATATAATTTCTACTAATTCATTAAATATCTATTATGTAACAGATATTATACCAGCGTCCATCGATGATAATCAAATTGGCGATTATACTAAAGATAGTTAAACAAATTTTCTAATTTTCTAATTTTTAATAGTCAAACATATTTCTACCAATTGTGCTAGTTTGACATTTGAAATTATTGGCTGGTTTTTATGCTCTCGAGATCGGAAGAGACTCCAGGTACAGGTACTTTAAATAGTCAATTGCTATCTCATTACAGCTCGAGTTTTTTCCGCCTTAGGAACGATCATATTTATGTTGATGTTGCTTTTAATGGCTAATGGATTCACAATTGTTAAAGGGAGGTTATCAGCAGGCGTGACAATATTTCTGACGACATTCGTTACCGTTTTCATTATTGGATATGGCGGTTTACTTATAGTAGAAGCAAATGTAAGTATTTTGTCAACAAGTTATAGTGCTTCCACCTCTTATTTTATCATTTCAAATCTTCACCTCTTAAATGTGCATTACATATTTTTTTTCAAAACCAAAAATAACCCCGCCCCCCCCCCCAAAAAAAAAACAAAAAACACTTTGATAAAGCTTTCAGGATCATAAACACAACTGTTGAGGTCTTTTTGAAACGCATTCGAATTTTGTTCCCTCCAGTGACAGACATATTTGTTAATTGTTTTCAGCAGAATCAACGGGAGGTGCCGCTATATAATGCACACCTGTACGCTTTAATCATTTCAAACCCAGTGTGGATAAGTAGATAGATGAAGTGTAATCAAAACATACAATGGATAGTATAACAATGTCAGACTTCATTTACATCTAATATGTCAAAATATCATGAGTTTGATACAACAGTTATAGTTTTATAAAAAAAAGCTAAAAAAAAACTAACCAAAACAAATGCCCATGACTTCATCAGTTGAGCTCCAAATTAAAAATAGATGTGTACAGTGATGCACCAGAATTGATGCAACGTTTTATATTTTCCCATATATATCATATAAAACACATGTATTCGAAAAACTTTAACAAAATCATTTCCCATTCAATTTTAATACAATCTTTACTACAAATCATTGATGTTTTTAAGTTTTTCTGTTCGTTTTGTTATAAATTTACAATTTTTTAGCCTTATAATACTGATGAGATTTGCAAGATACAATGTTTTAATGTGTCTTATTAATATTTGTAAAAATGAGAATCGTCATATACAAAATTAAATGCTATTTTTAAATTACTGAATCTCGAAAACAGAAAATTTGAAGATAATGAGAATATACACAAGGAAATTATTAGATATTCTGAGTTTTGTGATGTAAGTTTTATCAAAGTTGATTTAGAAAGTTAATGACTCTCCATGAATATTTTTAAAAATTTTGGATTCACATGAAATATATAGGGAAAAATAAAAAGAGTTGCATCAATTTTGGCGCGTTAATGTAGTTCCAAAAGAGCAACGAATATCATATTAGACACCAAACAATAAACCTATATCCTACAATATATTGTCGAATCCGTCTTAGAGTAAATAATGTACGATGAGGTGGTTGAAATTTAAACAGCCGTGCTATCCATATGAAATACTATATCATTATAACTATAAAATCTTAGATACCGAAGTATAAATCCACAGGATGCCCAGGAAACATATACAATTCTGGTGAACATTGGACAGATTCGAACCTCTGGAAAATCAAAGGTGGGACCAGGTGCCATGGAGGAGGTAAGCATCCCCCGTTGACTGGTCACACCCGCCGTGAGTCCACAGTCAAATCCAAATAAAAAGATGAGGAAGAAATCCTCGTTACAATTGGTACAGACGATCAGCTGATACCGAAAAACCATTTACTTGGGTTCTGTGTACCCTTGGGGTACACAAGATATGTTAAGAAGAATCATTTTCATTATTTTATTATTTTAATCCGTAAAATTGATATCTGATATCTAGTTCGAATGTAAATATAGATAAAATCATTACTGTGATCATCATTCTTTCGTTGTATTGTTAACATTGTGTCACACTTTGTAATAAACTCCGGTAAACCGATAATTCGCATCGCTGACATTCGACCAGCAGAAAGGATAGACCATCCTATATTAAATACAAAGATGACAGTTTAAATTTTTGAAAAATAGAATTTTCATAAGATAACGGAATTTTGTTTGACATTTAATTAGATAAACTGATTATTTTAATGTTAGAATTATACGAAATAGTTAATTGATTTTGTTGATATAAAATCAGCTTTCAACTTATAGGCGAGTTTCACTCAAACTTTATTACTTCAAACTTTGTTTTGTTGGACTGTAAATGAACAATGGCGACTGCTGTTGGGAATTTGCCTTTTATATTGGTTTTGAGGTTTAGTTTCTATTGAAAAATTAGAACAAATGTGTTCTACTAGCAGTAACAAGCATCATATGTGTTTCAAAACATTTTTATTATATAATTTAAAAATTGAATATCTTAAATGTAAATATATACAACTTTACGTTTGCTTTGTGATAGTTACACCCCTTTGATCATATAATGTGGGTGGTCTCTTAGATAAACACATAGCGTCACATATATGGCATATTTCACGAGTGCTAGTGTTACATGGATGGAATATGTCCCACTGAAATAATTACGTCCATGTTAATGTTACGCAAAAGTTATACGAAATAAGAGGAAGTCCATTGATAATGTTACACTTTTACTAGTGTTACTATTTTTGGACGGAAAATGTCAATAATTATTTTCGTTATGATTAATGTTCATATAATGTGCATATTCTCTTAGATAAGCACGCATACTTCAGATATATATATATATATATATATATATATATATATATATATATATATATATATATATGTGTGTGTGTGTGTGTGTGTGTGTGTGTGTGTGTGTGTGTGTGTGTGTGTGTGATTAATATGCTACGCCAAAACAAAAACGAATCCTTTAACATACAGTAGTCTTTGCCAGTTGATGTGAATTGCAAAAAAAAGTAATGCAGATGTTGATTTTTACAGACGTTTGATCCAGGGAAGATATTATACATCTACGAATATTGGCCGGGATATGGATTGATTGCATTGCGAATATTAGGATGGTTGACTTTTGTTGTGTTTCTGTTCCTAACTTTAAAGGCACATTCATCGAAAATGAGATTTTTTCTACCCCTGTTTGTGTTTTACACGTTATGGTAAGAATATACTCCAATTTAAACATAAAAATATCATGTTTTACCGAAAAATATATATAAAAAAGAAATATATTGAAAAAAGAACTGTTTTCTTGGTGATGTTGATGATATATTCTAAATTTGCAGTTAAATGTATGACTAAAAATAGGACAAACCTGGATATAAGTTCGCAATACAAATATAGACTTGCGTCAACTGTTCAATCTACATAACACATTACCAAATACCATTTGAAATTACAAAGTCTGTAACAGTATTTCTTAAGGGAATATATGTTGAATCCAGGGGCCCGTTTTACGAAAGGTCCTAAGTCCTAAATCCTAACTTTTAGTCCTAATTACTATGGCAACGCATGGCTGATTCATCAGTCCCATGACAATTAGGACTAAGACTTAGGATTTTTTTTTTAACTTTTTTAAATATGGTATTGAGCAGTTGAACACAAGTTTTGCTTATGTCATTGAGATGTTTTTCACTTTAAAAACTAAAAACATCTGGTTTCCGGAAAATAATATAATTCTTTCTTTCAAAATTTTATTAGGTTGAGGGACAATTAACACGTTAGTGTTAGGAGATTCCTAAACTATTCGATGATAGCTTGTTTTAATTTTGTTTTGTTTCTCTTTCTGTTCTCTATGTCTTGCTTTCTCCCACTCCTCTCTCTTTCTCGGTCTGTTCTCACCGCTATCTCTCTTTCTATCTCTCTATATCTTTGTCTTTCTAGCTGTTTCTATCTCGTCTTTCAATTCTCTCTTTTTATCTTTTGGTCTCTTTATCTAACTCCCATTCTATCTTTATATCTCCCCCTTTCTCTGTCTCTCTTCCTTTATCTCACTTGATTCTGCTTACATTCCTTCTCTGATATTTTATGATGTTTCATTTGTTCATACTTTGCACTTTTCAGGTTTTGGGCTGGACCCATTGTTGTATTTATAGCTATGTATGTTATAGACCAGTGGGCCAGGGAAAAAGCAGTACATGGGGTGGAACAATTTGTTATGTTTTGCGGACATTTATTCTTTTTAGTGAGTTATATTTAACACATATTATGTAATTTTTAAAAATTATCATGTTGTATTCTTTTATTCCTATCCAATGAATGTTGTCTTTATCACTAGAAATAGAAATTACTTCACTTTGTGGGTTAATTCTTGTAATATAACGCAGTGCATGTATAGGATAATATAATAACATGCGACATTAAAACAGATTTTTGTTGTAACATTACAATTTTTAGAAATAAATTAGAATGATATTTTGGAATCCTCAGCTGTTCTGATGACTGTTCTTTTATTCACTTTATTTGACGCCCTAAGATCTCCATCTATTCTCAAATTCAAACCTGTACTCTGTATGGAATGCAATTTGTCAGAGTAATTTTGAATGTGCATGCCACATGTATGTGTGTGAGTTTTACACAACTGTCAAAATGTTTAATGCATTATAAAAAAATTCGTAATCATACATACACAATCATTAAACGATGCAATCTTTTACTTGCTTTCAGATATTAACAAGACCACAAGCGGCAAATACAAATTTTCCATACCACATAAAAACAACTCAGGTAAGTTCAGGTCATTAAATACTTCTGGTCACATGAAATGTTTCTCTTTAATACAGTGGAACATTGCCTAAGACCACATCTCTTGGAAGTCCATCGTACATTTCAGACCATATATGTCCAGTCTCTTGATAAATAATTAATGAATACAAAGTAACACTGAAGAGACCACCTCAGTAATCAGACATTTTTTTGTCAGTCAATTAGAGGGTCGTTATTGCGAAGGCCCACAGTATTATATATCTTTGCTTCTGACAAGATTAGTTAGAGTATCATTTGCTCTCCTAGATGACTCCATTAAATGCTACTTATGGATAGATAAGAGAAGGCCTGGCTCAGTCGGTTGTGCGTTCGTCTCTTGATCGTGAGGTCGTGAGTTCGAGTCCAGCCGGCGGCAGGTTGGTTTCCTGTCTTTCGGATGAGACGGTAAAAACCGAGGCCCCGTGTCACAGTTCGTGTCGGCACGTTAAAGAACAACAAACAAACAAATGGATAGATAAAAAGTTTGGAAATTGACTATGGTTTTTCACTACTTCACTTTGTCATTGCCGTTAGAGATACAGAGGAAGAAGCATGCTGTATAACTGTCTTGTTTTGGCTGAGGATTGTAGTTTAAGAATAACTTGTCGTAGCATATTCTGGAAATTGAGTATTTTAAGACTAAAAGCCATATTTACCAAAAATGCTTTGAAAGTTCAATAAGAGATTAAATTGAGAGTCGCAGTCCTCTGCTTAGAATGTTTAAAGTCCAAATCCTTTTTCGGTATGTATTCGCAAATGGTTGCCAAGTACAATTTGTTTCAAGTACAGTTTGGTTATGAGTTGTAATTTACGTGCCATTAATGGCACGTAAAGATCAACTCATAACCAATCATGACTGTGCACTTTTCCATATGTTCTTTGTTAGATTCACACCATGGAAAGTGTTAATTATCAGAGTGAATTGATTTTCTTGTAGAATCAAATATATATATTATTTTGCAATAAATGTTGACATCATATGTTTACTGCATAACCAGCAATTCCTGCTCCCGTGTAAATTTTGCCATTTTCGTCCTTACAGTTACATTTAAAACTTTAAATACAAAAAAAAATCCAATTTTATAGTTTGTAGCATTTGAGTGAATATCAATAGCTTACATCAAATTAGCAAATACCCTTAGCCGAGCAAGATTGAATTACACATAATATTTGACGCCATAAATATATTTTCGATATAGTTAGTTTCCATTCTAAATTTTTGAAAAGCTAGGATAGTCATTTTTTTACAATGGTTACTCCAAGACGGATTTGGCGATGCATTTAGATTTATTATTTGGCCTTCTATTATACCAATTTCCATGTAGAAAATCTATTTAAAATTAGAGCTCAACTGATGAAATTTAATCGACAGAAACGATCGTCTTGAGCATTATAACTTTGTATTATGTTTATGATATTTTATGATGTTCCATTATACTTCACAATACTAGGAATGTTTCAGTTTGAAATAGATTCTAAGAAGTTGTTTTCAGTGTTATTAGATAAAGCATATCATTTTTGTTCATTTTTCAGATTGGTATGCTTGATGGCACTGAGGCTGAGCGTGGAAATAATTACACACTGTCAGAAGACCAGGACTCTTACACAAGTGCAAATGTCAGTGAAATGTTTATTACATCTCGAGAAAAAAGTATCGTAAAGGAAGACAAAACAAAACAATTAAATGGTAATACTGGAACAGAACCTATAGAGCCACCGAGTTATGTAGAAAGAGAAAACATTCAGGATATGCAGGAGGCAGCTTTGAATGCTATGAGGGTACTACACACACACACACATATATATATATATATATAAATACAGATGTCGCCATGTAGTTTTAAAATCTTTGAGATCAGTTGTTGCATAATGTACCAGTATAACAAACATAATCCAGTAGTTTCGACAGAAATATATTTTGAATATAGTTAGTTTCATTATGTTCCACAATAACTTTTGACAAAAGTAAGAGATATGGATGTTTCAGGCCATATATACACTTTACATACAAACACATATGCATCTCGTGCTGATAAAGACTGAACAAACATCTCATGTTGATAAAGACTGAACAAACATACATCTCATCTCGTGCTGATAAAAGCTGAACAGACAAACATCTTGTGTTGATAAAGACTGAACGAACAGACATCTAGTGTTGATAAAGACTGAACGAACAGGCATTTAGTGTTTGATAAAGAAACGAACAGACATCTAGTGTTGAACAGACGAACAGACATCTAGTGTTGATAAAAAATGAACGAACAGACATCTAGCGTTGATAAAAACTGAACGAACAGACATCTAGTGTTGATAAAGACTGAACGAACAGACATTTAGTGTTGATGAAAAAATTAATGAACCGACATCTAGTGTTGATAAAGACTGAACGAACAAACATCTAATGTTGATAAAGACTGAACTAACAGATATCTAGTGTTGATAAAGATTGAACGAACAGACATCTAGTGTTGATAAAGACTGAATGAACAGACATTTAGTGTTGATAAAAAATGGACGAACTGACATCTAGCGTTGATAAAGACTGAACGAACAGACATTTAGTGTTGATAAAGACTGAACGAACAGACATCTAGTGTTGATAAAGACTGAACAAACAGACATCTAGTGTTGATAAAGACTGAACGAACAGACATCTAGTGTTGATAAAGACTGAACGAACAGACATTATGTGTTAAAATCAACAAAAAGACATCACGCTTTTACTTTTATGAAGACTGAATAAATTACACACGTTTCGCATTGCTAAAGATAAACAAAGACACATCTCTTCAGATAGAGACTGATTAAACAGACATCTCGTGTGGACGAATGACTGAAGAAACAAACGTGTCGCGTTGCTAAAGGCTAAACAAAGACACATCTCTTCTGATAGAGACTGATTAAACGAACATCTTGTGTGGACAAAGACTAATAAGACACACATTTAGTGTTGATAAAAATACTAAGCAAACGGACAACTTCTGTTGAAAACCACCACTATTTGTGCATTTGGAAGAACTAGCAATAACACTATACATGTAGTATTCACAGTTATAAAAGAAAATGAAAATGTATTAGGTTTATTATTTTTTCAGAATATATCCGAATTAGAAGGACGCCAAAACGCTCTTCCACCAATAAGCACAGAGCATGCAAGTATGAATGGTTCCCCTCTTAGGGGAGGAGCTTTGGCACCACTTAAACGCCCAGACAACGGAGAGGTTTCTAGAGTAAGTAATAACATCTTTGTTTATTATTCTTGTTTCCATACCAACTACAAAATTTTGAGATAAGCACTTGCTCTTTTGATACAAAGTAGTGTAGGTAGAAGGTATTTACGCTTGTCAATTGATGTGCGTCGACCCTTTAATTGAATATATGAAATATTTACTCTCTATATCTCTTTGTAAGCTATCTTGGTTCAACTTGAGCAGATTTAATCATTACTCAAGCTTAACTTTGTTTGATTTGAGGTTGTATCTTCCATATTTCTTCCAATTTGTTTTGTGTCTCCCGCACGAAAGAGCTTATTTAGATAATTCCGGAATAATCTATATGTATCAAAGAGAGGTAACTCAATCAGATGTATAGAGGAAAAGGCATTTTTCTGTAGTCAAATGCTTGGAAACATGAACTGAAAAAAAATTATGTTATTATGTTATTTATTATCCAGTCTCTTGTCTACATATGCAATTTCAAGGAAAATATATGCATTTAATTGTTTTTTTCATTGTTGCATCTGAAAACTCAGAATATTTTATCTGAAAAAATGGATTGTTAATTTACCTATTTCCCCCATTAAACAATTCAAGGGACAAGAACATCTTATATAAATTATCCTGGGAAAATCTATATCATATTTAAGGAACATGTGCACAACATTTATGCTGTGTCTGGAAACGTGCGTATATTTACTACATGCAATTGTAAATAATAATGAAAATATTATTGAAATGAACGAACATATATCTAGTGTTGATAAAACCTGAACGAACAGACATCTAGTGTTGATAAAGACTGAACGAACAGACATTTAGTGTTGATAAAGACTGAACGAACAGACATCTAGTGTTGATAAAGACTGAACGAACAGACATCTAGTGTTGATAAAGACTGAACGAACAGACATCTAGTGTTGATAAAGATTGAACGAACAAACATCTAGTGTTGATAAAAAATTAACGAACTGACATCTAGCGTTGATAAGGACTGAACGAACAGACATCTAGTGTTGATAAAGACTGAACAAACATACATCTAGTGTTGATAAAAATGAACGAACAGACATTTAGTTTTGATAAAAAATTAACGAACTGACATCTAGCGTTGATAAGGACTGAACGAACAGACATCTAGTGTTGATAAAGACTGAACGAACAGACATCTAGTGTTGCTAAAGACTGAACGAACAGACATCTAGTGTTGATAAAGACTGAACGAACAGACATCTAGCGTTGTTAAAGACTGAACGAACAGACATCTAGTGTTGATAAAAAATTAACGAACTGACATCTAGCGTTGATAAGGACTGAACGAACAGACATCTAGTGTTGATAAAGAATGAACGAACAGACATTTAGTGTTGATAAAAAATTAACGAACTTTTACATTTATGAAGACTGAATAAATTACTGAACGAGGACTACAGAAAGACATAGTGTTGATAAAGACTGAACGAACAGACATCTAGTGTGGACAAAGACTGAATAAACAAACATGTCGCGTTGCTAAAGACTAAACAAAGACATCTCTTCTGATAGAGACCAATTAAACAGACATCTCGTGTGGACAAATGACTGAAGAAACAAACGTGTCGCGTTGCTAATGGCTAAACAAAGACACATCTCTTCTGATAGAGACTGATTAAACGGACATTTCGTGTGGACAAAGACTAATCAGACACACATTTAGTGTTGATAAAAATACTAAGCAAACGGACAACTTCTGTTGAAAACCACCACTATTTGTGCATTTGGAAGAACTAGCGATAACACTATACATGTAGTATTCACAGTTATAAAAGAAAATGAAAATGTATTAGGTTTATTATTTTTTCAGAATATATCCGAATTAGAAGGACGCCAAAACGCTCTTTCACCAATAAGCACAGAACATGCACGTATGAATGGTTCCCCTCTTTGGGGAGAAGCTTTGGTGCCACTTAAACGCCCAGCCAACGGAGATGTTTCTACAGTAAGTAATAACATCTTTGTTTATTATTCTTGTTTCCATTCCAACTACAAAATTTTGTGATAAGCACTCGCTCTTTTGATACAAAGTAGTGTAGGTAGAAGGTATTTACGCTTGTCAATTGATGTGCGTCGACCCTTTAATTGAATATATGAAATATTTACTCTCTATATCTCTTTGTGAGCTATCTTGGTTCAACTTGAGCAGATTTAATCATTACTCAAGCTTAACTTTGTTTGATTTGAGGTTGTATCTTCCATATTTCTCCCAAATTGTTTTGTGTCTCCCGCACGAAAGAGCTTGTTTAGATAATTCCGGAATAATTCATATGTATCAAAGAGAGGTAACTCAATCAGATGTATAGAGGAAAAGGCATTTTTCTGTAGTCAAATGCTTGGAAACATGAACTGAAAAAAAATTATGTTATTATGTTATTTCTTATCCAGTATCTTGTCTACATATGCAATTTCAAGGAAAATATATGCATTTAATTGTTTTTTCATACAATTGCAAGGAAAACTCAGAATATTTTATCTGAAAAAATGGATGGTTAATTTACCTCTATTTCCCCCCATTAAACAATTCAAGGGACAAGAACATTTTATATAAATTATCCTGGGGAAATCTATATCATATTTAAGGAACATGTGCACAAAATCTATGCTGTGTCTGGAAACGTGCGTATATTTACTACATGCAATTGTAAATAATAATGAAAATATTTTTGTGTCTAAAAAGTTTTGGATAAAAGAATAACAATTTCATTCCTATTCAGTCTCTTATAGAAGTTTCACAAACAACTATAAACTCAAAATAAATAAATAAAGAAGAAACTAGCTTTAATATTGAATAAATTCGATGACTTCGAACATAATGTGACTTAGAATTTCCGTTAATGGGTAGGTTATTTTTCAATATGTTATGCTTTATTCAAAGTCAATTCAGCTAAATCTCTTCAAAAATAATTTGTCATCATCTTATAACATGAACCCCTTACCCAATGGTTTCTTTAATACCTTTGGATAAAGTTTCATTTCATAAGATGAGGACACAAATGACTGGTAACACTCTATTCGCCTTCTATATATATACACTGAATGAAATAAGTGAGATGACTTCACGCGAACCGAAAAAAGATTCATGATCTATGTGCATGTAGCTTGTTTACTTCAGTTTGATATTTTGGACTCCTTTTTAAAACTATAACTTTGATATTGTTAATAATATTTATAACCACTGTGTCGTTGCCTTGCCACTGCTGATGGACAGTCTGAATCCCCGAGGGTATACATAAACCATATGCCTGGGTTATTTATATTAAAGTAATATTTCGTTCAGATACCATTATTGAAATTCCAAACTTCTCAAAAGTTAATTTTACAATGGATAATCTTAGACGAATTTGGCATTATATTTAGATTTATAATTTGACCTCGTATGATACCATTTTTCTTTCGGAAATATAACTATATCAAATTCTAGCTAAACTGATGAAGTCTTATCGACAGAAACGAACCTCTTGAGCACTTGTTTTGGACTCCTTTATAAAAGTGTAACTTTGGTATTGTTAATAATATTTTTAAAACGTCTTTGACATGCAAAGGTATCACAGTGAGGTATCTGGAAATGTTTAAGGAAATTCATGGGAAGCAGCAGAATGTAAATATGACATTCAAAATTTCAGTTGAATTCAATATGAGTACCGCATATATTTCCAGATTGATAATATATTACAAAAACTCACTGAAAGTATCATTCACATGAGATAATTATTTATTTCAGGAAAGCTATTTAGGGTCTACGTATAATTCACAGACTGAATTAGAACAAAATATGGATGCAGAATCTAACCTTCCTGATGTGAAAGAGGGAGGGTTAGCACCGATTAAAAGCAAGAAAAAGAAGAAGAAGAAGAAGAAAGTTAAAGACCCTTCTTTAACAGATAGTCCAGAAATCCCTACAACTGAAATGTCAAAAATAGATTCAATGTTTTCTGTTCAAAGCTGAGTCTCACTTTATCGGAGATAAACTGAATTTTACTCTATTGAGATGTCTTTGTTGAATAAAATTCGTATCTTTGTTATCTTACTATCCGTCCATTTTGAATAAGTGTTTGATTTTTACATAACTATTTCTATGGCAAGCCCAAGTCACATCAATGAGTTAAACCGAGTTTTTTTTCGAAATAAACCTAGTATTTTCGCAGTTAATGTGAGTTACGAGTTAAACCTTTTTTACTCCAATTAATCCTAGTTTTTTTCGTAAACCACATTAACTGGAGAAAATAGGTTTGTCTGAGAAAAACTAGGATTAACTCCGCTAAAATCACATTAATACTCATTTATGTGATTATTGCGCAGTTAAACCTAGTTTTTCTATGTTAAACTTAGATTTTCTTCAGTTAATGTGGGTTACTGAGAAAAAGTAGGTTTACCTAGAGAAAAATTGGTTTTAACTGAGAAATACTTAATTTATCTCATTAATGTGATTTTGGCATGCCATATCCATCTCATATGAATTCTCATGACATAGATTGTATGGTCACAATGTCGGATACACTGAGATACGCTTTCCTGTAGAGTGATAATGAATTGACATCACTCAATGGAGACTTATTGCAGGGTCGTTTGTGTTTTTTTCTATTTTAATATGTATTATTGGTTGGATCACCTTTGTACGTACATCATTGCGTTTTATTTTGACTGTCATCATTCAGATAGATATTAAGAGGTTACAATTAGTATTTCAAATAAATGTATTTAGCTGTTACATATTATTTCATTCCAAGGTAGCATATTCACTACACTTTGTATTTTTTCATATTAAGAAACAAACGGCTGGTTTCCGTGGGAACAATCGGAAAAAAAAAATTCCAAATAGTTGTTGCCTTATCAACAGTGAATGTGTTTCATTGGCTGTTTTCATCATTATGCAAAATGTATAATAACATAATTAACGTCATATGTGTATGATTTTGCTCATTATCCAGATTACGAATGTATCCAGTGACTGACACATTGTACAGTGTAATTACGATTTGCTTGTTCAAATATAATTTGTCACATGGCTTTAGATCAATTTATTTACGAATGACTTGTCTATTTGACCTTGGATTGCGTTTTTCAATATGATATATTTTGCTCCAGAGGAGTCCTCCGTGGCAGTATGGTTAGATCATTGCTCTTTGAACCATAAAGTCTCAGCGGAGGTTCGAACCCCTGTAACCAGGTTTTCTCCTCAACCAATTAAAATTGGCCGCCGTCATATGACTGAACAAATTGTTGAATGTGACATAAAACAAAAATTAAAATGAAAATCAAATATTGCTCTAGTGACTATTACGACCCATGAGCCTTTTGTTTTAAATCAAAAAGATCATATTGTTTCATTTCTAGTATGGCGAAGGAATAGTGATTACCTTATTCCTCAAGTAAAGAAAAGGAACATTGATTTGCATAATTAACAGCTACTAGGGAATATGTATTATAAATATTTAAAGTTAACATCGCAAAATGATCCTCATGATGGAGGAGAGAACCCGTTTACAATGTACATTCGAAGAGTCTCCCGCGAGTAAACTGGCGGAAGTTCTCACAAAATCAGTCAAGGTTCCAGCAGGGTTCGGACCTACGCTGACCATGAGACCCATTTCTCGGTAGTAATGTAAGTATGAGGGTTAAACATTTTATACGTAAGATGGCAGTTCTTCTGAACATTGTAATGTTTATATTCTGGTCACACGTGTAAGGTGCACATGAAATAGTCAAATTGGATGTATAATAATTATTTTTTTAACAGGTCAACCATTTTCAGATAGCTCAAATGACTGCATGCATTTGTCTCTAGAATGGGAGACCATTACAATGGGTGCTTACAATTACAATGGGTGCTTACCATTCATGGGAACAGACTGGTGTGAATCGATGGGTTCTATGATCGGTAGGGCGTCCGATTGCGGGCACAACGGTACCTGCTTTGAGTTGAGTTCCTTCCCATGATTCAACAGTATTAGCATTACAGACACTGCAAAAACAACTTAATTTACGACTGTGATTTTTTTAAAGACAACGTTTTGCAATTACGACTCTAGAACTGATCAGAAATATAAAAATAATGAATTTTCAGAACAAAAATGAATTTTTTGTTTATGATGGAAATATGTTGCAATTTTTCAGTCACGTTTTGGATTGATTTCTGGACCATTGACAAAACTTGGTCACTACTGGCCTATCCGTTGTGAATGGTAAGCGCCCTTTGTGTTTAAAATGCATGTATTTTTCGTTAGTATATTTTAAAAAAATATCATGGCATTCCGATGTCATAACTTGGATTAAAATGACAACTTCTACATTAAAAGTAACGTCTTCAAATCATATTATCGCTAAAACATCCTAACGCATTGCGTATGAAACAATTTCTTGTAAATTTACTAAAACAATTATTGACAAACTTACCGATAATACGAGAGCTTAGGATTTTTCATTATTTTGTACATGATAGTTAACTATCACATCGTTTGGATATTTAATCAGCAATTTAATCTTTAAAAAAATAATCAAATTCTTTGGCAATATATATAGTGCCAAACACTTGAGAGCTATGTATTGCATCTTAAACTTTATATGAAATGAGAACATGTTGATTGTTGCTAATTTATTTGTTGATTATTGTCCTTATAAGATTATGTTTATTATTCATTTGTAGTTAAGTATTCCATTTGTTTCGAGCGATTAAAAGCACATATATCTTTCTTATTGGTGTTGACATTTTTGAAACTATAAAAAAAACGTATTTTTAAACATTAGCATGATTGTCAACAAGTCATGGTTAGAATATCCCACTGAGATGGAAGAAAATACAGCGAAAACAACCAAAGTTTATTGTTGATAATATGCATGCGTATGAGACAATAAAAATGAGATCCCGTGTCACAGTAGGTGTCGGCACATTAAAGAACCCTTACTGCTCAATGTCCGTAAGTGCCGAGCATAAGCTAAAATATGAAGCCCTTCACCGGGGTTTGGTGACGCCTCCATATGAGTGAAATATTCTTGAGTGAGACGTTAAACAACAATAAACAAACAACCACATCATATGACAGACTCCCCAATGCATGGGAATAGATCCATACGCATATCGATATTTGGACACATATTTATATAAGTGAAAAAAATCTTGGAGAGTCATAAAAAGCAGCTCAACAAAAATAAACAATATCGGATTCTTGAGTCGGCAAAGATTTACGATATCCGACAAGTTTGTTCGTTTTATAAGTGTGAAACACCACACTCAAAAAATTCTCAACTCAGCAAATTCTCAGTCACATGGTGGCGACCAGTTTTTAATGGAGGAGGAGAGAATCTGGTTACAATTGTAACCGAGAAAAGACCACCGGATACGAACAGAATGGACTGTATGTAGCTGCCTCTTTTATCAACCTGTTCTACGACATGGATGTAATATGTAAATAAATCGTAGCCCACAACTATTCACATTGGTACAAAGATAGAATGACAATTATGGCTTCTGTTACGTGTGTCTCATTAATCCTTTCACCTCTACAGACCGCAATAGACTGGTCTTAACAATGGAAAAGAGTATTCTGTTCAGATATCTAAGGGTTAATCGGTGGCGGTCATACCCTCAAATCATGATCAAGATACAAGCAAAGCAATGGCGTTTATATAGTGCAATAGGTGAAGGTCGTTTTCCTCTGTTGGATAAGCAAATAATAACCTTTAGGTGGGTGCGATCCAGGTAATAATAAATTTGTCCTAATCTTTTCTATAATATCAAGCAATAAAATATGTTTTAGTTATATTATTGGATAAGCAATGAAATGATATATTCATTCCATGTCGCTGAATATTCGTCAATCTGTTTGTCAGTATAACCCTGAGAGATGATGATCAATATTTGATAGACAAAAAGGGAATTTTACATGCATGTTCATATTAAAGTTATTACACCAATTCAGTGATACAAATGACACAAGCCTTTAGGCGAGAGCCATATTAATTTATTGAACAATTAATAAATTCAGAATTGCATGACCAGTCGTGTTAGATTGCATTACATAATTCAATAATATGAATATAAAAATTTCAGATACCAAAGTACAAATCAATAGAATGTCCAGGACACAGATACAAATCCGGTAAAAATGGACAAACACGGACCTCTGGAAACCAAGAGGTGGGATCAGGTGCCATGGAGGAGTAAGCATCCCCTGTCGACCGGTCACACCCGCCGTGAGTCCACAGTCAAGTCCAACGAAACAAGTGAGGAGTGTATCCTCGTCACATTTGGTACAGACGTCTCAACAACCGCCAACGAAAAGGCAACTCAACATTTCACTTAGTGAAACAGAGTACTCGCAAACAACACTATTATACCGACCATAAAATTTGCGGAACGTTGACATTAAACGCGGTTTTCGATATCCCTGTGTCAATAATTTGTCAGTGAGTAGTTTACCTCTGTATATGAAATCTTCACATGTTGTGCACGCCCTGGCATATCGGATCATTTGTGAAATATAAACTCCATATGCGGGTGACTGAGGGATATTACTACTTAAATGTGGAAAATTTACGATTGGAAAGCCGAAATCGTCGCGTTTATCGTATAGCTTAGTTGCTAATTTCCCGTCTGTGTTTATTTTAAGTAAAATGTCTAAGTATGAAGGCTGTGTGCTTGATTCTGTTGAATCTTTAATTTCTAGTTCGCTGGGATATATCGCATTGACATATGTATGAAAATTGTCATTTTAATTGACAAAACGTCGTCGATATATCTACATGTCAAATTAAAGGACACTGCTAACTTTTTCTTCTTTTGATTCAGCAGTTTCTGAATGAAGTCTGCTTCGTATGAATAAAGGAACAGGTCGGCCAATAAAGGAGCACAATTGGTTCCCATAGGAATGCCGATAGTTTGTTGAAAGACCACGTCTCCGAACATTACAAATATATTGTCTATTAGAAATTCCAGCATGTTTTTTATATCAACTTCAGTATATTTATGTGTAGAATCAGAGTGGTGTCTGACGAAATAAGTATCCTGATAGCCAATCACTAGATATTTAAATTTTCGGGTACCACCTTTAGTGAAAAAGCAGTTGTCTATGATGCTGAAAAGTCTTTCTTTTAATTTTTTATGTGGAATAGTAGTGTAAAGAGTAGAGAAGTCATAAGTTTTGATACTGTGAATTCGAGAAAAATTGTGTGCCTTCAAATTTTCTAAAAGCTGTTTAGAATTATTTAGTATCCACATCTGATTTACACCGCTTCTGGAATAAGCAACTGTACAGTATTGTTGAAGTTTCTCCTTAATGGCTGTCAATATCTTGGTAAGGAGTAAAGATAAAGGTTTGGTAGAACATTTGCTGGATCCTGCTATGTATCTTTGCTTATATGGGATTTTATGAAGTTTAGGTATCCAGTATAAATGTGGTAGCTCGAAATCGGTATCCGTTGTAGGTATATTAAATGAGCGTAATACTTCTTTTAGCATGTGCTATGATTTACACGATGGTACCTTGGTTATAATCAGGGCACTATGATAATAGTATTTCCGGTATTATGCACAGCACAAAATTACCCAATTGTATTAAAGTAATCATGTAAGTAATGATAATATGAATATTTCAAATCCATTTAGTAATGAATTAATAATTTTGATCAATCGCAACTGCTCTAGATTTTATGGCGCATGTGCAATATAACATACAGGCATGGCTAAGTCAGACTGATGGGATATATGGTTAATTGTTTTGTAATTTTATCGAATATTGACTTTTAGATGGGTTATTATAAGGATTTATAAACGTATGACAATTTGCATCGATAATGTATTTTCATAGGTTTATCAACTCTGACATCGACATCTTATTAAAGGCATGCATGCATGCAGGCATTCAAAATATTATATTGCTATAATTTTGTGAAAATAAGGTCAGGTCAAGTGTGGTATTCATTACAAATAGTAAGGTTAAGAATATCAATTGCAAGTGAAAAGCTGCTAAACCCGAGTTTCTGAAGCGATTTTCACAAAATGTATAGAATTTTAAGAAATCCTCTGCCTGTGTATATCAATTTAAATAGCAGAAAAGGGGGAATTTTGTTTTTTAAACACATCTAATGCCCTTTCAACAATTTGACGATTTGCATCCATTATGTATTTTCATATGTTTATCAATGTTTCATTATTATTTTTAAAATGGTGTTTATTTCACTTCATTTCTTAGAAAAGAGCCGACCTGGCACAGTCGGTAGCGTGCTCGACTCTGGATCGTGAGGTCGTGAGTTCGAGTCCCACCGGCGGCAGGTTGGTTTCCTGTCTTTCAACTGAGACAGTAAAAACTGGAGGTCCCGTGTCACAGTAGGTGTCGGCACGTTAAATAACCCTCACCGCCAATGCCAAAATTTGAAGCCTTTCATCGGCATTTGGTGACGTCTCCATATGAGTGAAATATTCTTGAGTGGGACGTTAAACAACAATAAACAAACAAAGAAACATTTCTTAGAATAAGACGTAACAAAACTATCACAGTATATAAGGACTATTAACACGCGCCATACTCACTGATTCAATGCATACTAGTACTGTCAATGCATGTCATGTCATTGTGGCATAATATTGTATTTATCGACCTATTACCCAGGTCAACGCTTGACAGCTACCAATTATTATAAATTTATTTATGCGGACCTCTTTAGGCTAATGATAATGCGAACTAGGCATTATTGTTTGTATTCATTACAGTTTATCAGTGGTTTAATCAACTAGTGGAAGGGATATTTATAGTTTTGTAATCAAGAAATTAATTGTCATCACGTTTACACAATTTCTTATTTATATGTGTATGAGAAATACACCGAAAAAAAAATTCAGTTCAGTACTTAAATATTACTGCACTGGCAAGGCAACTGAACTGATATGTAAAAATTATTTTATGTCATTTTAAAACAAAGATACAATATCAAAATTGACAATTTATTTTGTGTGTAGGAGTAATTGAACAGTTACAGAACTAAAATGGGACATGGTGTAAATTTACGGAAACCACATTCTATCCCTAACGATGATTACAGGTTTCTATCGCGAGTCTGAGTATTCGAAATTACTAGTTTTGTAAAAACTGGAAGTAAGAAAAAGGTCAATTGACTAGTTAAAGTCAGTATATAACTATGATTTTCAATATAATATATGCTGTGATTACAGAAAATGAGCACGTATGAAAATGTGCAACACGTGCGTAATGGGTGAAACATAATGATACTCGTGTCAGTACATGCCGTATTACAAAGGTATTTATGATATACTTCGAGAATTAAAGGGACACTAGCTATGTTTACCAAAAATATATTTCGAATTTGTCGACTTTTACTGCTTGATGTGCAATAACAAATAAGAGCTATACAGAGACACAAATATCTTATATGTTGTCAAAATGAGGTCAGGTCCAGTGGTATCCATGTACAAGGAAGGTAGAGTTAATCAATGGCAATTGAAAAAATGCCAAATCTGTGTTTCTCAAGCAATTTTCACAAAATATGTAAGAATTTAGGAACTTGCATACCCGTGTATATCTTTTTTGTCGTTATTGTTAATCAATCAAAGTAGTTAAAATGAGAAAAATAATTGAAAAAAACACAGCTAATACCCCTTTAAGGTAAGGGTTATCCTTTTGTAAAATAGTAAAAGGTATTTTGTATAAATAAATGTCTTGGTAATTTATGATGATATTATTGAAAAATAGTTGGTTGCGAAGGCAGACCATATAGCTCGCGGCGCATGTTTTATGCCTATTCTATTTTGGGTCAAAATTAGGCCATGGCAACCAGCGTCCCCCTGCATTGTTCAGTAATGACCCTTGACAATGTCCATGTGAAGTTTTATGGCTCTAGCTGCAGTACTTTGCCCACAATGGACTGAAACAAAAAGCTTAACACATAAAAAGGACGACGCCGAAACAGTGATAGCAATAACTCTTCTGCATAGGAGAGATAAAATGTTTTGTACCCTGTCACATTTCTTTAATGCAACTTGTTGTGGTGGTGGTCTGGTCGTAGAGTGTTCGACTCGCAAGCCAAAGGCCCCCGGTTCAGGTCCCGTTACTGGGTCATTCCACAGACTTTAAGTCTTTCTGGTTAGACCGGAAACCGAGGTTCCGTGTTATGGAAGGCGTGACATGAGACAGAACCCACAATGCATTAGCGCCATTCTATAGCACAGAGCAAAATTTGTAGAACTTCATCTAAAACTGGTGATATCTCCATATTTGTGAAAAATTAATGGTAGAATATAAAACAACAATCGAACAAAACCAAAAATATATAATGCACCATTAAAATCATTATTTTAACTTCTGTATTAAGTGATTGACGAAGGAACAGTCTCTCGCTGACTTAAACATCTGAGACCGGAACTCATAACATCCACTCCAGATCCGATTGCTCTTTCGTTTAACAGTTATCAAGGATTGTGATCTTGATAAGGACAAATAAAACCATAACATATTTCCCGTTATATCAAATCATATAGTTTTGAAATAGGTAATGTAAGGTCAAAGATATAAAGGTCGGTGAATAGTGTTGTCTCTGAGCGCTGTGTTGAAGAATGTTCCAAAGAAGTGGGACGAAACACTGGGGGAAATAGACCGTCACAAAATTTCTAATTGTCTAAGAATATAGCTGAGGAGAATTTCTTGAAGGCGGACATAACGTGACGTATTATCAACTGTTGTTGTACCGTGTAAGACGTACCGATGAGTTGTCATATAATTATGTTGACTTGTCAACTGATATTTAAACTTTCACGCCATCTTTGTAGACTTATAAGAAAATCATTTTGACTTCTCAACTCTGTTTGCGACTTGTAAAATAATTCACCGACTTGTCAGATAGTTCTAATGACTTGTCGACAGATATCATGACTTATCGTTTGTTCCACTGACTATCCAACTTAAGATATTTTGCCGACTTGTCAAATAATTTTGTTGAAATGACAATTGTCATTTTGATTCTTCGTACATTTTGTCAATGTCTCGATTATGATTTTGATGATTGGTAGTGAAATAAGGACATCGTCATACGTATCATATAATATATACATGTATAAATATAAAAATCTCAGATACCAAAGTATAAATCAATAGGATGTCCAGGACATAGATACAAATCCGGTAAAAATGGACAAACACGGACCTCTGGAAACCAAGAGGTGGGATCAGGTGCCATGGAGGAGTAATCCCATATAACCTGGCGCGGTGGAGTCGTTTGAGCCCATTCTTGACCTGGATGAGTTGAAATTTTAGATAATAAAGCATAACATTAACATTAAACTAACTCAAGTAATCGTTCCTACTTGTCAACATGCACAAGAGAGTATCCGGTGAGGAATAACCGAAGAGTGAGTAAAATCAGCCGTATGATAATCATAATGTTATTCCGTCCCGCCATCGTATGTGAATCGAACAATATATACCATGGTAAATATATATACAATTTTTCCCAATAAGTCGACATATATTGTTCATACATGGAATACTCCTGTGGATATATTTTAGCTCATGGTCAAATTGTATTTATATTTGAAAGTCGGTAATAAATAAGAAGAAGAACATCAAATATTTCATATGATATATTTCATTATATACATTTTAATAATTAAAAATAAAGTTGTAAATGAAAGCATAACAGATATAGTTTATTTGAGCAAATAGTCAACGTACAATTAGTGAATGATGCCCGTTAGATTCCTGGAGGTCACCAAATGACGTCAACATACAATAGAAAAACAAATTAACAAAAACCTTAAAAATTCGAACCAGCGAATTATCAGAGCATCTTGAACTAATTGTTGTCTTAAAATAAAAATAAAAAAACCAGTTGTAACTCTTTAAATATTTATAAGTATAAGTACGATGACAAAATTAATTATTTAATAATATGATACATAACAAGTTTAAATTCATACTTTTACAAACAACCTTTGTAAAACGAAAAACACTTACAAAAGTTCCTTGTTGTATGAATGATCGTCTTGAACGAAAACGAATCTATTACATCAGACATGACGTCCGAATGTCAAAAAAAGCGTGAACCATCACCAGAAAACAAAAACAAAAAACATAATAAAAACGTTAACACCGTAACCATGTTGAATACATATGTGTGCATACTACATCTTAACTACAATGTATATAGATAAAAATAGATCTGGATCAAATTGGATCTGGATTAAAATGGATCTGAATATAAACAAATCAAAATGTATCTGGGTCAAAATATATCTAGAACAAAATGGATCTGAATCAAAATGTATCGGGATGAAAATGTATCCCAAATTTGTAATCTCAAAACGTTTATATTGAACTATGTTATTGTATAAACCTAAATTCCATGAATAATAGAGCGATAAAACTAAATATATCGCTGAAGGATCATCACTGTAAAAGGTTGAAAATCTTATGTCAACGGTTTCTTTTTTCAATAATTATGATTTGTCATAGACTACTTCCACTAAAACGATTGATATTGTAAAATAGTGGGCTTTTGTCGTTATTTCGAATATGGGTGGCATGTTTTAACTACACAATGTATTGACTACATATAGTTACATACAATGTACAGAACAAAATATCAATTTATCGAGCCTCGTTTACAAAATTCAAACGAATAATCAAAGGTTTTGATTGGCTAATGCACTTCGATGTGTAAGCATATGTAATCTGCTTCACACGTACCACCAGAGAGCAGACGCATTATGCCACGTTCGCTGGTGTTTAGGCTTGTTCATACTCCCTGCTGTAGGTAATCTAACAACGGCTAAATGCAAGATAACAATACATGGTTTTGGTGCGTAGTAATTTTCGACATACAGCAAAATAAAAAGCCAACAAAAAATAGAGCTAGTGCAAAGTTCAAGGCACGTGTAGCTTGCTTTAGGAAAATTGATTTAACGACAACCTTATCATCAATTCCCTAGGCTGTTGTCTCTAGAGCAGAAAAGAGTCTCGCTACCTACTTAGCTGCTATCTTTTGCCAATGATGTGGATGGCGGAGTCCGTCCATGGTTCACCAAGTATGGGTAGAAGAAGCGGGTGGGAAATACTTCTCGGTTACGTGTCGACACCACAAAACAAAAATGGACACATTTAAAATTCAAATTGGAATGGTTCTGGGCGACAACCATTTACAAGAAATCTGTTATGCGGAGGATAACCATTGCTTGCAAAAGCTCTGAAAGTAGATATAATTATTCGTATAAATTTATTTAATGATAATGATATAAATGTATTGTTAATATTAAGTGATATGTTTGCCAGTACAATATGTTGTTGTTTACAACCCACAATAACAGTACACACTTTGTATATTTCAATGAATAAAATATATTGCTTACAGAACACTTCCAAATTATGAGTATTATCATTTAGTACCTAAATATCAAAGTGTCCACCATATTAATCAGATTTAGACAGTCTTCGCGTTTCATTTGACATATACACACAATTCATACTTATGTGACCGCAATACATCAAAGCGAACTTGAAGTTAAAGGTACCACAGTATCAAGCACGATAAAAGTTATGATGATTTTGAGAGAATGTCAGTTTACTTTGCTCAAGGGGGTGGTCTCTTCCCATGTACATCGTAACCGGGTTCTTTCCTTCACTATTAAAACTGGAACCTAAGATGATTTTGTGAGAAAGTTTGCCAGTTTACTATCGGAAGGCCGGTGGTCTCTTCCCGGGTACAATGTAACTGGATTATCTCTTCCACCAATAAAAACTGGACGCCATATAACTGAAAACTTATTAAGTGCGGTGTAAAATCAATCAAACAAATAAATGTGGAAAGCACATTGCCAACTAAGCTTTTCTATAAAAACGTGATGGTTTTAGTTTTCCAGACGCTGCACTGTGTTATATTTATATTTCCCTAAAGGGTGCTATTCTATTTATCTGTCATCCAAACAGCATCCCACAGCTTACTCAGTGTTACATTTCCTACTTGATACGATGTCCGAGATCTTACTCAGTGTACGACCATTTCATATACGGAGGCAAACTACTAAATGATTAGCTGTTGTCGCGAGGACACAAGAAATGACGTCTCATGTCAATTTCGCACATTTTATCGATATGATAACCTCATTCCATTGTATTACTGACTTAAAGTTTAAGCTACTTGTTTGAAAATGTTGTCGAATCGTCTATGCCGATTGTGACCAGTATTGATTCCTTATTTACTTTATATAGATTGAATGTGGACTAGCGATATATGTGACCGTTAGATACGGGATTTCCTTTTCCCCATGGCACCTGATCACACATCTGAAATTCCCTGAGGTCTATGTTTGTGCGCTGTTTGTGGCTTTTCCTACTAATAATCCTTTGGTATTAAAAGATCTATATCGATTATATTAAATAAATACTGATTTAGATAGAAACAAAACTCTTACCAGCTTGAGTAAGAAAACCAGTTGGTCGGTCATGGATAAGAATCATCGAGTCCCGAGATAATTTTGTCGCCACTTCGTTATTTGCACCCGCCCTTCTATAGTAGTCAGCCAGCTGATGAACGGTCACACCTCCATCAGATGGAATGTTGTAATACGTGAAAATATCTCTCACCATGGTAATCATGTACCTCATGAGTTCAATGTCAACTGGAGAATGTGTATTTCTCTAAAAGGATATATATAAATTCATAAAATGAATTTTGTTGTCTTTTTAAATTCATCGCTAGGTAAGATACATAATAACCTATAAGGGATTTTCTGTGACACTAAGTATAAATGGAAAATTACCTAGTACTTGGTATTCTATAAATGAGCCGAGTTATATACTGATTGTATGAGTTTTAGATTATATCACCAAAGGAATAATAAAGGAATTAAATAATATTACAAAAAATTATTGCAGTTACTGAAAGAAATATTAAATCTAGATATCACCCCAACAGTGCAGTGTGTAAATAGCACTGTTTCTTTCTGAATTGCATGTATTTAGAATCCTAGATCACAGATTAAAAAGACAAACGATTTATCAAAGGACAACATAAAAGTCAAACCTATAACGGGCAGGTGGGTAAATTTTCTATACAGAGATGACGGAATAAATCTTATATAGAAAAAAATTTTCCTAGGCGAAGCTATTCTTAATAGAAAATTTTCGAAAGGAGCCAAAATATTATATAAATTAGCCTAATTATATTCAAGTTATCGGAGTTTCCGATTATAGCATCAAAGGGAAATTCAGCTAATTAAAGGATTTATGATACAAAAAAAAAAAAAAATATGAAGTTACTGAAAGAAATATTTAATCCCGATATCATCACCCACAGGACAGTTTGCAAGTAGCATTGTTTGTTTTTGAATTGCATATATTTAGAATCCAAGATCACGGTTTGAAAAAAAAATTTATCAATAGTTGACATAAAAGTTAAACCTATAACGGACAGGTGGTATCTAGAGAAGGCGGATTGAATTCTATATAGAAGACTTCCTCCCTAGGGGGATATTTTCATTGGGGAAGGCTTATGACACCATAATGTTAAAACATTGAAACAAAAATATTGAAATAATTAAATTTGATACCTTTTCTTCATGCCCAACTTCCCTCTTCTTTAAGTGGTGAAACGGAAATGAAGCCACAGTCGCAACTATCACAATCAGGACCATGATTCGGAGCATGTTTTCCATGTTTACAGGATTCGAGGTAAGTTAACTCTAAAAGATAAGGAAAAATTCAGCAACTGCTCAAATACACACACACACACACACACACACACACACACACACACACACACACACACACACACACACACATACACATATATATATATATATATATATATATATATATATATATATATATATATATATATATATATATATATATATAGAATTTTGTTGATTGTCATATTGTCAACAGACATATATAGACAGGTCACTTCCCCTGTCAACCTGTCATATCAAACGTGAGTCATTACTGAAAAAAAAATTAAGAATTTTGGTAACGAACCACTGGTCGCAATCGGAATACAGATGATCTCAAACAGATAACTTAAATGTTTAATACAAAGAAATTTACAAACAATGTAAAACAAGATATAAGCATGTATAAACTACAGTTTTTTATTTCAGGGAATTAAGCATTATAAACCACAGTTTTTTATTTCAGGGAATTAACTTATCTATACTGAAGTGTGTAGGCCTCCATGTCAGGAGGTATAAAGCAAAGTGTGTTAAGTATGTTAAGTATGTTAAGTATGTTAAGTATGTTAAGTGTGTTAAGTATGTTAAGTATGTTAAGTATGTTAAGTAATGTTAAGTATGTTAAGTTAAAGCCAGATGTAATCCTTTACTTGTCTGTACCAATGATGAGGAGGATTTAGTCCTCACTTATTTCATTTGAATTTGTATTCGCAGTGGGTGTGACCAGTCAACAAAAGATGCTTATTCTTTTGTGACTCCTGATCCCACCACTGCTTTTACAGAAATCCGCGCTATTCCGAAATTCACAGGATTTGTTTACTGTCTCCTTAACATCCTGATACTTTTGCATATGTGATTTTTATATTTTCACCGTCAGTATAATCAGAAATAAGAAATAATGATAATGTACTATGGGACCGAAGTCATCAAATTTTCTCAGTACTCAAGCTCAACAAACATTTCATGATCTTAAGGTAAAACACACAAAATTTATTTTGTAACTGGACAGATTTGTATATTTTTATATCTATATATTGTTTATTGCGCTTGCGGAACATTTCTGCATAACCTGATGTGTCGTAAGTGTGAAGAATACATCGGTACAAATGGCGGTCATACACGCTATTAAACGTTTGAAACTATTTTTATTTTGCACCTCCTTTCTTTCAGTGATATATGTACGTATATCCGTATATGAACCTATAAATGTAATTACTAAACTACACAGTTTCTTGTTTCCGCAATATATACGTTTTTTATCGTTATCAAGCTGCTTACATCATAGTTAACTTTACTTTCTTTGAAAATGCTTCCAACAATTCCATTCATTACTTAGCTAGTTTGGTTGTATGCTTAGTAAATTCATAAATCTGTTTTTAAAAATCTGTCCACAAACTATTCGATCATCATGCAGGCTCACAAAATGGACCTTCAAATTGCATTTATGACAAATCTAAATGTAGAATATTTCTCATATTAAATGCCTCTCATACTTTCAGAGGGCAGAAACATTTTTCGAATACCTTCCATACATCACAAAGGCGAACGATCTAGACTTGTGGTCAGAAAGTTGTTTCAAATTATACGTAAATCATTACAGTAATTTACAAATGCTTCTTAAATGTCACATATTTCTTGCCTTGTGATTAACATCCTCGGCACCTTCACGCTTTATACAGGTAATAAGTATTCAACTATGTAGTAAGGAGGTAAGACGTATGCCCTCTGTTTTGTTTATAGATGTCAAAACTACACTCGTCTGGCGAGTGTTCGGACAGATACGGTCCATAATGGAACAGTTTTGCTGTCATTTTTCAAGCTAGGTACACCTTTAGGAACAAAGTTACAAACGGTTCCGATATTTGTATATCTCTGTCTCGTTAATAGAAGATGTCTCAGTGTAATGTGCTATATTGCTCACTAAGACCTCCCCATATAATATATTTCCATCTTTAAATGCCACACTATCATTTACACTGAAGGAAAAACAAATGTGAAGTTTCCCTGTTGAATGTAAGCATGCTTTTCCGCAAATACAAATGTTCACCGTAGCTAATATGAATATACAACTTTTACCTCGTACATGCGCGGATATTTGTTTCCTATTTAATCTCTATATTATATATTTTATACCTAAAATCAAAATAAAAGTATCTAATATAATAATTATCTTCATGATATATTATTTATGTTTCAGCTATTATTTGTTATGTTCAGTATTGTGTGTTTATATCAAATATATATTCACAAAATCATTTTCCTTAATTTCTTGTAGAAGGAAATATTTATTGGTGTAGACTGCAAAATTAGCACATGATTTTCTATACGATGTGTGCGTATCCAGAAAATCAAAAATACATTAAAAATCATTTCATAGGCTGCCAAATCCGTTAAAAGTTATGAAAAATTCTTCCACAATTAAGTAACCCCTTATATCTGAAGATGCCTTATTTTTACTCAATACCACCGGGTTTTATATGTATGTGGACTTACAAATATCATTCCGAACATTTTATTTCAGTAATAGGTAACACCTGTAACAAAAAATGAATGCGGTATGATATGCAATTTCAATATGTGCAGACAATCCTCTTAATGCGCCAAAATGGAATATGTTGGCTTCAAAATTTCTGCTTTATTATGATTTGCACTGTCATGTTAGCGATTTGTATAAATGAGTATGAACTAATTAAGATTTTAGTAAGTTTCTGTCCAATGAGCCAAAATCTATTTTATCTCACTTATACCGCTGTGGAGATATCACCTGCGGAATTAGGAAGTACGAGGTTTCATGAATTATTACACTAAAAATTAAGAATAAAAATATTCCTACTTATGTTAAACAGCTTCCATTTTAACACTTTATTTGCTTGAATATTTCATAAATCACGTGGAGAAGTTATTTATGATAAGTATAAATATATAAATATAGCATAAATGTTTTTAATTATTTATTTCTTACGGAAGTAACTGTTTCTGAGTGATTAGTAATCTAGAATTTAGAAAAAATCGTACTATCTACAATTTTATCTGATGAATATTTTCAAGCGATTTGACATTTAAACTGTCCTTGGCATCACGTGATCAAAGTTATGATAACCAAATATCTGTGTTTATTCATAAATTCTCTGACAGACATCAGCTTCCCAAAGAAATTAGATATAAATCGTGATAACCAAATTCCATACTTTTCCACCACCAAGTAACATACAGCAGAACAGGAAGTATTGAAACCCGTGGTACTAAAACATTGTATAAGATGTATTTGTACCACCCACCACATTCCAACCGTTTACACTCAAACGTACAAAACGGGACGATCTTTTAAAATTGTTAGCAAACAATCCGCTTATTAAAAGCAATATGAGCTCACACTGACATCAAATTTGAATAATGTAAAATCAATTCTAAAACTTTATATTCAATAAAATATATTTGAACACGAAATACAATTTATTTATCGCAATTTAAACTTTTTTCAACATTTTCAAACATGAAATAAATACTATGATGCAATGCAGAATTTCTCTATTAGGTAATCATGTAATATGCAAATGACCTCTATGTCAAATACAAGTACATGTATTCGGAGAACCTTTACCATGGATTTTAAAGTATTTGTTGGAGTTGAAGCAATGCCGAAAAAGAATGTGGTCCGGAGCTGCCTATTTCCATATATTTTTTCTCGTATGAATATGGAATAAATACAAGTCTGTTTACGTCCAATCTCACGTGCGTCCTTGAAAGCTAGTTATCTTAGACAAAAATACCGAAAGTCCTTGACATTCATCTGAGTACACAATACCGTAAGTCCTTGACACTGAGTGAAAAATGCCAAAATTTGATTTTGATTTTCAATGGCGAATTAAACCAAACTGTTAAATCGCGTTACGTTTTGACATGTTTACTCTAATGATACCGATGCATTTTTTCTTTTAAACACCAGGCGGTCTGTTTCCGGCGTATGTAACAAAATATTGCATAATAGCTGCATGTGAAATTGCACCGACTAAAACTTATGTAGCTTTAAAGTTGACCAATACGAGTATTTCAAGTGAAATGATATCGATGTATAATGTCATGATAGGCAATGCTTGTACGTCTTATGGACCTTCGTCACGTTGTTGTATGGATGTCAAGTATGTCCAAATAATGTCACACTTATCGCTAATCAGGAGAAAATAATAATTCTCTGGTTATGTCATATTTAAGTAAATTCTTTTTTATACCTATATCTGATATAATAAAATAGTGGATTTTGGTAAAAACTGTTATGTAATCATATGGTATATAAGTGAATCATTATTTTAAAAACTATAGCCGTTTAAATTGTTTAACAGTGAATTGATATCATCTTTTAAAAAACATAAAAAACATAGATACCAAAGTATTAATCTTCAGGATGTCCGGTAAACAATATACATGGACAAAACCACACATATGTTTCTATCCGTATCATAAGACTACATGGCATTGTTGTATCAGAAGGATTCAACGAGAACGTAGCTCGAGTTGAATCCATTCGGTACAACGATCAAGTGCAGTCTGATGATACGGATAGAAACATTTGTGTGGTTTTGTATTTATTATATGTCCCTTCTTTGTCTAAATGTATACACAAATTTAAAATTGATTCTGCATTTAACGACGCCATCAACTATTTTGAATGACATGAATGTCATTTAGAAAAGTAGCTGCGGCGAAATTTCCGTATCCAACCATGTGCAATACGACATTACGTATTGCACGGGCATATTGAACTCTGTTTTGTAATTGTAGGATTACACATGCATGTAAAAAAAAATACATGTATTACTAATGATACCAAAGTTATATCTTTCACAAAAGAGATCAAACCAATTGCTCAAGACGATACTTTCTGTTAATACAACTTCATCAGTTGAACTCGAATTTAATATGAATGTATGTTTCCGAAAGAAAAAGTGGTATCATACAAGGTCAAATAATAAATCTAAATGTACTGTCCGATTCACATAAGATGGTGGGGCGGAGTAACCTTTTGACTATCATGCGGATGATTCTACTTACTTTTGGGTTATGACAGACTTCATAGAAAAAAGCGTTTTATTCTGTACTGGATACTCGTGGGTATGGTGGCAAGTAGGAACAACAACTTTTACCAGTGTAATAATGATGTGTTACCTCAAGTTTAAACTCGTTCAGGTCAAGAAAGGGTTCACAAGACTCGCCAGGTTATACGCATTTTACTGTACTAAAACTTAACGTTTGAGAAGTTTGAGGAATTTAAAGGGTGCTATCTGAGCGGGATATTACTCAAGTATGAAATTATCGGCTGGCACCGAAATACTAGGTACTGGGTTTATATATAACCTCGGAGATTCAACGGGTCAACCAGCAGTGGATAGTGATTTAAGATATTATTTACCTTGCGAACATTGGACAAACATACCTCTCAAAATCCGGTGGTGGCATTAGGTGCCATGGAGGAGTAGGTATAACCTGTTGACCGGCCACACCTACAGCCAATCCAATTGCAAGCACTATGAGAGTATTTCAGTTTAACTCAATCACTCCTAAATATACATTTAGACTGGTCTAAGTCATTGATTTACAGATGGGTTCATTGTTTTTTCAGGGGTTGATGAGTAAACGAAAAAAAGTAATTAAAAATTGAAATTAAGAATTATTTAACAGTTGTTAATGTTCCAACCAATACCTAGGAATCCTACTACATAATGTAGTGATTTATTCTAAATTTGTAGCAGTTGTTGTATTGTTGTTTAATGTCTCACTCAATTTTTTTTTACTTATATAGAGACGTCACCAAATGCAGATAAAGAGTTCCAAATTTTGGCCTATGCTAGTCACTAACGGATATTGAGCAATGAGGGTTCTTTAACGTTCCGACACCTATTGTGACACGGGACCTCGGTTTTTACGGTTTTATCCAAAGGTCAGGAAAAGCCAGCCATTCCTGCCGAGACTCGAACACGCGACCCTCCGGTTGCGAATCGAACACTCTACTGCGGAGTCACGACGGCTCTAAAATCTATAACTAACTTTATCATTTTAATCATAAGTTATTGACTTCATATTAAATAATGTGAATGTTGTAAACAGAGAACCAAAGTTATAATTTTGCAAGAAGGGTAAAAAAAAATTCTCTCAATAAGACTTCATTATTTGAGCTCATTTATAAAATAGCCGTAGTGGTCGAAAAGATGGTATCATACAAAGCCAAAAAATAACCTAAATGTTTTTCTAGATCCATCGAAACAAAATGACTAATCGTTCCAATACGCATTTTCCGTATCAGTAACGGAAGTGTCGCATGCAAAAATGTGTATCCACCTACATAGAATTACTAACATGTTATTCACATAAACTTTATCAATGAAATTTAGATTTAACGAAATGCTAAAATTGAGAATTATCAGTAAACTAATTGCAAAAATATCAAAGTTCATCCTATCATCGACACATATCTCTGATTCTTCCCGATATAACATTTTTTACAATAATAACAGTTATTTTAAACGATTTGACTTGCATATTGTCTTTTTATTACTATTTTTTTTTATCTAATATAAAGTCAAATAACATATGAATGCCAACTCGCTGTATGCGGAATATCTTCTGCGTAAGTATCACTGCATGATGAAAATAAAAATCGGAATGTAAGGAAACTTTGATTGTTTACACCATTATCATAAACTTTCTTTACTACAAAAATCGATTTGTGCCATGTCAAGTTGTAGTGCGATATCTTGGCGCATACTCCCACACTTCCGGCTTCGTATCACTTACTTCCTGCTGAGATAACTATGCACTAAAGTATGCCTAATTTTCATAGCGAAGGTTCAGAGAATGTTTGTAAACAGTTTCATTCAACATTTTGTCCATTCGTCGATTGAGTTCAAGGGAAAATTTCTTAGTTAGATGCGCAATAGAGAATGAATCATTCATAACAGCCCTTTCGTCAGTTTCAATGCCGGGCCTCCATAACCGGTTTACTAGGACCTACATTAAAAGGTTTTGAAGTGATAATGTATTTGAAGATAGAAAAAAATTAAATTTAGTTAATTTTTATTCTGGTAAGTCAATGTGACTTACATACATATTTGTTTGTAGCATTGGTTTGCTATGGCTTTTCAAGTGTTTGTGCTGTCTAGTTTTAGAGCGTACAACTCACAAGAGGAAGGATCAAGGTTAGATTCATGGAACTGGGTCATACCAAAGACTTGAAAATGTGACTGTTCCATCGCCAAGTGCTGGACAGACGAAGTGGAATTTCGACTGAGATTTAACCGAAGATCCCGTTTCACGTGTAGGTTTGGCATGTAAAATAAACATCAATTCATTTGCATTAGTCCATAGCCAAAGTAACAATTTGTGGCACTTAAAGCTAATGACACCTTCGTATAAGAAAAATATTGTTGCTGGATGTAAAAATAACAATAAAACAAACAAACAAAAAAGAATAAAATGCTGTGACTTTTCAAAAAAACGGTTACCCATCATCTTGGTCACTAGATATTTTTGTTTTTTATTTTGTTTGTTTTCATTTTTCATGTTCCTATTGAACAAGATGAGCATCACACAAAAAATATTCATATTTTTAAAATAATGTAATTGGGCGTTGGCAAACGGGTATATCTAACTTTTTCGAGTATAGGCGGACAAGACTAAATCAGAAAAACAGAACTTTATATATAAATCTGACATGTAACAGTATTAATGTGTGAACAAATGTTGCCCATTTCATGTACTATACCAGTCTCGTTTTAATTTTTAGTTTTAAGCTTTAGATACGGTTGAAGCGAATATTGTGGTAGTATGAATATATATACAATTAAAAATACAAAATAGATATATGCCGATAAAATTGTAAAACATAATCATTAAAACATTTACGTGTTTCAGCATTCCTCAGTAATACATTGATATTCAACGCCTCGACATCAAATATCGTTTGTTCGGTTTCCCATTTGTTTGTTTGCAATATTTTTATTTAAGTCAAAAGCTTAAGTTTATGACTTCCAATTCTTGGGTTACTTGTTGTGTCGTCTGTGCCGGTACCAATTGTGACAAGAATAAGCTCCGCACTTTTTCATTTGAATTTGACTGTGGACACACGACGGCAGAGACCGATCAACAGGGGACGCTTACTACTCCATGACACCTGATCCCACCTCTGGATTACCAGAGGGGCCCTTGTTTGTCCAGTATTCTTCATCCTGGACATCCTGAAGATTTATACTTTGGTATCTGAGATTTTTATATATAAACCAGGTTTGGTATGTTGGTTAAAACAGATCTGACATTAAAATATAATAAGCTGTGGTTTTTGTCAATCTCTAAAATTTTTAAAATACTGTGGTTTGTGTAAATGTCTAAAAATATAAAAGCTGTGGTTTGTGTAAATGTCTAAAATTATAAAACGCTGTGGTTTGTGTAAATGTCTACAAATATAAAAGCTGTGGTTTGCGTTAATGTCAACAAATATAAAAGCTGTGGTTTGTGTAAATGTCTACAAATATAAAAGCTGTGGTTTGTGTGAATGTCTACAAATGTAAAAGCTGTGGTTTGTGTAAATGTCTACAAATATAAACGCTGTGGTTTGTGTTAATGTCTACAAATATAAAAGCTGTGGTTTGTGTAAATGTCTACAAATATAACAAGCTGTGGGCTCTTCTAGAAATATAGCAAAATGTGGTTTATGTTAATGTTGAGAATTATAATAAAATGTGGTTTGTGTTAATGCCTCGAATTATAACAAGTTGCAAGTAGTAGTAGTAGTAGTAGTAGTAGTAGTAGTAGTAGTAGTAGTAGTAGTAGTAGTAGTAGTAGTAGTAGTAGTAGTAGTAGTAGTAGTAGTAGTAGTAGTAGTAGTAGTAGTAGTAGTAGTAGTAGAAGTAGTAGTAAGGGCAATAGTATCAGATGTAATAGTGGTAGTAGTATCAGAGGTAGTAGTGATGGTAGTGGTAGTATCTTTAACTGCAGAAATGCAGATACATTTGTTAAACCGCTTGCAATTGTCCAGTATAAAAAGTGGGCGACGCGCAAGCGGGATGTCCAGGTTCGAATCAGAGGTACAAGATCATACTCAGGACTAAATTAGGTAGGTGGTGATGACAGTTCCTCCACCAAAGGCTCATCATAAGACGGTAGAGCTATGGGTCTTCCGAAAGAGACTTAAAATCTGGGTTCTGGGTTACGGTCGGCGTGACATGTAAATGAATTCCTTCTGCATTCGCGTCTGTCCATAACACAGGTTAAAAAGAATTGCGGCACTTGGAAGCGAAGCATTCTTGGGGATAGGTAAATGGATATACATCTGTTGTTTTATCTCAGATAGTGTAGGGTGTTAAACTTGGTTTTTTTTTCGTATTATTATTTGTAGTAATATTTTGTATCAGATTCTATCAGTCTGCAGAAATATCAAAACATGGTTGATATAATAGTACAAGCATATGTAGAAAATCTACGTACGTTTTATCATGATATATATTGTTGTCAATCGGACTCAACCAATAGAACAAGCCGGTTTGATATGGTGTGATTATGGACGTACACAAGATGCACTGAACGTGTAACTACGTTGTTGTTGTTATTGTTGTTGTTGTTATTGTTGTTGTTGTTGTTGTTGTTTTACTGTTTTTGATTCATGACGTCAATATTTGCCATTGAAATATATACCAATGAGCTGCGACATGTACAATATACGTTATTTAACGCACCTAGACAGTTGATATCAAAATGATATAATCTTAATCATTTACATTGGGGTAAAGCAATACTCCAACTCCGATCATCATCATCATCATCATCATCATCATCATCATCATCATCATCATTGTAATTCTTATCATTACTATTTAAGGTCTCGTCAACTTCTATAATCATTCGTTATGATCATCTTTTTATCACCAATGTCATGTTTTAATTTTTAAATTTACCAGGTGGATTGTAAAAACAAAAAAACAAAAACAAAAAAATTCGGATACAAAAATATAAATCTTTAGAATGACCAGGATAAAGATACAAATGTGGTCAAAACTGGATAAACATGGACCTCTGGAAATCAAGAGATGGGATCAGAAGTCATGGAGGAGTAAGCTTCCTCGGTTGACCGGTCACACCCGCCATGAGTTCACAGTCAAATCCAAATGAAATACGTGAGGAACAAATCCTCGTCACATTTGGTACAGACGTCTCAACAATGCATTCACAATACACAAGATATTTTCGAATCCTGTGCTTGTACTGGCGAACACTGAGTCAGAGTCTACACAAATTCTTAATTAGAAAATCAGGTTGTCATCAATAGTACATACGGTATTATCCCGATTTCATATCGAAATAATTCATTCGGATACAATTTACTTACGCCCATACAAATTAATGCATTACCATCCTAGGTAAACAAAATGTTTCCTTTATAATTCTATGACAAAATAGTTCAAAACGTTGTTCACGATACCGTGTGTTCGAACAGCTTTGTTGTAATTGTAAATGTCATGTCTGAATTGCATCATACGACGTTTCGGTTCAGTTAAATATGTACATGTTTGTATATGTATGTGCTGTGATATCACTTATTTCATCTGTATGCTCAAACAAATAAATCATTTTATATGAATATTCGAAACTATCTTACATAAGTTTTATGTATTCCATTTATTGCTGGAAATATAAGATAATTCCATAGCCTTGGCCTTGATATTATTTACGGACTTCATTTGGTTTTTTGCTTTACGTGTAAAACTAGAGGAAAACGCTACATAAAATCGATATGCATGTATATGATTGTTAGTATATTGTATAAAGTATCATTATTATTTATTTGATAGATAAGATTTAGTCTGGTTTTGTTTTACATTTAAAACTAGAAGAACGCTATATAAAATCGATATGCATGTATATTATTGTTAGTATACTGCATAATATATCATTATTTATCTGCTAGATAAGAGATTTAGTTTGGTTTTGTTTTACATGTAAAACTAGAAGAAATTGCTATATAAAATATATATGCATGTATATTATTGTTAATATATTGTTATTATTTATCATTATTATTTATCCTATATAATAGAGAATTAGAGCTCACTATGTCCAGAAATGTCGACATTAAACATTAGTTTGAGTAAACTGTGATGTATATATATTTGAATATTATTGGTATTAAAATATGATAATCTGGTGTTTGTAATCATAGTTTTAAAGCATATAAAATAGGATTTTTACTCCGAGCAATATCGGAAAAACAAGCAACCAATTAAAACACGCAAATTACAAAAAATAATGATTTTTGGCGTAACTTTGAATATTAACGATTGAGTGAATTTATTTCATGCGAATTACATTAAAATTTTACACTGTTAATTTTCTTTGGTAAAGCATTATTTTTTTTTTTTGGTCATGAATAATATTTTTGACAATATGGACTTATAAATGTAAAATAATTTAGACAAAAAAAATTTAAAGCGATTAAGAATCATCTTGCTTACCTTTATTGCAGTTGATAATTGTACAGAAATGTTCGTCCAGCAGTTGCAAGTGTCTGGTGGGTATTCTTAATTTTGTTCCTCGGAGAAAAATCTGTCTGTTATATACTTCAGTCGTATGGTTAATAAGATTTGACAAATTTTGCTCATTTATAAAGGATAATACCAATGTATTGTGACCAATCATTTTTCATTATTTCTAAGTACCGTCTGAAGATGTCACGTGGACGCTTACGATGTATGAGAAGATACAATCTGTGTAATAAATCAAAACAGTGGTGAAATGAAATGCATCATGTTAAAAAGTACACACTCGTAAATTTCCGGAAACTGTGGAGAACTATTTAGTGTAAATAGGTTGTATGGAATTATTCCTCAATATCAATCTATCTTATCTCCGATAAGAACACACAGTGCTGACCGTTTTTCCGAGGTTGTGGAGTGTACTTTGGTAGACAATCATTACTGAAGTGATAAACACAATTAGAAAATAAATACAGTATTATCTTTACAAAAATGTGATTTTTGTGGTTTGCTGCTTAAAAATTTTAAATATTTATGAATATCAATATTTTATATATTATTGTAAATTGTAACATGTTTTTAAAGATTTTGATCAAATTCACAATTAAGCGGACGGTGTTTAATTTTCTGTCATATTTTCTAGCCATTTATATGAAACACATTTCTTTACTACAGTTATGCAATATCATGGTAAGAAAATCTTAGATATGAATACACGAGTTTGAAGATAGACTATCTAACAGAAATAAGGCATAAGAATTCGGCATAAAATATCGGGCCGACGAAAAGAGACATAAAAAAGGACACTTACATTTAATGTATAGTCAATCTATTTCATCAGTTCATTAGTAACCAGGAAAAAAGACAATGTATCCTAATGATGCCTATATCTAATAATTTTCATTTACTAACATTATTATGATTTGACGTTTATTGAATGTGTAAAGCTCAGCTTCATTTCCATGACGATAATTCTGTCTAGTGAACAGTCTGATTGTAATACATTTCACTTGATAAATCCGTACTTCAACGTTTCAACTAGTTTTTAATGAGCAGAGAACTGTAGGTCATCAGTAAACAATACTATGATGAAATACAGTGGGACCTCGCTATTAAGACTACCTAACTGACTGACTCAAACTGGTCTGATTAGTGAGGTGTTATATGTATTTCATTTTCATTTTTAAGTTGAACAGAAAGCGTTTGACTTATATATACTTTTTAAAATATTGCATACATAATTAACACTCAGTCCGACAGAATGGTGTTACACCGTCTCAAACGTATTGTAAGCTCAATATATAAATTGTATAAAAACTTTTGGCGGAAAATGTATTTTCTGTTATTTCATGGAATGTTTGTCTAAGTTGTTTTATAGTCATTGGGTAATTACTAAATATAAGTTTGCACGAAGAAAAAAAGTTTGACCCAAGCATGATGATATGTAAAATGTCTTTTTCCGAAACTTATATGATATAAGATATGAAAAATCGTGAATAATAGATTATTTTATTCTATATTATTTTATGATTTTATGTATAGCCCAGTTATGTGGCCATTAGGTAATTACTGTACTAGAAATATAAGTTTGCGCGAAAAAAGTTGTACCTGAAACATGATTATATGTAAAACAGTAACTGTATCTGAAAAGTTATTCTCTAAAGCAATGAAAGACAATGACATGTGTCATAAATGCATACCTTCAAAGTTTGTTGGACAGTAAGATCAAAATTAAATTTTAAATTTTAAAGTTACCGGCCCATTAATTCTGCAATTTGCTGTATGGCTTTTTAAACCCACTCTTAGACTACTGGACGATTAATACTTTAATATCTGTACTTTTTAAATTGATAAGAAAGACTTTAGATACATTGTTTAATAATAATAATAATAATAATAATAATAATAATAATAATAATAATAATAATAAAAGTGTAGTATCAGTAGTAGAAGCAACAGCAGCAGTGGTACTAGTAGCAGAAATAGTAGTAGTAGTAGTAGTAGTAGTAGTAGTAGTAGTAGTAGTAGTAGTAGTAGAAGTAGTAGTAGTAGTAGTAGTAGTAGTAGTAGTAGTAGTAGTAGTAGTAGTAGTAGTAGTAGTAGTAGTAGTAGTAGTAGTAGAAATAGTAGTAGTGGTGGTGGTGGTGGTGGTATTAGTAGTGGCAGTAGTATCAGAATTGGTAGTAGTAGTAGTAGTAGTAGTAGTAGTAGTAGTAGTAGTAGTAGTAGAAGTAGTAGTAGTAGTAGTGGTAGTGGTGGTGGTGGTGGTGGTGGTGATGGTGGTATTATTAGTGGCAGTAATATCAGAGATGGTAGTAATCGTAGCAGCAGTAGTAGTAGTAACAGTAGTATCAGAAATAGTAGTAGTGATAGTAGTAGTAGTAGTAGTATCAGACGTAGTATTAGTAGTATTAGTGGATGTGGTGGTGGCAGTAGTGTCAGAGGTAGTATCAGAAGTGGTAGTAGTAGTGGCAGTAGTATCAGAGGTGGTAGTAGTCGTAGCAGTAATAGTAACACTAGTATCGGAGATAGTAGTAGTGGTAGTAATATCAGAGGTAGTGGTAGTAGTAGTGGTTGTGGGAGTGGTAGTAGTATCAGAAGTATTGGTAGTAGTAGTAATAGTAGTGGCATTAATATCAGAGGTAGTAACAGTAGTAGTGTAATAATTATTTGGCAAAAATGCCTTTCGTGAGCAACACGATTACAGGTCTACCAAGATAAGTAGCCTGTCATCTCTGTTATGATTTAAAAGCTAAATGTTTGTAGCAATATGCTAGATTATCTTTGTAGGCCTGTGTTTGTGCGTAAGAGTTACATTCCAGTGATGTGCCTTGGAATATTATTCAAAAACCACAAAATTAATCATTATCATATGTCATACAATTATGGTTACTTAACGTTGCCCTATCACCTCTTTTTCAATGAACTTTACTTTTATCTTCGTCAATATCTACGGAAGAAACGACTGAAATTCGTTATTAATATTTGGTCTCGTCCGGCGGAAGTCTTTTCACATTCATTTCGCCGGCGAATTATGATTTGTAAAAATAAAATAAAATTTAAAACTGCTATCCACGCAAATAGTATTCCACTGTTAGCGGTATATTTAGTATAGTTATAAACAAAACATAATATGAGATGTTTGTAAACCAATGCAAGTACTTGATCTAATTTCTAGTGAAAAAGGCAAAAGGTTTATTTGCCATTTTGTCATCGGTGATCTTTAGAAGTAAAAGCAATGTAGGTAACAGTTGCGTGGCACTCACGATGGAGACTCGTTTGATAATTAGATATTCTTAAAACCTGACGACACATTAACATATTATGTACAGCAGCACTATACAACTATACGACAGTGATTTCTTCAGCTCGTGTATCGTCAGTTTTCACATTTAGATAATAATATCCCTTTCTCCCTGCACATGGCGTTTATATCTCCAAGATGATCAGATATGACGGATCCTATTCAACGCATGACTATTTTATATTCGGATGCAATCAAACTCTTAGATGAGTTGTTGCATGGCTATTGTGCATTATCGAATTTTATTAAGTGAAACTTTCGGAAATTAAATAAATTGAACTGAATATTATGACCTTGTTTGAAATTATTGTATTTCAGGAACAGATACATTGATATACCTGTTCGACAGTAGTTGATGTATCACCTATATCGATTGTGACGAGGATTTTGTCCTCACTCGTTTTTATTTTGATCCGACTGCTTAATTAGAGCGGATGCTCGTGGCGGTTAATACTTAGGTACCTATGACTTTACATCATTCGTGTCTCCAGGCTTACTTTCATTTCAGGAAACGCAGTCATTGTAAGTGGTAAAGGCATGATCAAGAGATTAATGGGAACATCAGTCGTACAGGTAACTTACAATTGACGTCACGTAGCTGAAAAAAGATCGAAGCCTACGCTGATTTTGTTGGAAACTTTGCCAGTTTTACCAGCGGAAAGCTTCACCAAAAGTGTAAAGTTGTTGGATGGGGCGTTAAACACCAAAAGATGCAAATAATCAAACACACTATGCTGTGAAATTCTAAAACTTTGCAAACTTATTCAGTATGAATATATGAATCAATAGAATAAATAATCTGGGACATTTGTGGGTATATAAGGGATATTTACATTTGCAAGAGTTATGTCCCTTTCATCAATTTTGATTTTGTTTTTTCATAAACTGTCCTATTCATAAACCGTCAGTTATTTTCTAGCTAACATGGTAAAATCTGACTTAAATCCATTGTATCAATGTGTTTTACGCTTTTATTAGAGTTTGTGGATAAAGGAAACAAAAGATTGAAAGCTGTGACCCCTAAATTACCAAACTTTATCACTCACAAATCTTAAATTCGGCCACCTCTATGTTTCCAGAGGTCCGTGTTTATCCATTTTCACCAGATTTTATCCTGGACATCCTAAATATTTATACTTTGGTATCTGAGATTTTTTATATAAAGTTATGACGATTTATGTCAAAATGTAACTGTAACCAGAGAAACAGAGAGAGGAATAAACTATGCAAAAACATGTCTGTTAAATTATTTTATTCACAAACAACAACCTTATTTTCCTATTGATGTGGATTTGCCATCCAATTTTTATCTCATCGGGAAAACTCGCAGCATCTGTCATGTTTGTTTACATTGCCAACATCAGTTTCAGTTAAAATTACAGTATTGACATTCTGGTCACGTGACCAGGTGTCCCTTTTCCCCTTAAGAGCCAAACTCTTTTAAGATATCACTTTTCTGATTTCATTTGGGTGACCACGTAATAGGTTAAATATAGTATATACTTTAACCTCGTCTACAGACCACATCGCTCAGGATGTTACGTCGCCCAAGATGTAACGTTGCTCTTAAGACCTTTAATATGCAGTCTCTTGAAACGTTCTTAATATATATTGAATTACTCGAGACCCCTCGTTGATCACTCAAACCTGAAGATGCATTATATATATATATATATATATATATATATATATATATATATATATATATATATATATATATATATATATATATATATATATATATATATATATATATATATATATATATATATATTACAGCATAACTGATATGTGAATTGGCATTCTTTATTTTGATGTTAATCTTCATTACAATGGACTTTTAATCACTGTAGATCTGTGAAGCAGAGTTTCCAAAAATCTGTTTAAGATAAACACGTGTTCTACTGCTCTGCTTTAATAGTGTTTAAAGTACATACAATCTTAATGTACTATGTAAATTTATTATGTTTCTTGACACGTGGAAGTACGTCTAAAACGAGAGTCATGGTTTTGATCGTATACAATTATATGGAATGACGTGCATTGTTAAAAGAACTATGCTATATAATCAATTTATATCAAGCGTGTTACATTCACCGGCTACTGCACGGTGTTTCCCACTCTTCATTGTCCGTATGACGTCTGATATCGTGTGTTTTGGAGCATTGCATGTTCTGGTATATAATCAATATACATAACATAGTAATGGAAAATGCAATTTCCGTCAATTATAGAATCGAAAAAGGAAATCTACTCAAAGTTTATCCTACACTAATTTGTGAATGCATATTTTTATGATTTCCATCTGTAATATAATCTAAAAACAACAAAGACACCATAGTATTATTTATACGAAACTTCATAAATAGCTTACAATTAAGGTGCATATAGTGAAAACAAGGCCTATAGCTCATACTAACATTTGTTTCAGCAAAGACGAATCACTGAACATCGATTTAATTTTAAGGTACAATCATTGGTCCACGAGGGAGAAATTATGTCTCTTTAACATTAAAAATCTTCCCTCAAAAGACGTTTCATTACAAAACAATTATTTACAATTTACCGACGAAAAAAAATCATATAGTCTTGACTGAAGTAAGTTTGAAATGGGCCAAATAAATAGCTTGAGAATCAATTTTAAAGATATACGTTACATTATCATCATCATAATCATCATCATCATCATCATCATCATCGAAAGTAATTTTACTTATATACTTATGAAAAATATAAATTGTATCTGTGATATTTCTGAAATCTTGAGAAACCAAAATAATTTATATGTTGATACAATGATGTATACATTGATCATTATTTTTATTCGTCATTTTCGTCCGCAACCGCAAATCTTGATTATAACCCCTTTGAATAAATATTTCAGAGTACAGCCAACTAACATATCAAATCTTTCAAAATTGATGTGCAAAAAATATAAAAGACAATGATGGTTATAGAAGATGATCTCATCTTGCAAATATTGATGACAAGATATAGCGATTAGCACACCAAGACAAGACAATTTGAAAAATGCATCTAAACAAAGCGTTGCCGTAAAACAGCAAACAAATGTCGTGAACATTGAAAATACTCAAAATCTTGAAAACATATATTTATGTGATCGGGTACTAAAGAGGAGTTACCATCCCAAATACACATGATTGGCTTCTGATATATGTAGCATTTAATGCAATTGTTCTAATAGAGAAGATATAAAATACACAGACATATCAGAAACCAAATGGATATTTGTATTGCATGGAAAAAATAAAAACCAAATATTATTTGTGTGCTGTGCTCGTGCATTAAAACTTTAGGCAAACGGCAAAAAGTTCTATTTTACTGCCCAGACTATGACGTGTTTACAGTATCTTATTCTTATCACCTGTTGTCCTGGATGGGTCTTTCTGATGAAATTTCAAATCACCCAGAACTGGCATTGATTTAATTTCATACGACCTGTCAAATTTGTGACATTGGTTAACTTTCCATTTAAATGACATAATAGATCAATTAAATTAAATCTCTTGTTCGTTTTGTTGTTGTTTTACCGCCAAAACTTTTCTTATCTTGTAAGTTAATATTACCATTTCTAAGTGAAATATTACAAAGTTTGATCCGTGCTATGAACTGATGAGAATGCTGACGGGACACGTGCCATACTACCTCGTTTTGAAGTTTCACCCAAAAGACATATGGCTTTCATTTCTCATGCGGAGCGCAAAGGAATAGTTACTACCTTTTTAAAGTCTAAGGTATAACCCGGCACCTGGAATCGGACTCGGAACTTTCCGCATTCAAGTCGAACGCTCCCCACTGCAAGCGGTTACTTTTAAGTCTAAGCATGAATAATTTTTGCAATTTCAAAACGATGTGCGAAACTGCGCAATATATTCTTGCACACGTAAAAAAATCATTTTTCATACATGTTTGTTTCAAACAAAACAAATATTTGTCAACCGTTTTACGTTTTCTTTTGTTTTTATGTTGATTCCCCTATACACTTACTATATAAGAATGCAAACACAAATTACTCTTGGCATCTATTTACAAATCCCCAACAGAGAAACACTAAATATAAGTCAAAGTTTACATCTTAAGCTTGGCAAACAGGTCAAAGTTTACATTCCTTCCCAAATATCTCTTTACTCATAATTTGTTCAGTTCGCTGGACATACAACACGGTAAGACGTTTCATATACATTCAGAAAAACAAAACAACCTTCAACAAAATGCGAAATATACGTACATATTTGTGCGATAGCTAGTTACATTTATAATTTATATTCAACGCACACACACACACACACACACACACACACACACGATACCTATACCCGATGTTCATTACAAACAACAATGAATTAATTTAATTTCTTCGGATTTAAACTGTAAAAATAGACACTAAGTATTTTTTTTAACATTTTCATTATAAAACAAATGTAAACATACTATAAAGAATGTTAACAGCATTCCGATTGTATTTGATTAATATCTTGTAAATTAGGATCTTTGACGTATTGATTTACTATGTAGATAAATTATTTGAACTAGTCAGTGACCAGACATTAGGTCACTTGCCTACTGACCGACTGGTCATGGTTCGAGTTAAAACGAAGGTTTGAACTGTTTACCGATATATTGAGAAAATTGTAAAATTCCACGATCAAACGGAATGTCTGGGCGAGATAATGTTCCAACAGCTTCAATAATCATTCTGGAAAAATAATTTTATTTTCAGATTTTGAAATAAAGAATTATATAAATAGTTAACATATTTAAACTTAATTCTCTATTTGAATAATAATAATAATAATAATAATAATGAAAATAACCATTCGTTACAGTTCAGAACGCAAACTTTGTCAGATATTGGTGCCAACGCTCAAGTGACCTAGATTAACGGTATTCGTTTCTCAGCAAAAAATAGTTATCAAACATTTTTTTGCCTTTATCTGATTAATAAAAATCGCTATATTCTCTGGCACTTCCATGCGCAAAGGTCATTTTACATTTGGCTTATCGACGAGTCGGAGTTTCCTTGCGGAAGGTCGGTGGTCTTTACCCGGGTAACCGGGGTTTCTCCTCCACCGATAAAAACTGGACGCCATCATATGACTGAAAGATTGTTGAGCATGGTGTAAAACAAAAAATCAAATCAAATCAAATCGACGAGTCGGTTATTGTCGATTGCAGCTCACCCGAAGATTTTTTGTTTATACACCGAAAAATTGTTCTATTTTCCCCACATTTTATCGTCTGTAGAATTTTAATTTGAATGTTGTTAATCAGTGGCACATAATCAATGTAGTATACAAATAGAAATGATCGATTTACAACATTTATGTATTGATCCAATGGACGAAAGTCAATCTAGAAAACTTAGCTATAGCCACACCTCTATTTTGATACTTCTGAAAAAACCACCAAAATTGCAAATAGATGTATCGAATATATGAGAATTGTGATTAATTTCAAAGATTTACACCATGTGTTTTTGGCATCCTTGGCTGACAGTGACCATTGAGTTCATATTACTCACTTGTATGTCGTCATTATGCAAATGCTGTATTATTTCAATTTATCAGGATGGCACATACTCCCATGTTTACAAACATGTTAAAATATACTGACCATGTTTACCCCCAGCTATGCGAATGACGTTACGAAAACGTCCATCTCCGGGTTTAGTATCTAGACAAAGATAAAATATGATTTAAGTGTTTACATATCTGAGTTGCATACATAACATTCCCACAAAACTTAATATCTTAACCTGTTCTGAATAAATGTTAAAATATGTGGCAATAACACATTCAAAAATCATCAGCGTAATTGATATTACTTATCCATATTGAATCAAACGTCAACCAATCAAATTTCGTTTTTGTACTTATAGTGTTAGTGATTGGTTAAGAATGATCATGATCGATACTGTTTGTCTTATTCATTTAATTGTAGTAATATTTTACATGAACCTATATAAGAGTTATCTCCCCTAGATCATGTTACTTCAGGTGTGGTGTCTAAATGCAATACATTGCCTTGTTCAAGGGATCAGTGGATACTAGTAGATACTAGTAGGGACTACAGAATAAAAGATGGTACTATCTAAGTTGCATCTCAAAGCAATAATTGGATTTGGAAGCGTCTAACCTACCGGAAACTTTGAAACATATTCAACAACACGAGTTATTAACATCCCAGAGCTATCTTAAAGACAAAGAGGAAGCCTTAAAATGTGCTTACCTTCTACCATGAATAGGGGAAGGACGTGACATATTTATTACGTGGCTCTTATCCGTCTGAGATATAAAAACCTAATCACTACAAAGAGTTCCAACACTACCTGCTAATCACTACAAAGGGTTCCAACACTACCTGCTAATCACTACAAAGGGTTCCAACACTACCTGCTAATCACTACAAAGGATTCCAACACTACCTGCTAATCACTACAAAGGGTTCCAACAATACCTGCTAATCACTACAAAGGGTTCCAACACTACCTGCTAATCACTACAAAAGGTTCCAACACTACCTGCTAATCACTACAAAGGGTTCCAACACTACCTGCTAATCACTACAAAGGGTTCCAACAATACCTGCTAATCACTACAAAGGGTTCCAACACTACCTGCTAATCACTACAAAGGGTTCCAACAATACCTGCTAATCACTACAGAGGGTTCCAACACTACCTGCTAATCACTACAAAGGGTTCCAACACTACCTGCTAATCACTACAAAGGGTTCCAACACTACCTGCAACTCAAGTTAAATCTAATATTTGCAAGATAAAAGATCAATAATGAAGTTTAAAGTGAGGTTTATATTACATTCACTAAAAGATATAAATGAAATGATCATCAGAGACGGGATTGTATATGACACCTCGTCATCCTAGATACGCTAAAAGCTCATTTAATGAAGGTGAAAACTTCATAAACTGGATAAGGCTTATCCAATAATTAAAGCGTACAAGTATAGCTGACAGTAAAGTCTCGTCAGAACGTACAAGTACCCGCACAGGAAGTGTATACTGCTGGCACTAACAACAATCCATTTTATCCACCGATAACAAACTAATGTCTTACAACTTACCCCACATACAAAGCGTAATAAAAGATAGTGTTCTTTCGAGTTGAATGTTCTAAAAGGATACCTCTCTTACCTGTGTAATACAAAAAGGCACAAATCTACCCCCGATAGTACACCCTCCGCGCAATGCTCCAGTTGCTATTCACGACAAGCTAATGGCAAAACTCCTTCGAGTGAAGGATTTCATACTTCAACTTCGAGACAATGTCATGTTAAAGCAATGTCAATGACATTCTACCTTCTCTACCAATTCGATTTTTGAAGAAGTGTAATCGTGGAAATTTTCGCATGGGGTAATTTACACTAAATACACGATGAAGACTATTTAGTGTAAATAACCTCCGCGTACCAGTCCCAAAGTCGCCAAGAATTATCGTTCAGTACAGGACTACCCACAGTAAGTTGCTTACATCGCGTAAAAACCCCTCGCGTATAGTTTGTATAAGAAAATTGTGCAATTCCCCAACACACGGAAATGTACGTTTACAGTACCAATTTACCAAGGAGAAGATGTCAGAGATGAATATGGGTTCATAATGATATGTTTTATTATTGTAATACCATATGTAATAAGCAGGCACAGTCAAATAATTGTTGAAGCTAGCCTCACCCTCCGTGCTCATGGACAATTAATCATGAACTGTTTATTTAAGTGATTATATTTTGAATTACTCAGCTCTGATCAGATCAAATGATTTCAGTTCGAACATCCTCTACGTTATATCAGAATCTGATATTTTATCATGATGTTTTGTTAATTCAAAAGAAGGGAGATGCAACAGTTTTTTAATGGACTTATTTAAAAGGTATAGCATCTGAATAATGTAACTTCTTGTGTGGTGACCGAATACAATTGACTGATTGACACGCACTTGTTTCTCTTATATTTTGCTCCAGAGATCCACTGGGTTTCAACCGACTCTGAGACTCTCAATAAAACATGAAAATACAATATTGGTACAACCAATATGTTATGGTATATTGATTACTTCATTAAAATTAATCAATTGAAACTCAATATTTAGGATAATGACATTTATTTCATTTGTTTCCTTTTATCAAATTAATAGATACGTCTTCTGTAATATATAAAGAGCTGTTTTATTGAACTTTTTGTGATCAACACAAACTAATATATATTGCGTATTATTTTCATTTTTTCCTCTTTTTTTCGTGTTAATTATTGTTCAATATCCTCATAGCTAATTAACAACACATGTACCTAAAATAACAGCATGCTTCAACGATTCTTTGCTCTGCTACGGGGTATCGCTCGATATTTTATTTTTGAATTCAATTTCGAATCTGTCCGCTTGAATTACTATAGTGGTTGTTTCAAATAATTTCAATGAATATTGAATACCATATTTTGAATATCATATTTTGTCGAACCTGTAACACGCCATAAGACAGACTCGTAACACTTTTGAAATGATAGAAATTATAATGAGTAAATACTTGTATCAGCTATTAAACGTATGCGTGGAATAAAGCAAACATGTTTATCAAAAGAAGTATTACAGCATTGAATATTTCTAATACAATATGATATGTCTATTCCGAATTACAGCGAGACTATTGGAGATATACTAAATAGACAGAAATATGATTGTAGAAAAATTTAAGTTGAACAGATTTTCATTTTGCATGCATTCATTTTACATACATTGTATGTCAGAACACAAACAGGGAAAATGTCGGCTTTTACGAAAAACCGGCAAAGGTTGATCGGAATATAAGACGTCAAATTGAGTAATTATGTGATTAGAGCACATGTTTTATTTCGGAGACTGCACAAGATACGAGATACATAACACACACACACACACACACACACACAGAGAGAGACACACACACACAGACACACACACAGCAAATAGATCATGAAACATAGTCATAAAACGATATATATATATATATATAATAAATATGTTGTGACCAAATTATTTTATTTCAGTGAATATCGGAGTACTCAAGATAAGGAATAGAAAATGTTATAATGTAATTAATAACACTATCATTCATTAAATCGTTTTAAAAAAATGAATCCCAAATGAGGACTCATGGAGTAAAAAGTGCCAAAGAGTCTAGGACAGTTTAATAGTTATTGATTCAAGTATTTAAACACATTCTACAACAAATGCAGAGTTACAGACCTTTAAATTGATCTAACTTGGTGAAGAAGTAAAAATGAAGAAGTACCAACTGATAATCGAAAGTCTATTAAAACATGACAAATTAGATGTGCGAATGGTCTCAACATGAAGAACTATTGCGAAATCCAAACGGGATAGGACCAGGTGTCAAGAAAGAGTCAGCGTTCCCTGCTGGCATGCCACATCCGTCGAACGTTCCATGGAAACCTTTCTAGTTCGATGAATGGGTAAATTTCGGAAAAAGGTCAAGTTTTGTGAAAAGGTCATGTTCGGTGAAAAGCACGATTGGCGAAAGGGAGTCACTATCTGTGGTCGTGCTCCAGAATACTATCTTATATTCCTGAGAGGGGGACTTCATAATGTTTATCAAGATCCATGTATCGATCATAAAACTTCTTAAACGTTGATGTCAAGCGTTCAACATCGTAACCTTGTGTAAGTAGTTTATTGGCGACCCGCCTCGCTCTCAGAATTAAGAAATCATAAGAAGAGCATGCCCTGGCATAACTTATAAGTTGTGAAATAAAAACCCCATAGACAGGAGAAGAATGGAATATTACTACTTATAGACGGGAAGTTTGTGATATTGAAATTGAAATCGTCTCGTTTGTCATAAAGGGAGGTGTAAAATTGGCCGTCCTTTCCAATCGACAGGAGTAAATATATGTAAGAAGCAGATGTGTTGCTCTCTGTCGTCTCATTGATTTCGAGCCGAGGTAATTCTGAAATTCTGAATTATTTATGGACAGGTCGTCGTCGTCGTCGATATACCTGTAAATAAAACTGAACCGAGATGCTGACTGTTTGTTTCCTTTGAATCAGGCAATAACAAAAATATATTTATCGGGACAATAGCGTACCGACTTCCACCTGACGGTGTGTGAAATATTTAAAACCATATTCCCGATTTACTGTGTACTTTTTATATCATAATGACTTTAATAAAGACGATCACGGACCAATATTCATGTACTATCTCTCCCATTCTTAATCAGAATTGAATCAAATATTGCAAAAAGGGAAAATAGACATTGTTTATCACAAATGGCCATTATGTTGCTTATTTTTAAACAATTACTCCAAGTACAATATTTTTTTTCGTTGATATGAATGCAAGTAGAAATACACGCACTATTGTCCTCGCTTTATCGAGTCATTTTATGTAAATATTCCCATATCTAAAATGGGGTACCGTTTAGATAAGGTCATTTCGGTAAAACACAGATGTGATCAGCTGATCAGAATGTGAGTACTAATAAAATGAAAAATGTATCCGGAATTATTAGATATAAAAATAGTTTTTAAAGTTATTTCTGGTTATCTCTACTGCAATATCATTATGTAGGTTAGAGTACGAAGATAAAAAGATATATGTGGCAAAGGAGAGCAATTTGTTATCTTTTGATTTGGTTAATTATTATTGCTTCATTTTTATTGTCAATCACTAACATATGTGTCAGTTATGATACCTCCACAGTAGATATAGACACAGTACACATTCTAATATTTTTATCATACATATATATGATTTTATAAAAATCTCAAATACCAAAGTATAAATCTTCAGGATGTCCATAATAGATATACAAATCTGGTGATATTGGACAAAGAAGGACATCTGGAAATCCAGAGGTGGGATCAGGTGGCATGTTAGTCATGTTAGCAATACTCTTGTTAGAAATGCCTGCCAAAGGGACTACATTACAAATTAATAGGCAAGCTTTACACATATTCAAAGTCAATCGTAAGAAGGAAGATAATATTTGCCCTTTCAAATGGTTCCGGTCAACTTATATTTATAACCTGTGACACTATTCATTTTACATAGAGGGTTATAAAAATAAATGTTATTATTAAAAGTTCATTTCTTTAGTACGTCATTGAATTGACCTGTTTAACATCCATATGCATATTGTCAGTGGCCTGTACACAATATAAGTACAACGTCTGGGCGGTATGTGGAAAATGATAACATGATAATTGTATATTTTACACCAGATTAAAACTTCTTTCATATCACTTTATCTTCCCGCTATATTTTACGTTTTGGTGTTTATAGATAGTAAAATCCTGGAATACATTCTGTTGTAGTAATTTTTTTTAATTGAAGTGTAAACGGAAATAATTGAGGAAACGTCTAAAATGAACGATGATGATGATGATGATGATGATGATGTTGGCAACATTTACAAAACTACCACCATTACAAAGACAAATAATGATGACGATATTTGTTTCAGTAGTAGTAGTAGTAGTAGTAGTAGTAGTAGTAGTAGTAGTAGTAGTAGTAGTAGTAGTAGTAGTAGTAGTAGTAGTAGTAGTAGTAGTAGTAGTAGTAGTAGTAGTAGTAGTAGTAATAGTAGTAGTAGTGGTGGTGGTGGTAATAGTAGTAGCAGTAGTGACCTCAAATTATTTTGGTACTTTTTAAAATAACTATTTACGCACTTCTTTATCAGCTTGAATACGAAATGCTAAGAACGTGCAGATGAAATGCATCTAAAATCAATGACAAAATCTATTTACTATCATGTGACGCATTAGAAGCATTTCACAAAATATAAACTCTAGATCAATATTCACTCCTCTACTGTTTGCCTGATATCGTATCTGGTACAGGTCTTGCTCGATTTAAAGATGAATGATGCAATTGTTTTACGCGGGAACGAAGGGTGAAGTCATTAACCAATATATTTTATATATCCGCCAATACCTAATGTATTATATGTACTTTTAGTAAATTCAGCCTCTCATGGAAATGTGTGTCGACAAATTCTACACAGTTGTATTTTATATTGCTACAATTTGGTTCTGGATACGATTAATAGAAGTCAGACTGATAAAATAATTGAATAATTTAGATTGAAAGGACTTTGTTATTAAGGAATGTACTATATATCGTCATAAGATGAACGACAAGGTCAAAATGTCGACAAAGATCGTGTAAAACAAAATCTAGTAACATTAGTGAAAATCTAAAGCTGTTACACATTATCTTAAAAAATCGGCCATTTTGCTGAATTTGAAAACGAATAAAGTAAAAAGCAAATAAATTTTTATACATTCATTCTGTCTTTTGGGGTTGTGTTTTCATTCAATTGTAAACCGCATACAAAATTAAAATCAACTGTGACGGTACGAAATTATTTTGCGTTGTTCAAAGTTCAGTTTCATTATACACTGTACAGTTGCTTATTCCAGAAGTGGTGTAAATCAGATTTGGATACTTAAAAATTCCGAACAGCTTTCAGAAAATTTAAAGGCACACAATTTTTCTCGAATTCACAGTATCAAAACTTATGACTTCTCTACTCTTTACACTACTTTACACATAAAAAATTAAAAGAAAGACTTTTCAGCATCATAGACAACTATTTTTTCACTAAAGGTGGTACCCGAAAATTTAAATATCTAGTGATTGGCTATCAGGATACTTATTTCGTCAAACGCCACTCTGATTCTACACATAAATATACTGAAGTTGATATAAAAAAACATGCTGGAATTTCTAATAGACAATGTATTTGTAATGTTCGGAGACGTGGTCTTTCAACAAACTGTCGGAATTCTTATGGGAAGCAATTGTGCTCCTTTTTACTTAATATAAACACAGACAGCAACTAAGCTTTACGATAAACGACGACGTCAATTAATCGGATTTTTCATTTGTCATCTAGTAAATTACAACAGAATTCCACATTTAAGTAGTAATATAAACACAGACCCTCAGATCATTTCGGATTTTCCCGTAAATTTTTCACATATGGAGTTTCAGTCACCCGCATATGGATTTTATTTCACAAATGATCCGATATGCCAGGGCGTATACAAAATATGAAGATTTCATATACAGAGGTAAACTACTCACTGACAAAATATTGACACAGGGATATCGAAAACCGCGTTTAATGTCAACGTTCCGCAAATTTTATGGTCGGTATAATAGTCTTGTTTGCGACTACTCTGTTTCACTAAGTGAAATGTTGAGTTGCCTTTTCGTTGGCGGTTGTTGAGACGTCTGTACCAATTGTGTCAAGGATACACTCCTCACGTGTTTCATTGGACTTGACTGTGGACTCACGGCGGGTGTGACTGGTAGACAGGGTATGCTTACTCCTCCATGGCACCTGATCCCACCTCTTGGTTTCCAGAGGTCCGTGTTTGTCCATTTTTACCGGATTTGTATCTATGTCCTGGACATTCTATTGATTTATACTTTGGTATCTGAATTTTTTATATTAATATTTGCTAAGTATAAAGAGGTCAACAAATGTATAAGGAAGTTATTAAGTTAACATTACAAATGGATTATTCTACCGGGTTAATTGATAAAAAAGAGACGTGATGAAACATTTATGTATTTGGGTAATATAGATACAATATCTTGTCTATCGTGACACGAGATCTCAATTTAAAGTCAAATCGGAAAGACCCGAGACTTTCACTTCGTATACCAAGCGCTTGGCGAAGGAATAGTCTGTCTTTTTTAGTCTTTGGTTAGGCGTGGCACCATCCACTTGTGAATTGAACGCTTAACCACTACTCCAGCGCAAGCGGTCCGTAAACTTATATAGAACTGCATCTTATATAGTGAGTATATTCAGTGTGTGTGTGTGTGTGTGTGTGTGTGTATGTGTGTATGTGTGTGTGTGTGTGTGTGTGTGTGTGTGTGATTTAATCATCAGTTATTATCTGTTTTGTCGAATGTTGCGTGTGTTTATAGCCATTTGATGCATATGCCCTTCCAGCTGAATGATCATCCAGTGGTATTAGAATGGAGTTCAAATCTGATACATTCACTGAATCTACACATCGGAATATGTCTAGCACCATTACCAATGACAGTAGTCTTTGATGTCACGTTTCAAATCAATTGCAGTGTCAGTTATTACTTTAAGTGAAATCAGTTGGACTCTTGATAATATTTTTATCAATCTAACACTTCAACACATATCACAAGTAATGCATTTTATAACATTTGCACTCATGACCTCCCAGTTGTGTCACTTTTCATTTTAACGTGTCAACTTACTAAGTCTGTAGCACTCTTAAACCCACAGATCTTCAATATTACCACACATTAATGTTTCATAGTAAAAAAAATTATTTTGCCATAAATTAGATTTTTTATTACTTGAGGGATTGCTCATAAACCATCGACTTAACACAATATGAATACCAGAAACGCCTCGTCTCTAACTTTTATATAGATTATATATGAAATTCTAAAACGGTCTCCTACAGCGTTAAATAACTTCCAATGTGTGATTTTCGAATTCTCGAACTGACCGATATTATTCTAGATTTTTTTGTGCAGCTACCACGTGCCTTTTAGCCATCGCTACTTCCGCTTTACGTTGTTTTCATAGGTCACCAGTGCAGATGCTCGATTTAATACAATAAATCAAAATGTCACAATATTCCATGTCTGGTATATTGTTCAGAAGTTAATGTCAATTCGTTTTGGACATAAATGGGCTAGTGGCAATGATCTGGCCTTCAGATATAACTGCATTTTATTTCATTTCTTGATCGACGCAAAGATGCATACCGGAAATTGCTAGGGCTAACGAAGTTGAAGCGGCATACGAAAAATCCGAATCCAAAACCAGAATACATAAGAACTCGAATTTTGTCTATACCCCGGTATATTTTAACGTAACGTAGTAAATGATATTTTCAGATAATGGACTGAAACTTGTCTATCCATTCCACACACTCGTGTTCGATTATATTTCATTTGCATGTATATGTAAAAAGAAAGTCATATAACTTTTTGTGCTCTACATATCCATTACGATAAAGAAGACCTACGTTACGATATTGTATTGTTACGTAATAGCCCGTGGACAAGAAATTTCCCCGTAACAAAGAATAATATATGTATATGCCATTGAGAAAAGTTGATAATTGACATGGTTACCTTGGCATTTTGTAATTTGATTTTTCCGTATGTTTATTACAAAAAGTCTCAGATACCAAGGTATAAATCACAATGATGTCCAGGACATAGGCACAAATCTGGCCAAATGGACAAACACGGACCTCTTGAAATCAAGAAATGGAATCAGGTGCTATGGAGGATTAAGCATCCCCTGTCGACCTGTCACACCGCCGTGAATCCACAGTCAAATTGAAATGAAATACGTGAGGAACGTCATAATTGGTACAGACGTCTCAAAATCTGCCATCGAACATGTAACTCAACATTTCGCTTAGTGAAATAGAGTAGTCGCAAACAAGACTATTATACCGACCTTAAAATTTGAGGAACGTTGACATCAAACGCGGTTTTCGATATCCCTGTGTCAATTATTTGTCAGTGAGTAGTTAACCTCTGCATATGAAATGTTCATATGTTGAACACCATGGGATACCATATCATTTGGGATATATTGCATTGACATATGTATGAAAATTGACACAATAAATTGACAAAATGTCGATTTTTATTATGTATGCAGCTATAATAACTTATCATGGATCAACATATCTTTAACAACATGTATTTATTTCTTAATCCCATTTGCTAGCAGTTTTTACCCAGTCGCTGCCAGTCAAAATTCAAAGCAACCAAACGTCAAACGTATGACGTCATGTTGAGTTATGCCACATTTTTCTGGGTGTTTGAAAATGTAATATAAGGTTTCCCAATCATACGAATTTATTTAGAATTCTTTAACTTCGTTTGGGATTCGCAATTTTTCTTCATGTTGAGACCTTTATCATGCCCATTTTGTCGTGTTCTAATGGACGTGTGGAGTTACGAATATCCATGATTGCTACTTCTTCATATATACCTATTTACTTGTACATAAAAACGGGAAATCCCCATTCAGAAGTTTTTTGGATAACTCCAACTCCGTCATATTAGCATTCTAAAAATGTTGATAAATATCATATAGAGGTCATGAACCTCTACTGGTACAGATGAATATGTTGATATGATATCCTTAAGTGCATCTGGACAATGACCTCCATTTGTTTAAACAAACAAATTGACCTTGTGTGTTTCTAAATATACTATTTACGTCTTCATTTCAAAATAAAAACATCACGTGATATGAGTGAATGCATATTCTTACATCGAATTACACTGTGACCGTATTTACAATTAGATAATCCTGATCATTAGCTATCGACATATTTATATATTCCACAGCACTTATTCATACACTAACGTTTGGGGCAATGTAATGTTTCTTTCTGTTTACTTTTCTGTGTACGTTCTATGATATCATTTACATAGTTACCCTTCGGATATTATTTAATTGAAAACATTGTCCAATAATTGTTTGTTTCAATTTCATGTGATGAAATCAAAGACCCCCTTAGGATTTTAATGTCAGTTCAGTAACATAAAAGGCTTCATACCTGATTTACTATATTTGTACTTCAATGTCAACAAATGGGGGCGTTCGCAGATCCCGACACAACAGTAAAATGCTAGTGATATTGGGTCATTGCATAAATGTAATGTTTTTTGAAACTCGTAGCTTTAATTTTGTAACTTTCTACCTGATGTTGATATCTAGTCATAAGTTTCATTATTTAAGCACTATTTCTATAAGCATACAAGCATTATTGCCCCTTCATGAAATATTGACTCTCTCTCTCTCTCTCTCTCTCTCTCTCTCTCTCTCTCTCTCTCTCTCTCTCTCTAAAACAACAATAATGAAACTTGATATAAAATATGCAACCATCTATTCGGTGTTTGTTGAATATTTGATTTTTATTTTGAGTAGAGTTTTATGCCACACTCAACAATTTTTCAGTTATATGGTGACGGCTATAAATGCTTTATGCCACACTAAATATTTTCCAGAGAGAAGAGCTCATCGGCCTTCCGCAAGTAAACTGGTAAACTTTCTCATAAAAATCAGCCTAAATTTCAGTGGGGCTCCAACTTGCGCTGACCAGAAGTGTGAGACTTCGTGGTTTAAATTTATGGGGCACCGTTTTACTTTTTAAAACTAGCTAGTGATATGACTCTTTGGAATAGGTGATATCATTTATTCAATAATTATTCGTGATATCACCCATTGGAATACCGAATAAGTGATATCACTTATTCGAATAAGTGATGTCTCCTATTTGAAAGAGTGATATCACCTATTCGAAAGAGTGATATCACTTATACGAATAAATGATACCACTTATAAAAACGAATAAGTGATATCACAAATTCGTATAAGTATGAGGCATACAGAGCCATTTTGAACTATGGTCCGATTTCTGCACAAAATTGTTTTAAAAGTATTTTAACTTAAAACTTTGCACCAAATGAAAGGAAATAAACAAAATAAATAATTTATAATGCCCAAGATAACACAAGTCGTATTTTTGTTAGACCCATGAATATATTTTATTTTTATGTAGGGTGTTATGAGGGTTAATGGGTGCTTTTACTTGTGAACTTAGTGCATCTGTGTTTGTTCAAGGACATTCTAACTCTGTCATCATGTTACTATTTTTAGCCATAGGGGTTTCCCTAATCTTCTAGAAAGACCATTTTCTTGATTGTTCCTATCTAGTGATTTCTAGAACTGTTTAGAGTATATATATAGAGATGGTCAGGTTTTTAGGGCAGAACAAGCAGAACAAGTTTGTAACAAGTTTAGAAAAGCTGAGACTATTTTTGAGACCAAGTTATAGGAGAGCAGACCATAGTTTTTATATTGGGATTTATGTGAGATTAGTGCAAATCACTATTACATACAAATTGGAATTTACTGTGTATTCAAGTGGATCCTTTTAATATTACATTCGGACTGGAATTTATTGTGTATTCGTGTGGATCTCTGAACTGGAATTGAACTGTGAGTTGTGATTTTTAATTACTGTAAACTGTCATTTAGATTAAGTTTTTATTTTGTTATTGTTAATAAAATTTATAAATTTACTTTACTGTGTTCTTGATTTTTGCTGGCACATTTTAGGGTAATTCTGACCTCATAACAAGGGAGCATTCAGTGGCATTGATTCATAAGTGATATCACCTATTCGAATAGGTGATATGACTTTACAAAAAGAATAAGTGATATCACTTAGTCGAATAAGTGATATCACTTAGTCGAATAAGTGGTATCACTTATTCGAGTACGTGATATCACTCATTCATTTGAATAGGTGATATCTTTCATTCGAATAGGTGATATCACTCATTCGTATAAGTGATATCACATAAGAATTTATAAAAGTGATATCACATCTTCGCATAAGTGATATCATCTATTCGAAAGAGTGATATCACCTATTCGAATAAGTGATATCACCTATTCGAAAGAGTGATATCACTAACTGGTATTAAAGAGTAAAACGGAACCCAATACAAATTAAAGTGTGATGTTCGTACCACCGGGCTATGGAGGCACCTGTTATCTGTATGTAATGTTAAGATGCAACCTGTACATTTAAAGGCTTGGTATGAGGAAGATAAGAGTAAATTAAGTCTCAATAAAAACACTTGTGACGGAAATAACGAAGATCTCTGAAATGCAAACCGGTGATTTCTAAACATCATGTTTTAATTTCCTTAAATGTTTCCGATAATTTGAAAAAAATAAAAACTTTCATCCACACAAACATACCAGCGTAGCAGGATATGTGGAGGCGATTTATTCCGCGCAGTTTCATTAAGATTAGTATTGCTAGATTTTATTGATAAAACAATTGATACTCCTACGATTACCTCAATGACAGCTTATATTACAGTCAAAGAATTTACAATTAAATGGAATCGCATTCATGTTGGCGCCAAAATACTTTCGTCCTATTCACAGAATGCATTTCAAATTATCTTTTTTACCAATCCAATAAATATTGACAAATCTCTGTGTCTTGCCTTGCTGCAAGTTTTCATTATCATCATCATCATCGTCGTCGTCGTCGTATAGTATTGCTTTAATTTTTTGGAGCCGGCCTGACTCAGTCAGTAGCGTGCTCGACTCTTGTTCGTGAGGTCGTGAGTTCGAGTCCAGCCGTCGGCAGGTTGGTTTCCTGTCGGTGACTGCCCGGGTCAATATTCTACGATAGAAATCTTACCTGGAAACTTAAAGAAAATTGTCCCGCATCAACATTACTGTTATTCATCCCATGAAAAAGTGAACCCCCCCCCCAAAGAAAGTTACCCCCTAGATCTTCAGGAAAAGATACTCGTATCATACAAATGCTAGGGTTAATTTTTATCTGGGCTTTCATGGACCCGTACGGGCCCCAAAGACATCAATAGGACCAAAAGGTGGTACATCCTTTAAAATCTTCACCAGTGAACAGATGTCTTTCAAATTTTGCACGTATGATGTCTACAAATTTGCAAATGAAAACTAAACTTCATAAACGAGTGTTAAGTGTTCAGTTCAAATGACATATGTTACAGTTTTATACAAATAACTTATCAACTCAAAACTGATTGACTTTTTGTATATACAAAGATATAATTATGAGAAAGTCATCTCAGGATCATTGTAGTCAATTAAAACCCCATGGTGTAAAAGGGCAAAGGTTATTGACATCTAAGTAAGCAGAATATCATTCGTTATTGGTTTTATTTTTAGCTTTTTCGATTTTTTCATGAACCAAAGGAATGTTTGTGACCAAACTTGGCAGGGGGTATTCTTATGTCAAGCTACATAACTTTCAGGGTGAAAAGGGGCGAGGGTTCAATCTTTTTTCGGAACCAGTTTTTTTTTTACAAATATCACCTAATGGTCACCTGTCTTTCAAGTTTCATATGCATAATTGGTTACCTAGTGCCTACAATGTTGCGAATAAAATTATATCTGTGAACATGTGACATCGGAAAAATTTTATACAAAATTTTAATAACTTAAACGATGGACTAATTGTATACAAACATAATTTTGTAAGGAATTATCCCAGAGGTATTGTGACAAGGTCATGGGGCTAGGGTCAAAATCCACTGCCATAAAAACTGTATGTCAAAAACATTCATCATTCTTATTCACTTTTCTACATTTGTAGAAAACTTACATTTCCGAGTCATTTTTGTCAATTTTCTTCATCTGTCCGAGCAGGATTTTTACGTAGAATAATAACCCTGGATAGTTTTTTCTATTCTCTTTATTTTCTACATCACACCGTCACACGGTATATTGTAACTGTAAGTCAGTATCAATATTCAGTGATATTTACATTCAATATAAGCTAAATTCATTTCAATACAAAAATATTACAATGAGTTGAATATTTAAGTGCCCCTGCCTTTGGCCAGAGCTGATAACTGATTTAGCCTGGTGTGTATGAGGTTCTTCTAATGTTTTTCCGGTAACATGTACTACTACTACTACCTCCCTCTCCCTTTTTTCTTTTTCCTTGAATACGTTTCTCTCTCTCTCTCTCTCTCTCTCTCTCTCTCTCTCTCTCTCTCTCTCTCTCTCTCTCTCTCTCTCTCTCTCTCAACAAGCAATATTACAGACAAAAATTATTGTAATGGATCTGATGCCTTCAACACTGATTATCAAACAACAGAGTTACAAACATGTTGTGGGGAAAGGAAAGAAACGAATTAACGATAGATTGTTGATAAAATACACATATGTCAAAGGATAAACGATCAATTAGAAACACAAAACACGATTAACCTCTAGTTAACATTTGTTTTTAAAAATCAACGCAAATGTAGATTATCAATAGGTGCAACTTTCTCGGGTGTTAAAATGCATTGTACAAAAACTGAAATTAACAATCAGCTTTTAAGCGATAACTTTCCGACCATTCCAAATTTTATAGAGTAATCGTTTTCAAACAGAATGACTTTAATTAATCTGTTCCTTTTGTAAACATTCTTTGTTGTTGATTTTATAATGAAGCATGTTCGCAGAGCATGTCGTGATAATTTTAACTGAATAATAAACATACTTTCCAGTGCTAACAAAACTTAGTCAACAGCTTGTTAATAGATGACATATCGGAAACTTTATATCTAATTAAGTAAGTTAAGTAAAATGTCACTTTCCAATAAAATAATGATTTGCCAATTTTCCAAACTCAAATTTTGTAGTTAAAAGCACTTTAGGATACAAATTTCCCAAAATGATATTTTGTAATTACTGATGCAAATAACACCCAGGTACACCACAAATCTGACCTATATTAAGTCTAAGATAGAGTCGAAATGCAAGGTAGACCGTAAAAACAGAATACTACATTAATTTTGTTTTACTGAAATCAAACTTGACATTTCATGAAACGACGAATATGATAACTGACAATAGAAGGCAATGATAACTGACTGAAAATAAAATTGGAGGTTTTTTTTTCGACAACCACATTGGATCTACGGGGTACACGATCCGAATCTCAACGTGGGTTCACTGGAACCTCTGCTGATTTTGTGAGGTTTGCCAATTTACTTGTGGTAGGCCGGTGGTCTCGTCTCAGATACATTGTCATTGTAATCAGTTTCTCTCCTGCGTAATTAAAAATTGCCATATTACTGGAAATTCGCAGAGTGTGACATACAAAAATAATAGAAAACAAAGATGGTCGCGAAGACTAATAGAATCTACCCCTATCTTGAGGGTATGACAAATGAATCTCAATCCTCGAGATAAGATCGGCAAGCCTCGGGTTTGTCATTAAAAAGAATACCCTTGGACTGAGATTCCTTAGTCATACCCTCAAGGTAGGGGTTGGTTATTTTTCTCCCATTTATATATTTCTATGTAGATTTACGCATGATCTACATGTCTATATAGATTTACGTATATCTGAGTCATGTCTGACATAACTATGTATTGCATTCTGGAAGCCACAGAAATTATACGTCATAAATTGTATTGTGACGTCATAACGCGTGTAGTTTGTCATCCACCCCCTGTGGATGACACGCTGATCATTTTGCACTAGTTATAAGTATGGGAGAATAATGTTTTTGTAATAATACTTTTGTTTTGAGCATTCGCTTTGACTTTGACTATAACTTTGGTATTGTTAATAACATCTCCTACGTCATCATGCAATGTGCTGTTATACATTTGTTGTTAAAATTTGTATAAAGTACTCTTCGGTACAGAACACCTGTGTTGGGTTGATGGTCGCCCGAGCTTGGAATTCGTAAAATTTTAAATGAAAGTTAAATTCCGATTGACTGTTTACTATCTTCAACATTATGGTACAAAAATCATTGATATATTTAGATCTGAAGTTGTCAATAATTACCTTGATCCAGGATAATGCTATAGATCTAATAGACTCTTTCACGATAACTGCGTTCTTAAGAATTTCACCTGCGCACAGCACTAACGAGTGGCATCAAGAATTTCGTGCTAAAAACATTTCATCATCGCGGTAGTAAAAACATACATTAAACAAGACAATATAAAACTTTTAAAAGATAATCATTACCCACTATTGCCAACTAATATTCAATTTTTTTATAGAAGTAAGAAAGGAGTAAGAGATATGTATCAGACATTATGTTTTAGTAAAATAACTCTTAAACCAGTATCAATTCTTAAATGGAACACACTATTCAACATTAATAATAGTGATTGGAAACTTATTTATGATCTACCATTCAAAACTCTAAAAAGCACTTACATCCCAATCCATCATCATCCAAACCAACATTACTGCAATATTGCACAAATTCCCAAATAAACCACACATCATCACAAATTTAACAACACATCATCTTTTAATTTTCATATTTATTAAATACCAAATGCATATACAACCATACAATCATATCATCCACAATCATCAACAAATCACAATATCAAATTAATCATTTAATAACATCATTTTAACTTCATACAAAACATCATCATCCCAAAATTCGCATCATTACAAACAACACACCATATATTTTTCACAACAATAAACTCATGACATCAACAAACACCACTTTTGACCCAACATCATACATACCAATGTCCATCATAATCACTCATCATTACAGACACAATTAGCAATTTCATTATCATCATGATTATTCCTATTCTCATAGCACACATTCATCATTAATAAATCCACAACCAAATTACAATATACTCACACCAATTTTCACATACATGTTCATTTAACCATATCATAGATTTAATTCATAATAATAAACCATTCAGCATACAAATCCAACTAACAATTATCATCATCATTAATTTTTACAAATATATCACATTTTTTCCCTTTCCAATACATCCATTACCATCACATTACATAATTCAAATATTTCAATTTTTTTCCAACATATGCTTTCACATACATATTAATCATCTTAAATTCACATCATTTATTATATTACAGTATTTGATCAATATTAAAATTCATTTCACATTTATTTTATAATAGATATATCATTTTTCAAATTCACATTATCAAACATGAACAAACATTTACATTTAATCAACTCATAAATAACCATCTTCACATACACATTATAAAATGAATATTACAATCATTTTTTTATAACAGGAACCAAACACATTAATAATATCCATATCAAACCAAATTCATCACATTATCATGAACAACATCTTTAAATATCAACATTACCATCATCACCAACATTAAAAATACAATATACAATTACAACAAACATTATCATTCCGATTTCTAATCATTCACAACCATCATCCATTCAATATTACACAATTCTTATATTAAAACAACTTTCATCCACATATTCAATCAAAGCAAACGAAAATTTTATCACTTATTTTTAACATACATATTTTTTCAAAAGACATAAACAAATTAATTCATTTACATATCAGACATTCTCCATTCATATATATACATCCAAATGTATATTCAATTTGAATAGCATTCATTTATATACATCTACAATACAAAACATCAATTCATTATTCAGTTACATCACACATTGGTATGCATATACAGTATAACAAACCACAAAAAAAAAAAATACCAAATCAACATAATAATAACAAATTCTACCAATTGACAAACCAATATACTCAGATTTACCAACAATCACCACAAATCATATTACACGATTTGTTATTTTACACAGTATCAACTATCACACAAAGTAACACACATTCAAAAATCACCAAATACAAATTCTTATCCATTATACAAACCCATACCAATAATTACATCAGACATTCATTTATACATAATCTCATCACATTTCAAAGTCCCAATTCATCAATCCACTATACACATATCCCATACTTTCTTTGATTCATAAACATCTAATGATTCAATACAATTTTACATTATTAGCATCAAATATTACCATACAACCATCAATACCATTAATTTACCAAAACGCATCCATGGTTTTCATACTCAAAATTATACATTCCACTTCCATTTTCATTAACATCATTATTCAACAATTTATCCATATTTCTCCATTCACATATAGACACCACATACATACATCCACATTCAAGTGCCATCCAAACCAAAACACAACACAAAATTTATATTTATACTCACATAAAAAACAAAACACCAATAATGCATTCATACATTCATTACACGCCAAATTCAATTACATTCATCACAATTTAAACATATTTAATGATTTTCAACCATCATCAATCAACATAACAGTACTATTTTTCGATTCAAATAATGGCAATAACCAAATTTCACAAAATTCCATTATCATTTTTCAACACATATCAACATCAACCAGTATAATAACACACAATCCACATACATAAAACCAAAAAAAACAATTCAACACATCATGGGACTTACAGAGGCAGATGTTGGCATTACATATAGACATGATGATTCATACAAAGAATACATATTCATAAATCATCCACAAAATCATAATTATTCATTTAAAAATCATAACATTTACATACCCATTCATATAATAATCTCCAACACATTCATCAAATTTATCCATCATTTTTTCACATAGCATATCCAAAACAAAAACTTTTTAATTTCATTCAATTAATATTACATTATAACATTCATCCCATTTCAATTACATGCAACACAGTCACATCATTTTTAACCACATCACAAGGGTACCATTATTTACAATACAAGCAAATCATTCATAAATGCAACCATACAATCACATTCAAACCACATTATTTATAATTTCGATCATCAAATGTTGACATTTAATATTAATACCAAATTTTCACATAATTAAACATCATTCACACAGCACACCAAGGCATATAACCCAGTTTGTATATACATTATATCAGTCATTAATCAATACAAATACATTCTCAAATTCATACAACTATTTAGCTCCATTTTCATTCAATTTGTCAATATAAAATCAAGCCAACAAATATTCACATATATACAATCCACAAAATAAACCATTAATTCACATCATTTATACCTTTATCGCATAATTATATACAACCACACATAACACATTTTCAAATTACATATTTTCAATACCAACAAAAATATCCATCAAACAGTTACCATTATAATTACATCATCATCATTTATCATCTATATCACCACCACATATTACACTAAACACAATTAATTTTCAACAATATTCACTCAACAACACAGAAAAAAGAAAACATTCCAATAAATTATTCTTCACATCACATACAAACCCAATACCCAAGCACAATCATATCAATTAACACAATGTACCCATAATACATAATCATATTATATCATTATTACAATAAAATCAACACATTCCCATTCACATTTTCAAAAAAAATCATCAAAAATTCAAATTCACATCATTACCAAACTATCTACCATATCACCATCACACACACTACAACATTAAGATTACCAAAATCACATTATAATTTCAGTCAAGTTTCACATTCTATATATATCAATCAACCATTACACAAACCATTAACAACACAATCCATCATCATCAATATCAAATCAGTAAAATTTCATTCATTCAATTGAATACATCAACATCAAATCATATTATGTCATTACAAATTATACCAACACATCTATTTAACAACATATTTAACTAACATTACACATTTAATATCATAATATAATACGCAAGTACATATTTTATAAACATATTCCCACATTTATCAAAAACACATTCTAAAAATTCAAAGACATTCAAGCCAAAATAAACAATAAACATATCATCATTATATCACAGGTCACAGTATTACCAATTAGCACACATAGACATTCAATTGACAAAATAAACCATATCAGAGCAATCATCTACCATAATTTTCATCAACATTCATAAACAAATAATCAATCAATTAAATTCACATTTACATAATTCAACACTATACAAATGCAACATTAACATTCCCAACAAAATTTCTCCATTATCATATACTAAAGCATGTACAAATACCACAAATTCGACAAATAAAACCATACACACTATTCAAATCACATTTTATATACACATTACTTATAATCAATACTTTATTTTCATAAATCCATATTGCAACAATTAACTAATTTCTACAATATTTTCAACCACACAACAGCACATACATACACCATTATTTTCAATATTTAGATTCTCATTCTCCATATCTCATACAATCAATTAACCATAATATCCACAGGCATCACATCATTTTAATGTTTATACATCATATTTCACATTTTTAAATCACAAAAAAAAACAAAAAATAAAAAACATACAATCACACAATTATCATCCATATCAATAATTATTTTTATAATCATTCAATACCATAATATTAACAATCACAATATGCATTTTTCCACATCCATACACATAACATAGCCACATCCCACAATTCTAATTTTACCATTCCATAATATAAAACACACCACTACCACATCATCCATTTTCCCTTAATAACCATAACCAAGATTATCATATATCAATTATTATCAACATGCACAATTCAATACACAATATCAAAAAAAAATACATAACACATCATTAATTTATTTAGTTTATAAACAAATTCATATTATACCAAGCCATTAATCATTCATACCAAATTTCATCACATTTTAATAGATATTATACAATTAAATTATATATAATTAATATCACAATACACATACACATTCATCATCTAGTACATTCCACCACATAATTTCCCCCCACCAATTATAGAAATTATAGTACCATATCAAAACTCTAAAAAGCACTTACTTACAGTGGTTCCAAACTAGCATTTACCATCGAATCCTTGGTACAAATTGGATTTTAAACAAAATAAACAACTCAAATTCAGAATGTACATTTGAAGTTGAAACCATTGAACACCTTTTTTTGGAATTGTCGACATGTTAAAACACTACTTCATCTCTTCAGTCAATCGCATCACAATCAAAATATCAATTTAAACTTTACAAAAGAATCATCTATTTTTGGAAAATATGTAAATGTAACAAAAACCAAGGTTGACAACATAATTATAATATGGATCAAACATTGTATTTTTTAAACCAAACTAAAAAAAGGTCTTTTCAACAACATCTAAAAAGATATTTTAAAATTGAAAAACTCCAGCATACAATCACTGGTGAAAATGAATTGTTCATGAGAGAATGACAAACCTGGGCCAATTATCTAGACCAATAAAAAAACCTCACATGCAAAAGAAATATTCATTCTGTCAGATAAACTTATATTGACAGTGATATTATATGTATATAATATACTTTTCAAACTCTTAACAATATAATAAAAAATAAAGTAAGAGATATAATCATAAAATGTAATATTTTCAATACATTTAAACAAGCTTTATTACAAGTGACAAGATTACTGTTAGTTTAGGTTTAATCTTGGTACATTTATATAACTCTATAATGCGTTTTATTATTATTATTATTATTTTTTTTTTGCTTTTATTGTTTTGGGTTTTTTCTTTTTCCTTAAATACGTCTCTCTCTCTCTCTCTCTCTCTCTCTCGCTCTCTCTCTCTCTCTCTCTCTCTCTCTCTCTCTCTCTCTCTCTCTCTCTCTCTCTCTCTCTCTCTCTCTCTCTCTCTCTCTCTCTCTCTCTCTCTGTCTCTTTCTCTCATATGAAATCCTCGCACTTCCTAGCCAGGTTGAGTTGTATGGGTTGATGTTAAAATCCTGGCCAAATACCATAATAAAATATTACACACAAAAAAAACAAAAAAAAACAAACAAAAATAAAAAAACAAAAAGCATTTCATACCCACGACAATTAGTACCTAATTAAAAAATTAATTGTCCCGTGTATGATTTTTTATTCCGTAAGAAACTTCTTGTAACCACTCGGAAGTGTTAAGTGCACAGGTAAGATTAGTAGGAATGCAGTTATTCAGAAAGGGTCTATTCTGGACTTGAGTCAAAGTAAATATTTCCAATGCACATTTACCATTAATCAAATTTTGAAATTTAAATCACATAGGTATATATACTAGTATAACGTAGAAGCAAATGACATTCCAGAAATAACAGAATATTTTATTTCTGAATGTATAATTTTTCCCGTGATCTTGGGACCCCGAGTCTATACGTTCACTTTTATCGTTAAGTAGGCCTATTTAAAATAAGCATCCATAATCCATTAAGTCTACCCTGGATTTGTTTGTATGTTTATTGCTGTTTAACGTCCCATCAAGAATATTTCACTCATATGGAGACGTCACCAAATGCCGGTGAAGGGCTTCAAATTTTGGTTTATTCTCGGCACTTACGGCCATTATGCAGTGAGGGTTCTTTAACGTGCCGACACCTACTGTGACACGGGACCTCTAGGTTTTACTGTCTCTACCCTGAATGTGCAATTAACGAAGAGAATGAAGTAAAACACTCCTTTATACAAAACTACGCGTTTTCACCCGTATCATCAGACTGCACGCGATCGCTGTAGCGGATGGATTCACTGAGAGCGTAGAACGATCAAGTGCAGTCTGATGATACGGATAGAAACATATGTGTTTTTTAGTTAATTACATGCCCCTTATTAATCTATGTTTACACAAATTTAAAATTAATTCCGCTCCGACGAAATCTCCGTATCCAACGATATGGAACACGATATTACGTATTGTACAAGCGTATTGAACTCTATATTGTAACAGTTTGATTACACATGCATGTCATATATATATATATATATATATATATATATATATATATATTATATATATATATATATATATATATATATATATATATATATATATATATATATGCATGCATATAAATTTTGCTGCACTTTCAGTCACCGGAAATGATGTCAATGTACTCATTTTTCTGCAGAGGTGCATATACATTTGATCTGCCACCAGTTGGAACTATAGGAATCTCGTATTCATTGCTGTTGTCATCGGCAAGTGGTAAGGCCGGAGGTGGGGGTAAACATTGTCTTTTTAATGTTGGCTTGAGCTTGATTATAGTCGGTGGTATTTGTTTTGCGTCATCTTTACAAACTGGACTGAGGTATGAAGGCTCCATTTGAACGTTCGTCAATTCTCCTGCATTATTGCAATATGTTTGAGTGGATTGTTCGGTTCTTTTTATATCCAGTTTCTTAATATATTTCTTATTCAAAGTGGATAAAGTGTTGACTTTTCTGAGTATTCTTGTGAATCCACAGTTGATGTTAATTAAAATAACACTGACCACGACAACCATTACAATTATCAATAGTATATCTTTTATGTAGATTTCGTTTTCTCGCCACTCCGAATCTGTCATATTCATAGTCAGATGTATTTGACAATATCCATTCTGCTATTAAACATTCAACACAGCATGAAACAGAAAATGCCTCCAGCAAATGAAGGTTTACAAACCTGTCATCGACATGAAATAAGTTTACATGAGTGAGTTTTATATAAACATATTTTCGGCGAATGTTGTCACTTGAGTATCAACAAAAATTAGGTCCGTGCTAATATTGTAATGGAGTTATACAGCAAACACCATCCATTGCTTGATCTTAAAATAATGGTCGTGTATAAAACTTCATGTTATTTTTGTGCCGTTTCAACAGCAACATTACATGTATTAATCATAAATCAATGCACCATACCTTAATACCCTCTCATTCATCAATATTATCAATTTGTCAGTCCAACTTTGTCCATTATTTTAAGTTTGTTTTTCATTTTAATGTAGGTAGTTGCAAAACTTTTCTATATGACATCAACGTGTTCGAATTATTATCCAATACATATATTTATATCACTGTACTAATGTTTTCTCCGTTAGTCACTGCTTAACAAATTATCAACACAATTAATTTGAACCAGGGAAACTTCAACTATAAAAAGATCAGATTAATCTATATCCTGATATCATCATTTCCTCATTGGAAAATATCATAACATTAGACCATGTAAAAAAATATTCTGGTTCTCAAACAATTAGCCTTCCAAAATGGACAAGGTAGGTAGGTATTTTAGTTTTACTTTTTATTTCCAATTTTTGTTTATATACCTTGAAGGCAAGAAAATAAGAAGACTTTATGTAACCAAAAAATGTCTTTTATTGAGACCTTCAATAAATTGTAACAAAAAGTTGTGTGATTGTCTTGTTCACTTGGTTTTAAAACTGAAATATCAACGAAAATATAAAATAGCTAAAAGATCATTCACTTACATTTAATTCAGATTTTAAAACTTTTATACACTATATAGTGTATCATTTAACACACCCTGAAATTCAGTTCCGTTCGGTATTGGTTCTTTCATTTAAAATACAACTTCCGCTTCCTCCATAAACTGCAAGCAACAGCAGAAAACACACGATGTGTTCTGTGACATTTTCGTTTCATTTTTGGGTTTCAGAAATGCATTTGGGACTACAAATAGAAGGAAATGGATCATTTTCGAAACATATGCCTTTTGAAATGACTGACATTTTTCCTAGCCGCGCGGCGGTGATTTTTTTATGAAATGTGAATAAAATGGTTTATCGGCGATTTCATTTTGCGCGCGGCGGTGTCTGAGAACCAGATGTATTTTTCTACTTGGCCTTAGTATTTATGTTTAAAGCATTTTGACCTTTTAATTAAATGCCTAATTGAAACCAGCAAATATTTCAATATCGGAAACAAGTCCTTGTTGATAATGTAGGGCAAATAACTAAAGTTGGATGAAATTATACATACGTTAGATGAAATTATATATATATATATATTATATATATATATATATATATATATATATATATATATATATATATATATATATATATATATATATATATATACATGCATGCGTAATCATCATACAACTACAAAACAGTTGGATACGGAAATTTCGCCGGAGCAACTTTTCTATATTGCATTAATGTAATCCAAAATATTTGATGATGTTGTATGTTTCTATCCGTATCATCAGACTGCACTTGATCCTTGTAGTGGACTGATTCAACTCGAGCTTCGCTCTCATTGAATCCATCCGCTACAACGATCTCGTGCAGTCTGATGATACGGATAGAAACGTGTAGTTTTATATAAATGTATATTGTTTTTAGACTGCTATATAAATATGCCATGTATGAAAAAAAAAACAAATGGCATAAGCAAATTTGGTCGTCTTTTTATAGTAAAAAGATATATCCAATACTGCAAAAAGTACTGAAAAGAAGAAAGACAAAATGTGTTTCAGGTTTATGACGTGCGGGTGTGTGCGTTTACAAAGGCGTGTGTGTGTTTAAAGGCGTGTAAACACCAAGTATCTCTTATTTCAGAGTTGGTGCCTCTCAACATATCTATAATACTTCTAGATATTGCGGGATGGTGATGTGCACTACAACAAATTTATATAACAAGCACAATGGGCCTTATCAGTCACCTGAGTAAAACATTATCAAAAGTGAGCATAAGTTGAACAGAGGTTAATTATTTTTAAGATGTATAATTTATAGGCCCCTTCTGGTTCTAGCCAATTTTCATTCAGGATCCATAGATAATTCCAAAGAACTTTCTCATATATCTCTGTATACAAAATGTCAATCAAATTTCAGTTGGTACACCATTTGTAAAAAAGAAACTGTAACCTGTCATTTGAAGCTCTCCCTAGTGGCTCGTTTATGGATAGATATCGTTTTATACACACACTTTGTAGACATAACAACCATATATACAAACTTTGATAGACATCTGATCGTTGGTTTATCATTTTTAACTCATTCGCCCATAAAGACTCATTTTGAGTGGCCTTAGTCATTGATCTACAGCAGAGTCCCTTGTTTTTCTGGGGTTAATGAGTTAAATATGTACCAAGTTTTAGTCCTTTTTGGAGCCCCAACGGGTTCTTGCCTCTTTTCATTCGCAAAATTCATGCAGTTTCACATGGGGATAGAAAATCCACATCCTGATAAATTTGCCGACTGGTTCACGTGAAGAAGTAGAAAATATCTCAAATTCGAGGAAAAACTTGTTTTTCGTTCACAAAGTTAGTAGACATTGACTTAGCAAACACGCACACAAAAGTTGAGTCATTTCATCATTGGTTCATGAAAAGAAGAGCTTTAAAAGATGTATAAGTTGGCACGTTTGCCAACACAACTAGTCTAAATCAAATTATAACAGGGGTGACAGGCTATCTGACAGGCTATTCCCGCAACAGGTTAATATTAAACGAAAACAAGAGGCTCAAGGGGCCTTAAGTCGCTCACCTGGCAAAATTGGTCAACATTGCAGAAAACCAAAAATGTGTAAAAAGATAAAATGGCTAATAAACATGAAAACAGCAGGCTCATTGGGGGGCCTTAATAATCACCTGTGTGAAATGTATTTTACTGACAATATACTGAAAAGCAACCAAAAGCCTGAAAAATTCATTGAAATGGAGAATTAACTTGCATAAGGGTAGACTTGCCTTGCCGATATTTTTATAGATCTTTTCAAGATAATTTGCAACAACAGTAGAAAACATGCGGAATCCATTTAAAAGTAGAAACTAACTTTCACAAGGATCACCCTCACAAGGTTTAACCTGACAATTACATTTTCGTAGATCTTTGCATACTGAACATTTTTGCTTCTTTCTCTTTCGCTCTATTGTACTTTTCAAAACAAAAGGACAAAACATACAAAAACATGAAAAATCCACTTAAAAGGGGAAATAACTCCCATAAGGGTCGACCTGACAATTACGGCTTTTTGACTTTTTTGTAGATCTTTGCATGCCGAACATTTTTGCTTCTATCACTTTTACTGTATCTATTATACTTTCAAAGATAATGTCAAAAAACATCCAAAAACATGAAAAATCTACTTAAAAGGGAAAAAACTCCCATAAGGGCCAACCTGATTTTGTTTTGATGCATCATCTGCTGTTTTGTTTTACGTTTTAGTACACAACAGAGTGACTTTGGTGCTTTTAAAATTACTTATATAAATTAAGATACAAGTGAACTGTCAAATATGCAGTACTTTGAGATATAATATAATTGTGAACCTTTAAACATTTTCCTCAATTCCTTTTCCTGAGCAGTTTCAAATATTGGAATGTATGACTTTTTAGAGAAGGCCCTATTGACTTTTTTGTAGATATTTGCATGCTGAACATTTTTGCTTCTTTCACTTTTACTCTACCTATTATACTTTTCACACTAATGTAAAAAAAACAACATCGAAAAACATTAAAAATTCACAAAAAGGGGAAATAACTACCATAAGAGGCAACCTGAGAATTTCGGACCTATTGATTTTTTGTAGCACTTTGCATGCTGAACATTTTGCTTCTTTCACTTTTACTCTATCTATTATACTTTTCGAGATAATGTCAAAAACATGAAAAATCCGCTTAAAAGGGGAAATAACTACCATAAGAGGCAGCCTGACAATTTCGGCCCTATTGACTTTTTTGTAGACCTTTGCATGCTGAACATTTTTGCTTCTTTCACTTTTACTCTACCTTTACTCTACCTTTTAATACACTAATGTAAAAAAAATCGAAAAACATTAAAAATTCACAAAAAGGGGAAATAACTCACATAAGGGTCGACCCGATAACTTCCACCAAAATTAAATATTAGTAGATTTTTGCAAGCCGCTCATTTTAAGGTAAGGCTTTTTCTCTAGCTTTAATAATTTTGGAGATACATGTATCAAATAAAAAAATATCTGCTGACTCATTCGTTCCATATTTAGCCATGGCAGCCATGTTTGGTCCTAGCCCCTTTTCATCTGCAAATTTTATGCGGGTTTACATGGTTATACTTCCTCTCAAGTTTGGTTCAAATTGGTTCTATGGTTCTGGAGAAGTAGTAAAAAATGTTTACAAGTTTTAGTCCTTTTAGGCCTCTTTTAGGGCCCCTATTGGTCCAATCTCTTTTTCATTTGCAAACTTTAAGCGGCTTCACATAAGGATGTTATATGCTAAGTTTGGTTAAAAGTGGCCCACTGGTTCTTGAGAAGATGTTTAAATGCAAAAGTTAACAGACGGACGACGGACGCCGACGGACCTTTGGCTATAGCAATATCTCACTTTGTCCTGTGGGCCAAGTGAGCTAAAAATATATACAATGAATTATAGAATTCAGAATTCTTGGAAATCTGACTATTTTAAACGTAGATCTATATATAAATATATATTATATAACAGCGCTTCATAAACTCATATGTCAATGCAACGTAAACATCTGTTGAGGATCATCATCAAAGTTTTTCCTGTTTTAAGTGTTGTAAGTGACAGCGAACTAGACATATAATAACCGTCACCACCAATACGTAGGCTTATACTAGGAAACTCAGACTTTAAACCTGTCCTTCCGCGGTGTTTTGCATTTCAGTAAAATCAAATAGGCATATAGCAATTCCACTAAACAAATCTGCATTTTTAATCACAGAGTATAATTTATTTCCTGCCTACGAATAGACTATAATTATAACTTTATAGTGGTTTTAGGAAATGAATGTTTCGAATTAGTCAAATGTGCATTGCAGAAAAGCAATAGTATTTCAATGAAGTTATTAAATTGCTCCGATACAATGGACGCAAAAGTGATGGCAATAGATCACATGACCAAAACTAATACAAAGTATTACTTATGTCCCTATCCTATATTCTTGTAAAACAAAATCATTGACACAAGTCTTGTTGGGAATGTTATTGCTAACTCTTTATTGCTCCAAAAGAGAATTTTAACTTTGAAACAAAAAGGGTCCATTTAGCCTTAACGGTCACCTGAGTAAAATGTTGAAGAAAAATGTTTGTTAACTTAAGTGCCCGTGACCTTGAAACTGTCATCACGATGCTAAGATAATTCTTAAACTTTCTTTCACAAATCTGGTCCCATTTCAAAACATTATATGGCTTCCCGTGGAAATGGTTTTTGCAAATTTTTGTTTAAATTGAACCATTAGATCTAATTCTACAGAAGTAAAAATGACCTGACGTTGAAGAAAAATGTTTGTTAACTTAAGTGTCTGTGACCTTGAAACTGTCATCACGATGCTAAGATAATTCCTTACCTTCTTTCACAAATTATGTAAAATACTGACTTAACAATCATCCGTACAAAATTTCAGTCACTCGATCATTGGTTCATGAGTAGAAGATTTTTTAAGATGTACTAAGTTTTGGTCCCTTTGGGGCACCTATGGGTCCTAGGTCCTTTTTCTTCGCAAACTTTATGCGGCTTCACAAGAGGATACTTCCTGACGAGTTTGGCTAAAATTTGCTTCGTAGTTCTTCACGGAATTGAAATCGTATAAAACTTAAGCAAAAAAGAAATGTTATGTGCCTGTGACTTTTTACCTTTGGTCCCATTACCTTGAAAATTTGTCCAAATGACCTTTAGATAATTTATTTCTCGGATATATTTGTATACAAAAAGTCAATCAGATTTGAGTTATAAAGCTATACCTTATGTTAATGAAGGGCCCCTAGTGGCTCATTTATGGAAAAATTTCGTTTTCATTCGCAAACTTTGTACATATTGACTCCAAAAGTTTGAGGTTTTAAACATTTAAATGACATAACAAAGGCCAAGGCACACACTGTTAAGACAACTGTAAACTAATGTCATCCTGTTATACCTTAATGGGAAGTTACAATGAGATACGGTGTTTTAAATATATAGTAAAACTAACCTCAAGAGTTTAAACCCAGTTGTTAGAGTAGACGGACATCATCAATTCAGACTACTATATAGTTGCTTAACCCATTCATCCCTAAAGACACATTTATGCTGATCTAAGTCATTGATTTATAAAAGAGTCCAATGTTTTTCAGGCGTTGTGGAGTTAATTTCACGAGGAAAAAATTTCGCGCTTTTCCTGAAAGGATCTTACGATTTTGTGATTCGTGCATATGATGTCCGATTATATATGAATACATTTTGATTTAAAATAACTTTTATTGTTAACGTAGTCTCTCTGATACTTTATAAATATAAGGTTTATATTCACTGGTATGTAATTTCGTCGTATTTTTTTTTTGGGGGGGCGCGAATATTAATCCCCTGCGAATAAAATCAACTATAGTCTGTCCCAATTGATTTTTGTCTGTTGATTTTGGCCGATTACAGTAAAATGGTTGATACCTACCACTTAAATTTAACGTAGCGGTATCCTATACATACTACATTAATTATCTTGTCCATGACAAATAAAAATTAATCCGTTTTGTACTAGATATTCGCACATAAAATTATCCCGTGGGAAGTAAAAGAAAGGGAACGTTTATTAGTCATACCGATTTAGCCTGGCTCACTGATCTGTTAATGCACAATCACAGATTCCTTACGACAATAGTATATATTAGGAGTTATTCCCCTTTAATATAACTCTTGTCAAGAGAGGCATTAATGATTACTCACATGACTAAATTATTTGACATCGCATGGATAACACAGAGATTCGCGTAGGGAGAGTATTTTCAAAAGTTGAAGCGACCAAACAAAGAATAAAGTATGTAGAAGTGATATAAGATAAACTTTTTTCCTTTTTTAATTATATCACTTAAATATTTCTATTTTGACGATTTGTTGCTTTACAAATACATTTTGAAATTCATTACCTACTATGGGACAGACTACAGAGTTTTATTTCCCAAGCAATCTTGCCAATAATCAAACTAAAATATTGTATAAAATTCCATTCCGACTCTTATTAAAGAAACGGCCAATTTTCAAAATCCCCCATAATTTCAATTGCTTTAATGAAAAGATGGATATACATGTTCGTTTTAGATATATGTGTGTTAAATTTGAATTCTGATACTTATTATTAAGGAAATTATATAGTTATTTCCAAAATATTAATCAGTTGGTTCCCATAGGAATGCCGGCAGTTTGTTGAACGACCATGTCTCCAAACATTACAAATTTAAGAATATAAAAAATCTCAGATACCAAAGTATATTTAGAATGTCCAGGACATAGATACAAATATGGTAAAAAGACAAACACGGACCTCTAGAAACCAAGAGGTGGGATTAGGTGCCATGGAAGAGTAAGCATCACCTGTCGACCGGTCACACCCGCCGTAAGCCCAGTCAAATCCAAATAAAAAACGTGAGGAACGAATCCTCGTCACAATTGGTCTTAGCAACCGCCAACGAAAAGGAAACTCAACATTTCACTTGGAGAACCAGAGTAATCACAAACATGAATATTATACCGACCAAAAAAAATTGTAGAACGTTGACATCAAATGCGGTTTTCGATATCCCTGTGTCAATAATTTGTCAACGAGTAATTCACATGTATATAAAATGTTCATATGTTGAACAAGCTCTGGCATATCTGATCAATTGTGAAATATAAATTCCATATGCCAATGACTGTGGGATATTACAATTAAATGTAGAAAATATCTATGGAAAAGCCGATATCGTCGCGTTTGTTGAATAGTTTAGTTGCCAATTTCCTGTCTGTCTATAGTAAGTAAAATGTCTAAGTACAAATGTGTGCTTAATTCTGTTGTATCTTTAATTTCTAGTTCGCTGGGATATATCATATTGACATATGTATGAAAAATGTCTTTATTAATTGACTAAACGTGGTCGATATATCTAAATGTCAAATAAAAGGACACCTACCTTTTTCTTCTTTTATTCAGCAGTTTCTGAATGAAGTCTGCTTCGTATGATTAAAGGAACAGGTCAGCTAATAAAGGGACACAATTGGTTCCCATAAGATTGCAGTTTGTTGAAAGACCATGTCTCCGAACATTACAAATGTGTTGTCTTTTAGAAATTCCAGCATCTTTTTAATATCAACTTCAGTACATTCATGTATAGAATCAGTGGTGTTGGACAAAATAAGTATCATGATAACCAAAATATCAAAGGCATACAGGCTGTCATTTTGATAAAAAAAAATATACCCAGCTGTCATAATGCAACTTCCATAAACAAAACTAGAAGGATGTATCACTGTAGAACTTTTCAACATACACAAATTGCCTTGTATGAATGAAATATTCTAACGATTGTTATAGAATCAATTGTTTACATGCCCATCATTCTTAATTGATTTCTTCAGAAATCACGACATTATAACAAGTTAATTTTAACTTGGGATTTTTAGAACATTTTATTTGTATTAAACCTTGAATATTTTAGACTTTTAATCAAATATGCCTTTAAAAGAAATTAAAAAGGTGTAATACGAGTTAATCCTCCGTATTCGTTCAAGATATGTTGCCAACTCATTCCCTCATATTTCAAGTTTTTCGTTACACAAATATATATGTATTGCTCACATCTTGTTTAATATAACCTCCATATAACTACAAATAATCCATAAAAGATGTGAAGCGATTCATCAGTTATCCCGATACGTATTGATTAAAAATCGGCAGGCAAATAAAAACTTAAACAAACTGTTTATTATATTAGATTTAATATTTCAATGTTATAAAAATTCATTTTACAAATTTCTTGATTTGCAGATGAAAATGACTAAATGATACCAGACAGGCTGATTAAATAATTAATCAATTAAACATAAATGGATCACCATTTGTGTATGTGATAGACCATGGAATTCAAAGCTCTTCCTCAGAATTACATAAAACCAAATTCATCATCATATATTTCTTCTATTTACTGAAAAATGTTTTCCAAAAAAGTATTGCTCACCTGTCTCGAATTAAAAGTACCATCAGATTAACGGTATGAGCTACATTGCATTCTCAATTATCAAAATTGCTATAGCGTTTAAGAAGCTTTGCCTGTTCCCTTCATATACCTATCCAGTAAAATGTTGAATTGTGTGAATTATTCAAAGTAGTTTAGATCCACTCATAAGGTATTCATCAAAAAAATGTTTTTATGGAGATAAAATGAACTTCCACAAATCAATCTGTGAGGGCATCTTTAATGAAAAATCATCACTTTCATCCGATTGATTTCTATTTATCCTTCAGTTACACCTTACAATGACTAGGTATACTACAAAAAGCTGATACAATCAATATACATAGATCACTAATATAGTATTTTCACTCACTTTTCCTTCCTTTAAATAAATTTTCTGATTCTCAGATAAAATTTAAAAACTTTGCAAGGCTGGTAGTGTTTTTATTGCAGTGGAATCTTTAAATTCACATGACCAACCAATTTACTTCCAAGATTTAGGAAATTCGAGGTAACTGAAATATTCAACTCACATATTTTCTATTCTTTAATATTAGAAAATGAAAACTTCCCCACACTACTGCTTATTTAAACTGGATTTAAGCAATTATTAGTTACCCTTAAAATATTTGATAAATAATTTGTAAGTCTGTAGGCCTATACTCATATACATGTAGGTAACAAGTTTTGTTGGAAATTGTACAGGTAATTTGTAATTACTTATTTTTGCTTGAATTTATCACCTAACTTAGAACAAGTCTGTGATGTTCTATTTGATATTTTTATTTTAAATATACTTATAAAGTAGATCTACATGTATTTAATTTTTATAGTCTTTTAATTTATTGTATCAACACTAGCGTAATCTATACTATGCTGACAGACTGCAAAATTAAACATAATCATCCTCATAAAGATTCCATGGAAACTATCAACCCATGCCAATGTATTTATTTTTTAAATGGGAAGTCTCCTCTTTTTACATACATGTGTCTTAAGCCATCGTAGCTCGCTGTCAAAAAAATCAAGGTGTGAACACGTTTGTGTTGGTAACAAAAAACGGCTGTCAATCGATTGTGAAAATTTACTATAAATTATGAAAATTGGTATATATATTCAGAAATTGAAATAAACATAATGAAAACCTAATTCAAGATATCAAATTAAAGCTATTTTTGTTTTAGAAGACACCAGATGTCAGTCAGTACTGATGTTACGACAATGGAAATGATGGCCCTTATCTTTCGATGTGTAAATGTAGGCTAATAGATCTACGGGATAAAATAGTAATTGATGTAAAATTATGTGTGAAATATTCTAAATAATCAAAGAATTGAAGTTTATAACACATGGAACTAGTACACTGGTTCACAATTTAATAAATTCTATCCCATGTTGGAATTTTTAAAGATTTTTCAAAAACGCAAATTCCGTTTCAGATTGCCGATTCCGCGATTCTGTCCGCGATTGCGGAAAATCACAGGCCCTACACATGTGCATCAAATGGAGGGAATTTATTTTTATTTCTAGAATGTGGGTAGAAGGGTGGTTTTTCCCCCTTATACAGCAATAAAATCAACCCATTTGCCAATATTTCAGTGGCAAGGGATTGTCTGAGAACCAGATAATTTTTTTTATTTCCTCGTATAAAAATTTATTAAACGGTTTTGCAAATTTCAGTTTGTTATCTCTTCGGCTGTTTTATAACCTGACCTGTAACACATTTACGCTTATTGTAATGTGAACTTCCAGAATGCCTTTTCTTTGTAACGGTTATATTACATGTCTTTTTTAACTCTGGAACTTTTTTAACAATCTTCCTTCTTTTAGGATAGCTATGACTTTGACTGTTTCTTAATTCATTTCCGCTACAACTAGACAGCGCATGCAGACATTCGAGTACATCAGTAATCTGTTCTTCATCATGATTTAAACGTCGCTTTGTAGGTCGACTTCTATACGGAGTTGAGGTACTGATAATTTTTTCAACTACTGGACTGGATGAAATAATGATTTCGGAATCTTGAATTTCTTCATTTCTTTCCAACCTAGAGGTGCTTGTTCCAGGATTGACAAATGTTTTTACTTTTTGAGGACTCCAGTGATTAAATTCAATTTCTTCATCCACCTTTTCAATACCAGTGTCAATTTGGTTATTTGTACTCCTCAATCTTTTGCCGATCTTTTTCCGTTTGGGCGTAACCTGTTCCATATGGACTAAGTTTGGGCTTACAGGCAACCCAGCAGCTGAATGCTTGAGAGGTGATATCAAAGAGCTGTTGAGGAGTGAGCTATTCTGTTTGTTGAATGAGAGCTGTGATTCAATATACCCCATACAAGCCTCTTCCCATGATGCATCTGATGCTTTTCCAGGAGAGGAGAACAAATTGTGTTGTACAATTTCAGCAACTTTCCCAAAGTCATCCTCATCCACTTCTACATTCCCATTTGGATCATCTTCTTCTGTATCAAAAGTCCATTCATGATCAGAGTTTTCTTCAAACTCAACTTCATTTGTCTCCACATATGAAATTTCACTACCTAATGAGCTGTGTGCTGGGACAACATCTTCAGGATTAAATCCTTCAAAATTCTCATCCTGATCAGGCTCGCTGTCAAACAATCTTACAACACTTCTATCACTGATCAAAGACCAGCTTTTGTTCAATTTAACTTTTTTTGACTTTTGTTTTGGGGTACTACCTTTTGCATGACACCATGTAAGTGAAAATGATTTTGACTGCTTCGATTCCTGGTGAGATTTCTTTTTATTTTCACGTTTTGGTGTATGAATTCTTGCCGTTTTCTTCTCCTCTTGCTTAGCAGCATCTCTTTGATTTAGTTTGTCATGTACACCTCTAAGCTTCCTCTCAAGTTCATCTCTGTTTACATTCCCTTGCACAATGGTCAAGTCCTTTAGTTCTAGCTTCTTAATGGCTACAAACTTGTTTTGTTTAATCACACTGTCATTTGCTAAATTTTCACTTGCATAGGATTGGGACTGTTCAACAGTATGGTTATTTTCCTTATATTCTTTGTACTGCTTTTTCATTAAGACTGCCTTACTCCTTTCCCTTAGTGAGGTACTTGTTGAGAGCTTGGACCTTTCTGGTTGACAATTTTTTTTCCCCCGTCTAATGTCAAGTTTGTTTTGCTTTGATGATCTACCTATCACTTCCTTACATATGCCCTTTTTTCTTCTATAGGACCTTGGTGTATTGCTAATTCCACTGCCTGGACTTTTGCAGTCCAAACAACTGTTTTCCTGAGATACTTCATCTGACGATATATTATACACACTTACATCATTGTCAACCTTGCTTGTTTTACTTTTCAAATCTGATCTTGTAACATTTGTCACATGAACATTTTTCCTCTTCAGCATCTTTGGAGACTTATTGAACACAGGTGATGGAGTTCTCTTCCTTTCAGAATTACTCCCATTAATCATACTTGCTTCATACTCAGAGGATAAAATATCACTATCTACTCCCTTATATATATCCTGTACTCTGCTATCAACACTCAAGCGTCTTCGCTCTGTACATCTAAGTCTATGAATTTTATCAATAAAGTAGGTTACCTGCTCAATATTTTTATTTATCCCTATTAACTGATTATTCTGCTCTCCATCATTTTGTGAATGCATGCATGTTCCATCAATGTGGTTTAACTCTTTATCAACTGTCCCCAATTTTGAGCTTAATATCTGACTTCCATTTTTTATGGCAACTTCATGACTCCTAGAATTTAAGGACTTTGATAAAATGTTTTTGAAACTTTCCTCCACATTTTCCCCCAAGGCCTCAGGTTTGCATCCATTAGTTTGATTTTGGCTATTTTTCATCTCAGAACATTTAATTTCATCTATTTTCTTCCCTAATCTTGGCGAAGAATCAGATTTTTTATTCAACTCTGATGCCTGCATTAAACAGACACGAGAGACTGTTCCACAGTTTTTCTCCTTTTCATGTTTTCGCAGTCTTGATCTCATTGGTGAATTGCTTGCTTCACTAGCAAATTGTTGTTGCTCTTCCTTAACTTTAGAACTTGTCATATTCTGATCTTGATTAAATTTTTTTCTTCTTCTGATGTCCGAGGTTTTTATCGTTTGTTCACAGTAGTGTTGTTGTCTTGTCTTCAACATCTGTTTGTCATCTTCACACACAATATGTATAGAAGTTCCTGATTCTTGGTTCTTCTTTACTGAATTTTGTTCATGACCTTTCTTTTTATTTGTGGCAAGTCGTTTTGTAGTTCTCTCACTTTTTAGGTTGCAATCTTGTTGTTGCATATTAGGCAGACGTCCTTGCTCTGATGAGATAACGATCGATGGTGGTGAATGATTCAAAACCTGATTGTCAAGATTTGTTTCCAGTACATTTTGTCTAGTCCGCATTATTCTTCTCTGCTCTACCGATTGTTTTTTCTCTTTTGTTTCAATATTGTTACTGTTATTACCTGGCAGTGATTTCTTATCTTCATTAGCGCTGTTTGCTTTGAAATTCTCAATTACATTCAAGTTGTTTGCTTCCTCAGTAACTTTACATTCTTCTGCCTTTTCTTCGAGCTCAGGTTCTTTCTCTCCTTCTGGTTCAATGGAGTTTGTGAAAGTCTCCTTAAAATTATCAACACAGCCCTGTAATATTTTCATTGACCTCGTTGAATGAGCAACTTCATTACTTTCTACCTTAGATTCTTTTAACTTGGTATTCATTTCAAGCAAGTTGTCATTGTCATTTTTCTTTTCCAGTAGGTTAATAGCACTAAGATTTTTCACAGCTTTTCTGTTGCCCTGTTTGTTTGCTGTAGAAGGTTCAACATCTTGTTCACTTGAATTTTTTTGTCTGGCCCAGGACACTCTCTTTGGTGACATGTGTTGAATGAGAAGAAAGTTTCTGGTACGTGTTGGTACATAATGACTTTCCAACATACATGTATCACTTGTAACCTCATTTAACTTAACATCTCCCATTTGAACACTGCATTCTTCACCACTTCTTCTAATTTTTTCCTTGATATTATCTGCACCTGTATTTGACTTGCTTTTTAAGTCATTTAACTCCTCTCCCTTTATTTCTCTCTTTGAATTACTGTGTTTGGGACTTTTGTTTTCAACACCACCTTTTTTTCTTGTTTCAACACCTTTGTTTTCCTGAGTTGGAATATTGTCTTTTATATCCACATTTCCACAAACTTCTGTTCTTCGGCTGCCTATACATCTAGAGTGGGTGACAGAACCTATTGACTCAGAAATTCTTTTATTCTGCGATTTCCTATCACTTCCTTTATTCAACTTGTCTTGCCCAGAGACATCAAGAACCTTGCCTTCTGTAGTCATGTTGATTTTGTCATCTGAGTCACTGAAAATAGAATAGCAGAGTGAATAAATGTACAACTAAATAATTCATCTCTGAAATGACCCTTTCTTCAGAACTGACCACACCTACTACAAGAAATTAAATTTTTAAAGTTAAAGACGCGTGTGTAAGTCTAGAATATGTATCTTTAAAAGAGGTCAATAGCAAAGAGTCTGATCATCATTTGCCATGCAAAGCTATGTTCAAGATCTTGTTACTTACTTAGTATTAGCCAGTTTGGGAGTTTTCCCTCTGTTTTTGGAACAATGATTCAATAAAACTCGTTGGAGAAAGGTTGCTTCATTAGGCCCTGTCTTGATTAAAGTGTCAAGTGCTCTGTAGTTCCTCTTGTCTCTAATAAATGCCTTATGCTGATTATCCATCAAATGCTTGAAAACCAAAAAATGAACGTGGATTAGACTTGCTAAGTACCAATGAATCAAACAGCTGCTCCAGATTTTTAGCATTGCAGTTTTTGACTCGCTATCATCTGTCGCAAATACCTCTCTTTATGATGAAAATGTTTGCTACTTATTTGTTTCAGGAAATATACCTTATAATTATGAGATAATAGCAAAACTTATGAAAAGTAAATTTTCAAAAGGAATAAGTCAAGCTCATGCTGTAAAGCTTTTGTTATATATATAAGAGCCCTTTTAACCAGATTTCAAATTAAGGTCCATTTAAGGAACAATTTCCCCACCCCCTTACACCCAAACAGGAATGATCTGTGAGACTTTTCTTGAAAAAGTATAATACTGAAATTTTTGAGCCCAAAATGGTCATACACATTGAGACCCCCCCCCCCCCAAAAAAAACCCCAAAAAAACAAACATATATATAAATATCCCTTTTTGATATTCGTTGTCATGGATTCAACTCCGTCTGATATATCATGTAGTGTAAGAGTAGCAATAAGAATTGGACACAAAACCATGACAAACTGGAAAATTTCAGTCCACCACCTAGTGAAAAAACTGCTTAAAATGAATAGCGAAAGCAAAATAGACAACTTTTCCCCATTTGATCAAGCTGAATGAACTGTATAATTGCAGTGAGAATATAAACCATCTCATGTGTTAGTGATCAGGATTTGAATCTGTGACCATGATTCAAATTTGCATGATCCATGACCTTAAAAATTTGCCACAAAAATCTTGGTAAAATTTTTGTTTACTTTTTAATATTATTGCATATATTATGTCTTCATTTTTTTATGAAAAGAAAGTATTGAGAAGCAGTACACTTTTTCAGCATTACTTACAGCTAATACAGTCTTACATTAAGGCCTCACTTAAGACACATTTATGAAGATTTTGTTTTCATTCATTAGCTTTGTAATTGTGGCTATTGACTTAAAAATCATGTTTACCAAATTCTAGAGATATTTGATATTTGGTTCATGGAAAGATCTTTAAAGATGTACCAGGGTTTAGTGCTTTTTGAAGCCCTAATAGGGGCTAGCCTCTTTTGTTCACAAACTTAATCAGGTCAAATTCAACATTTGTTACATTAGCCTGACAGATGGAAACAAATTTTTCTAGTCTATGATAAATTCACTAGCTCAAAACTGTTACTGCAAATAATACGTTGGACACATATATAGTGAATTGATACCAGAATGATCCAATTGCCAGATTTAACAAGTTAACCGTTTTTGTGTTTTCATAATCTCATGGGTCGAAACAAAATCAATTATCTAGGTTTCAGTTGAGATAACTTTCTAAGCAAAAGAGTTAATCTAATTTAGTGAAATGTTACGGAAACATGGCCTACCAAACTGGCACCTGATACTGTTACAATTAATTACATAAATATGTTTAACTTTTAAAAATCATGACATACAATCCTAAATTTCTCAAAATTAATGGGCCCTGAATATTACTGAAAAATAGTAGTAGCATTCATTTCAAATTACATTTGTAATGGCATTATAATCAAATTGTGGGAAAAAATGTTTGTCTTAAATAAGTTTTTTTGGGGGTGCCAATGTCCAAACATTTCAATAAAATGCTTATGTTTATACTATTATCAGTCAACTCTCATTGTCAAAAGGGCTATAGCTGAAGCATGGCCTTAACTAGGCCATTTCAAAAGTTACTAGTATTGGAATGGAGGTCTATCAACAAATCAGAACACTGTTTATGAAGCTTTAAATCGGGATAGTTCCTGCCAAAATTGATTAAAACTGGGATGTTGGTTATTGAGAATTCAAGAGAGTGTAAAATTGTGACAAGATGACAAAACACAAACTCAACAGATAACCATGATCCTCTGAGTCAGTAATATAACAAGAGTTGTCAAAGCTTGACAAAAATGTTGGGTGTGAATGTTCAAAATAGATTTTTGACCCCAACTGTCAGGTTTTAAGGTAAGGTATGGTAAATAAAGTTTTTGAAAGGTATTTCAAAGTCCAAGGTCACTAGGTCAAATGTCAAGGTACTAAATGAAACCTCTGGTCATAAGAAATCATTAAGTATCAAACCCCATTCTTCATTGTCCAAAAGAAAGAGCCAAAAAAATAATGGTAGGAATGCAATCACTGTCATACCTGCCAACTCTGAGTAATTGAAAAAAGGAACAATCAACCGGGGGGCTTGGGGGGTGGGGGCTGGGGCTGTGGGTCTCCAATAGGGTGCAGGGGCAAAACCTCACTGGCGGACCAGGGGTGAAGTCCACAGAAAAATCCTGGCTATTCAGCTTTTTTTAAGACGCTCTAGAACATTTCTGAGAATATAAAGCATGCTCATGACTTCAATATTTCAGTTCCGAATTCTTGTTTCATTCTGTATAAAGATTGAAGAATATGCAGACTATCCTGACAATGTAACAGATACAACAACAATGTCCTTCAATTATAAACTCTGAAAATAAAGTTTCAGCTCTCATTACGTCATAAACATCATCATTATTTGTTAAAAAAAAAAAAATAACTGTTTAACTGATGACTTCCTTCTATTGACACAGCAGCATTTTTTGTGCTTCCCAGTATTTTTGCGTTTTTGAATGTCATTGAAACCACCATGCCAAATAGTAATGTCTGTATGACACACTGTACAAAATGCATAGTTGTATCCTGGTGTCAATCGTGTTATGACTCCATTAAAATGACTTGAATAAGAGTCCTTGAATTTCTGCATCCGCTTGACATTCTTTTTGGGCAGCTCCATCTTTTATAGAGCATCACTAGAAACGGCAGAGATGTGTCTGCCATTGCCATATGCTCACATCGTTTCACGGCAAAGCTTGAATATCAATATTGCGTTCAAATGTTTGCAAGATTCTGTGTCTAAATGAGAAAACTGAAAGCGGAACCGGACAATGCAAATCTGGAACGTGGAATTTATATATGAAAATCGGGACTGTTTCGCCCATATCAGAATAGTTGGCATGTATGCATTGTGATATATTCAAGATTAACACTTTCAGCAAATAATATGAAATATGGAGAGCTTAAAATATAGTTGAGGAAATGAAAAAGATATGGCCTTGGCTAAGCAAAAAGGATGAACAGAAACTTCCAAATACCTTGTCAAGATTCTCATATTTTATCTGACAACATTCACAATAGCCCTTTTTTCTCTCTTGCAAACGTTTAATCTCCTTTCTTCGACGAATATCTCCAGCTGTCATGATTCTTACACCACCGACAATGCTCTTCATCTTCTTTGGTTGTGGCTTTTTCCTAGATGACAGCAGAATACAACATATACATAATGTCTTCTCGTATAGTTCGAGTGATTTTCTTTGCACAGATTACAAAGTGCCTTTGACTGGGGAAATTAAAACACATCAAAATAATATTTTTGGCAATATCAGGAAAAAAGGACTTGTATTATCAGGAAAATAATCCTGTGAATGGCCGTACAGTCCAGTTCTTTTTTATCATTTCATCTGTACTATGTACTGACACCAATGCAGGAAGAGTTCTTTAACAAGCCACAGCACCCAAGTTCTAAGTCTCCCCCAAAATGCCTTTGAGTTTCACTTCTTATGCTAAGAGCTTGTGGACAAAGAGTGACTACTTTTTTTTAATGTCCAAGGTATGACCTGGTACTGTATATCTTGAAATTTTCACTCCTAGTTATTTTCGCCCTGTTACGACAGAAAACATATTCATCTGTCTTGAATTATTCCCAAGTCATCACAGTCTCTTGGATGACATATATGTCTGTGTTTTAGATATTTAGCTGGAAAATCTTGCTTTCACTTAAAATTCGCCCTTTCATGTAAAGACAAAAATATTGAATATTAAATGGGAGCAAAATTTTTCAGGGTATACGTATCATGAGTCGAACTGAGACCTTCCACTCACAAGTTGAATATTCTATTAGACCACCATGAGCTGTCAAATCATGAAAAATAAAAATTTCTGCAAAGAACAAATAAATACTTTGGTTATACCTAGAATTGATCAAATGACACTACTGTATTATATTCATTATTACCCATGAGCATCCTCTTCATCTGATGCAGTAGACTTATTTTTCTGTTCCACAGGAGTAGCTGGGAGATTGAGGTCAGGGAGGTAGAGCCCTATTCTATCACCCCTCTCTTCTCTGGATTGCTCTCCTTTGCCTATCGCTGAACCATCAAATGGACAGGTTCCTTTGGGCGTATCAACATTGACATGAGGCCAAGAGTCCAGCTGTTGATGTATAGCTTTGTACTGAAGATTAACAGCTTCAAACTTCAGAAATGGTGACTTCAGTTTTCTTACTGTTGTGAAAATGAAATTCAAATTTTAGGCTAGTGGTTGTATGGTTACAATTACTTATATAACTAACAATACTTCGTTTCAAGCCTACTTTAAATACATCACAAGACTGCAAATAATACAAAGAAAAACTATGATAATTTAGCTCTTGTTTTGAACCTCTTATAGGTCAGTAGTCATTAATTTCTATATAAATAGAATTGCTAATCTGATGGGTCGTGACATAAAACACCTGTGCTATACTTGCATCCATGACAAATATATTGATCAATTTCACTAGTATCAGTAGATATTGATCTCTTGGCCTACAAGGTTATATTCAACCACAATACAGAATTTCAATAGTGTACAGGGATTTCCCCAGACTGTTTTGTGGTCCGATTACAAGACTTATTTTCAATGCTGTTGTTGTTGTATTGTTGTTTGACGCTCCACTCAAGAATCATTCACTCATATGCAGACGTCACCAAATGCCGGTGAAGGGGTTCAAATTTTGGCTTATGCTCGGCACTTATGACCATTGAGCAGTGAGGGTTCCCAAAATATGCAAAAACTACAAATTTTGAATTTCAAACTAAAAAGTATAGTATTTTTAACCAAATGTCTCATATTAAATTTTTCTGTTTAAGGTAAAAAATTGTATATTTTCCCCAATTATCTGGATCCTGAACCCAGAATTTAGGGTGTAGGTAGATCCTGTTCTACTTTTCCATGGGTTTCATGTCAAATCGTTTTTCTAAAACTGACTTTGAATTTTACTTGAAAATTGAAAACTTACCGACACATATTTATACATCTGACTCACATAACTGTGTTTCAAAGTGCATTATAATAAATGTATTAAACTGCCATTCATAAATTTCAAAAACGTAGCTCATTAATAAAGATTTTTGTTTGTGCTTCAGTTTTTATTTCATGATACAATGATGACTCAGAACTAAATAAAATTAATCTAATAATTTCTGTGTGGATTGATTCATCACACGTACACAGACGTTTGCATCATACAGCTAGCTACCTGCAAATGATGCAGCTTTTCTTCTAATTTTCACGCTGTTCTCTCAACATGGTCAAAGGCCAAAGGATCTGTGTATGCATGATACAAATAGTATGCTATATGTGGTATCCAACTGCTCTAATACAATCTCACACAACTCAACAGAAAAATGAATTCATACACTGTTGAATGTAAACATCATACACATTAGACACTATACTTGCAATATCAGAATTAACCACAAACCTTTGGAACTGGACGGCTTCCTGTTGTCTTGTCCCTTAAAAAAAAATCAAGCAATGAGTTCTTGATCCTGATCAAGTTCATGGTTTTCCATTAAAAGTCAAATTTTTCTAGGTCAAGTAGAACAAAATCAAGGGCAATTATAATAAATGAAATTGCTAAATCTTTTAGAAAAAGAATGGGTTCTGGCCCCAAAATCTTTCAGAAATGTGGTAAATTTACACTTTTTAAAATTATAATTGACTTGTGTGTCCCATGTAAGACTCAACTTGTGTTTACCGTGATCGGCTGTGTATAATCCGTACTTATGTGTTATCCGCACCCCCATTTCAGCATCAGATCTCGGAGAAAAAAAAGGTGTTCGTGCTTTTAGGCCTAACCCACATCTGTTTTTTTTTTTTACATGGCCATTACTGGGGCATTAGTATGATTGAAAATCAGACTTATTTTATTATTAATCCTTAGATCGGTATTTGACAGAAATAGATAAATATTTATTAAATTAAAGAAGATATGATACTATGACATTTGAAATAAATGTAAAACTACAAAATAGGAATCTGAGATACGAAACTACAAGATACTACATATGCTGTTCCGTGTAACTCCTCCATTTACAGTTACAGTTTGTCCTCTACAAGCGCGAAATAATCACTAGAATTCGAGTTGAGATTGTTCATATTTTCAGTAATAGCAAATAACTCTATGAGGAAGGTTAACAGCACACACAGTTACTGTACTATTCTGTTTCCCATAGATATTTTATGATTAAAGCCATGCCTGGTTACCAAACGGCAATCGGAGAGTGTGACAGTCTGAGTGTCACTCACTGACCAACTTTGCACTGAGCTAGTATTTATAGGCGATTTGTAAACTGAAATACACACGCACACACACTGAAGACAAGATTAATTTATCAAACATTTGTTCACCATCACCGTAGACAATAAACACATTACACATATACAGAAAGCAATGAAGAAATAAATTGACTCGATCATCATGATTATGATACGAAAAAACTTGGCCAGGTGAAGACAAGTTTACCATCAACGTCAAATCTTCTGCACAATTTTTTTTTACTATAGTCCCATGGAAAAAATTGTCCAAAGAACTTCTTGTACTGTATTATCCGCACCCCCATCCCTGAGACAAATTTAAGAGTGAAAAGAGTGCGGATTATACACAGCCGATTACGGTAAACATTAACTTTAAATTACTTGAAAGTATGTCTAAAATTGCTTGGAATGCTTGACACACTGACAATGCATAAAAATTTTCCTGGCTCCCGCCTTACTATTTCTCTTTTTCAAAGGTTGACAGGTCTGTATATCTTGACACAGCTCATAATGCTAGAATTTTTTTTAGCATAAACTGAGTTGAGTGAAATTTGTTTTTTTAATATCAAATGGTATAATTAAAAACACTTGGATACTATTTGTGTTTGGTGGTCATTTTTGTATGAAACATTGTCTGAGAAAATAGTTTGTCATTTACAAAGTATAAGATCTTAACAAACTGCACCACGTAACTATAGTAAAATCCATATAACCTGGCGGGTGGAGTCTTGTGAAGCCATCCTTGACCTGGATGAGTTTAAATTTTAGGTAATAAAGCATAACATTACAATTACACTGGCTAGAGTAATTGTTCCTACTTGTCACCATACATGAGAGAGTATCCAGTGAGGGATAAAACTTTTTTTTCCCCGTGCACCTCGTCATAACAAAAAAGTGAGTAAAATCATCTGTATGATAATTGAAAGGTTACTCCGCCCCACCATCTATGTGAATCAGACAATAATAAATTGAGATGTAAGGGTAAAACACTGATTTAATACAATGCTGGAGCTCTAATATTTTTGGCACAACCAGCTTGTCATCCTAGTTTTGATTTAATTTAGACCTGTTGTCTTTCTATATATGTGCTGATTTCTCTTGATAAAATTATAAACTAAAGGCTCAAGGGAGACTACACCCATATCATATTTTTTTCAAATTTCTATTAGAAACAATTGTCTATGTTTTAAATATGTGCTTTAGTTTTGTACTGATACTTGTGTACAAACAAAGTGTTTAATTTGCATTTTTTTTCAGGATTTGAAAATACAATAAATGAAAACAAAATTATGCTTTATTGTGTTATCCTGACAATATATATTTATGATTACAATATATCAACTGTACCAAAGCTGTTTGTTGGACACTTTTTCATATTTGTGAGAAAAAAGTTACCTTAAGAAGTGCCACTGCTCATTACCGGTAAATTTGGAAATCTTAAATATACATACAGTCTGAATTAAAACATTTCATGTCTGAGTTGACAAGACATCCAGAAATTGACATTTCCTTCTAAAAACATATATCACGCACCAAAGGAAAAGTACATTCGCATCATATTTGTTTTTCAGAATAGCACGCATACAAACATATATAAGGCCATGTAAAAAAAAATATTCTGGTTCTCAAACAATTAGCCTTCCAAAATGGGCAAGGTAGGTAGGTATTTTATTTTTATTTTTTATTTCCAAATTATTGTTTATATACCTTGAAGGCAAGAAAATAAGAAGACTTTATGTAACCAAAAAATGTCTTTTACTGACACCTTCAATAAATTGTAACAAAAAGTTGTGTGATTGTCTTGTTCACTTGGTTTTAAAACTGAAATATCAACAAAAATATAAAATAGCTAAAAGATTAATATATATTTATCAAAACATAAAAATGTTTTGAAACTACAAGAAAATTAATTGTAAATGCATCATCATAATTATCATCAATCATTATCATTACTATTTTACAAAACTGTACAAAATGTAACTACTATGTGTCTAAAAATCAATGCAAATTCCAAAAGTTTCATTTTTGAAAACAAAACCTATCCATATTTATGTATTTCATTGAAACGTTTATTTACAGTAACTAATTTTACTTTTATCATTCACCTACATGTAATTCAGATTTTAAAACTTTTATACACTATATAGTGTTAAATGTATCATTACTTTAACACATCCTGAAATTCAGTTCCGTTCAGTATTGGTTCTTTCATTTAAAACCCAACTTCCGCTTCCTCCATAAACTGCAAGCAACTGCAGAAAACGCACGATGTGTTCTGTGACATTTTAGGGCATGAAGTAAAGATTTACATGTTGAATTGTCAATAAAATAATCATTTTAGTTTCTAATTGGGTTTCAGAAATGCATTTTGAACTACAAATAGAAGGAACTGGATCATTTTCAAAACAAATGCCTTTTGAAATGACTGACATTTTTACTTGCCGCATGTCGGTTATTTTTTTATGAAATGTGAATAAAATGGTTTCATCTGTGATTTCTTTTTGCGCGCAGCGGTGTCTGAGAACCAGAAGCATTTTTTTACTTGGCCTAAATATTGTTTTACCATGTTAAGTGCCAGAATACCTGATATATCTTTGCTATTTGAATGTTCAATATAAATATTATACCTTGAAACTAAAACTGAATTGAGTTTTTTATTTTTTAATTTAATCAGAGGATGTATTTGTATTTGCATCAAATCTTTAGGCCTTATGACAACATAATTATCATATTTAAATAATTAATTGACAGTTATTAATGTAAATATATAATGAATCATCAAAAGTGGCAATTGTAAAAACATTCATCAATTTTGTGTTGTGTCTATTCAGTTGAGGTTTTCCAGTCTGGTTGCTCATACTGACACATGACTTAAGACAGATGCTTCATCTTTGGTCTGTCCCTGAATTTTAGGGGGGAATTTCATCTAGAAATGACCCAAAGGAACCAAGAACTACAAGGTTTCAATGAAAGCAAGTCTTGAATCATATAACTGAAGAATACAAAATCAGTTGTTTCAAACTTCCATAGATAAAGAATTAAAATTTTTCAATGTTTGAGCCATCAGGCGTTTTCCTGTATATATTTTCAGTAAAATGGAAATAATAAACATAAACTTTGGACAAAAAAGGACTTTTAAAAAGGTGAAATAGCCTTTGAGAGACTACATATTCTACCTTAATCACTGTGCTTTTGTTGACAGTATTTATTATTCAATTTCTGATCAAGAAATCTGAAACACTACTTACACCAGTGCTCTTCTGTTCTGTTGGCAACTTTGCCAATTCCTTCTGTATCCATTTCAAAGCAGCTTGTAAAATAGAAATACAATTTATCATAAGAAACATGTATAGCACACACTACCTACTTTAACAAAACATTCTATTGTCTTTTCTTCCTTCCATAAAGAACTGAAACAATCACCTGTAAACTGAAACAACAGACCTATAATGCTCACCACCTGTATATCAGACAGTAATGTTAGCAGTCAGTGGCATTTCTCCATATGGCAGCAGTCACAAATATTGACAGGCCTATTGCACTGACAAAAATTTTAGAGGAATTCTCTTGATGCAAATACCTAAAAGCTGAGATAGTAGAATATTTCTATCTGCATCAAAGCAATTATTTGTAATAAAGCAGAAAACACATGTTATATTAATGTAAAAGGTAATCCCAAGCCTAGGACTTTGATTAACAACACTAGTTTTTCACACAAGGAGGTGGACCAAGAATGACAATAGGGACTTTCTTACAAAACGTTCTGACCCGATAGCTATTTACTACATTCAATGTATCCTTGGACTTACTTTCAGATAAGATTTAAGAAATCATAATATAACTTTCATTTAAATTTGTTTAAAAAGATGTTCAAATATGTTTATTGAAACTGCAATATACCTATCACATCTTTGTATTATTCATTGTGTTGACAACACTTTTTCTGTATATTTTTAACACTGTATAACTATCGCTGTGTTTCTTATTGACAGCACTGCAATACAAATTCTTTCTTGAAAGAAAATTAAAGACAATCCTTATATTTATATTCATTACCATTTTCTGTGAATCTGTAGTCAGCTGGTTACGAAATTCATTCTATGTAATTGGCTTTGAGTGGGAGTTTTTCATATGACATAACAGCTAAACAGCTGTATGAGACGAGAAGTAGCTCCCCTTTTCTGTCCAGAAGTACTAAATACTAAATTATTTTAAAATAGTCGTCTGCTTGGTAACCGGAAGGTTAAATGTGTCAGAAGAGAACTGAAAATGCAAATGGCCGCGCTCATGAGTATGCTGTATAATGTATTTACAACGAATTTGCGTTTGAATTCTGATATATTATTAATGGGACATACCATAGAAAGTTTGAGTGTGACTTACGACAAGGGAGACAGCTAATATTCATTCATGACAACTGAAAGTAGCCATTTTATTTGACATTTTTTTACCAATCAGCTGGGAACCATGATGACTGATTGGTACGTAACTTATGTAAGTAGGCCTACTCCACACGGTCTGATTTCACAGGATGCGAGTGATGAATTGTTTCTGATAGGAATATCCGGTGAAGGCAAACAAATCGACCTGTTTATCAGAGATGCTTGACAAAGTTGCACTAGGCCTAACTCTCTTTTTTTCTGTTGTAACTACGAAGCGACCTTTCATTTTTGTGGTCTGTGGTTCTTGTCATAACATCATAACATGACCTAGATATATTGCGATATGGGCCTGTAGGCTGTACAGTGTGCTACAGATGTAGATTTAGTCTTGTGTTTCCGATTTCTTTCTGCGATTTGTTTTTGTTTTGTGGTAATGTATGGCTTTTAAGATTAAATAAATAAGAAGTAAATATGTGATATTCTATTATTTATTGATTCATTCATGCATTCCTACGCCAAAATGTAAAGCAGTTAACACTCGGGTCACGTGACTGCGTGTACTGACAAATCCAACACATCGCTCTATATGCTTGCAATGAAGGGCATTGCAGTCAGTATGTAAATATGCACACTCCTCATCTATAAAGTAATAATCATACCAGTCATGTATACCTCTGTTTTTATTTAGTATAAGGGGGCCAGGGGTTTGTTTTACAAAAAATCTTAAGTCCTAAATACTAAGTCTTAGTACTAATTGTCATGGAACTGACCAATCAGCAATGCATTGCCATGGTAGTTAGGACTGAAAGTTAAGATTTAGGACTTAGGACCTTTCATAAAATGTGTTTAGAGCACCAGCATTAAACAATCAGTGTTAAGTCCTGTCCTAACCTAAGCTTTTTGTGAGATTGACCTCTTATCAGCGCAGGTCTCTAGCCCTGTAACCAGAACTCACCTATTAAAACCTGGTCCCAACTGTATAACAGAATAATTGTAGTGTGGTGTAAAATACCATTCAAAGAAAAAGTACAATATTACCAGTATCACTTGAACTTAAAAAATTTTTTTTTTTTTTTAAATTGCCAACTTGTGTATTCCTGAATATGCCTAAAATGGTGTGAACCTGAAATAATGTATTTGCAAAATGTAAGTGCTTTTTAAGTATTGGAATGGGTCACTGAAATGAATTAGCCATTTTCACACTTGTCATTATTGCGAAGTTACTTACCATTCAATCCAACAATTCGTACATTCCATTTTTCTGCATTTTCTATCACTGTATTTGTCTAAAATAATAAATAAATAAAATCACATCTTCCATATCATCATCAGGAACTTGGAGTACACTACAGACTGATTTTTTTATAAATGAATGTCATTTGATCATACAATGGTATATTATTAGATGTGTGCTGGAGGGGTAATTACATGACCTGTAGAGGCCAGGTACATGTAAATGTACTGTTGCAGAATGGCCACCTATATATTTAATCATCCATACCTATAATATATATATGTTCTGTCCTATATGCAGACATAAACAAGAGTTGTCAGAAGACAAAAAAAGCTTGCCGGAAATGGGTGTAAATTTTCAAAATAGTAGTTTGACCTACAACTCTTAGGTTTTAAGGTCATGGTATGGTAAATTTATTAATTCCTTCTGCTCTGCCTAAAAGTTTTGAAAAAATAGGTCAAACTCCCAAGGTCACTAGGTCAAACGTCAAGGTACCAAAATGAAAGCACTGGCCATAAAATACCAAAATCCTATCCCTCACAGTTCTAATGATATAGCATAGGTACTGTTTTTAAAAAGTAGGTCAAAGTCCAATGTCACTAGGTCTAAAGTCAAGGTACCAAATGAAAGCTCTGGTCATATCTCCCATGGTTTAAAAGATATCGCCAAGGTTAAAGTTTTTTCAAAAGTAGGTCAAGGTCAAAGTCATGGTACCAAATGAAAGCTCTGGTCATAAGGAATCTCTATGTGAAATATCAGAGTAATGTCCGTTGTGGTTAAAAAGATAAAGGCCAGGTTAAAGTTTTGTCTACAGACGTTGACGCCGCCATAGGTATGGCGATTGCTCTCCAGACTTTTGGTCTGTCTTATATACGGACATAAATTATTAACATCATTAATATTTTATTCATTTCGAGAAGTTTGTATAATAATCCTCACTAAATTTACTTTATATTTATTAAGTGAGAAATGTTGAAGCAAGATTGTAATGTCTTCCCCAAAGACCATCTCCACGACATAAACTATAGTATAATGGGTTCATGTTTAAAACTGTGATAATTCCAGTGACAAATTTTTCAACAGATAATATCTACTTGTAATTCATTTAACTACATTCAATAATCTGCCAGTAAAGGGACTTATCACATTTACATAAACTCAATAAACATTTATTCTTTTACTTAGAATCTGGCTCCAAAAGTTTTAGACTGGCATCACAACTGCAGTTACACATGGTTTAATTATGGATGTTGTATATATACCAATCTATAATTCATTTAACAAACCTTTGATGAAAATGTTGCTTCATCATTTGACTGTATTTACATACTGGTAGCCTAATTACAAAGTTATCTTAGGACATGTTTTATACAGGTTTTTCTGTGATAGCACTTGCAAGGGGGTGGGGGAATTTCCAAATATTACTTTTGAGAGCAGTTACTTCTGGTGCATATAAAAAGGTCTTGATGCTAGCATACAGGAGTTAATAGACATTTTTTGGGACAGGGTCATGTTCCCTTCTAATTGGGAATTTCACATCACAATGGGCCAATCTAAAACAAAAGTAACTATGGTCATTTAAAATTCATAGAATAAAGACACAAAACTTGTGATTCATTTAGCTTTTCATTTCATATTCAACTAACAACATAGTTTTCATCTGGAGACTCCAAAGTGCAGTTCATTCATATACTAAATTCTCCTTTTTATTGTTAAAAACCAATAATATGGTGAACACAATTGCGAAATTTTTGCTCAAAACTGGGAAAAATATAGCAGATTTTGCAATGTGAATGGGTAGGACCCACATGTTGATGATATTAATCCCTGGCATATGACTGAAATTTTGTTGAGTGTATCGTTAAGTACCATCAAAACAAATTAAGAAAGAACTGAAGCCGAAGTGTTAATATCAGGGCAAAAAGGATAAGAAATTTTCTGTAATTTTCCAGAAAATGAGGTTTCAATATAATTTTCTCAGACACTATGGTTATAATCTCTCGTCAAAGAAATGATATTGCTAATATCTTTTTTTGTGATAAAAGTCAGTGAAATTATTTATAAGATTTTATACAATACTATTCTTGACAGATAATTGAACTGACAATGTACCTGTTTTGAGCCTGCAACTTGTTGTACCATAGCTTTGCCTCTTGTAACCTGCAAAAATATATAATTAATCAGAAAGTACAACTTTAAATATTTACAGTCAAACTTGTATATAAAGACCGCTCGGGGGAATTACAAAAACAGTCTTTACAGACAGGTGGTGGTTATATAAAGGGTCACACCAGATATTATGAAATCCAAGGGAGATAGCTTTCATTATTACCAGCCACATGTTACTTGCCTGGTTAGATTTTCCATTTAGTAAATGTACATTGTAATACTACAGGGATTTTGCTACCTCCAAAATTCTGGGTCCAGGGTTCGGAAAATTTGGAAAAAAATATACATTTTTTGGGGGGAAATTCCAAATTGGGAATTTTTGCATATTTTTTGGGAATATTTATTTACATGGTACAATGTATTAATTTTTTTCTTGATGTTTGCTGAAAAACTTGCTAATTTTACTCTGTTTGTCCAGATTGAGATGTTGACTTGCTAATCAAGTGATGTTTGATAAGATAAGATGTAAGATAATTACCCCACTGCATTCCTGAATAAGAGAAAACAAAACATTAATCGTTCAGCGATAATATTTAAATGCTCCTGTTTGTAACGACACCTCGTCACAAAGCGTGTCTCCATTTTTGAAATTTTTCTTTTTGGTCTTAATCTTTGGCTGATTAAGTAATTATCACCGGAAGATTTTGGTCATAAATTGACGATCGAAAACAAAACATCAATCAGTCAGCGATGTGCCCAATTGTTTTTACATGTTATAAAAACACCCTGTCAAAATGCATATCTTAGTGCCTAATTACCACCCGGGGCGTTGACACCTTCAGGTGTGTTGTGACTGTCAAAACATTGAGGATTACTTCATGATGTTGATTAGTTGTCACAATATCCCGCGAGACTTATCTTCCAGTTATCGCCCTTCAACCAGTAAGCAGTCACTAAACGCAAGTTAGATAACAACCTGCGGACAAAATACAATGGTTGCTGGTAGCATAAGGCTGGTGGTCGCTACATAAGGGGCAAATATATAGTAATTCTCAAAAGGCAGTCCAAATACGGTCATTATGGACAGGAAGTCGTTATATGAGGGCAGTTGCTATGGTAAGTTGGACTATTTAATTCTTGGACAAAAAATCGGCTACATTTGTTAACGAGTCATTTGCACTAACATTTATACAAGTACTTACTCACAATATTCACACTATATTACCAGAATCTTCATTGAATTGAGGTGAACTGAAATCCCCAGTGGGGAACTCTTTATAAGTATAACACACAATACTACATACATAGAGACTTTTTAAAGCTACATTCCGCGGAGTAATGTTCATAAATAAACTTTCATTACTCTCTTAATGCATATTCGAATGAACTTTTGTTGCATTTTCAAAGTCCTATTTCAGCTAATTAGTTTTAAATTGTGGAAAACACTTAACAGATCTATTTATAAATGGTAAGGTGTTGTCAGTCACGTGGTGACGCTCGACTGAGCATGTTCTTTTCACTGTCCAGGACAATCCAGACAAGTGGAACACCAATCAAATACTCTGGAACATTGTCCTGGGCAAGCAATTTAGCCATCAACTTAGGTGAATTATGTAAATTTTATCGTGAATTATGTAAATTTTATCGATATCTTTGAAATAACTACTTCCTGCCCTGGTACATTCGATTGTAACATGTTCTGAGACTGTGCCGGAACAGTACACTCGCGGTGAATCGAGCACACCCTTTATATCACTCGTTCTCCAGGGTAAATTTTAAAATTTCTACGGAATCCCCCTAATAACTCCATTAATTCATCAAATATTTTTTTCATTTTCATCAGTTAGGAGTGGCTTTCTAATGAAAATATCAAAAATTACAATAACATCCAGAAAATTTCAATAACGTCCCCAGAATGTGACTTTAATACAGTTAAGTTTTGCATAGAAATATATCAGAAAAATTTTTCAACACAAAATGAGACCCCAGTGTCTTTGATTCAACAGTGGCACTTTGGATGATACTGGCTCATGATTCTAAACAAGAAACAGAAAATGTAAACATTTTACAGACATTAGAACAAACAGATAGAGATAGAGAGATGGACAACCTTTGTTGAGAAAGCCTTTAACGAGTAAATAAATCAAGAGGTACAAAGGGTACATCTGGTTGCATCTAGACTTTATTTATAAAACTCCAGACTAACAGTGTAAAATTCACAATATTTCTTTTCCTTTTTAACCCGTTAACCCCTAAAGACACATTTGGGCTGGCCTAAGTCATTAATTTACAGATGAGTCCACTGTTTTTCAGGGGTTGATGAGTTAATTGTTTGTATGTTGTTTGACATCTTGTCAAGAAACTTCCCTTATATTGAGATGTAACCAGCTTTAGGTGAAGTGCCACAGATTTTAACCCATGTTATGGACTGAGGCCAATGCATAAAGTGTTTTTCTACTTGCCATACCTGTAGTAATACAGGATCTTGATTTTTTAGTCTCATCTAAAAGATCCATGTCAAATGCTTGTCGACAGAACATTCACTACTTTTTGTTAAAAAAAATAGGTCTTTGGTATGACCGTGTACCAAAAATTAAACCCAGGACTTTGCACTTGTGAGTTGAATGCTTTACCAATAGGACATAGCAAGCGGTCACTTAAGTGTCAAAATGCTACTATCCAAATTTGTACAGAATTAGCATAGAAACATTTGAGAAAATTAAAATGTCAAAACATTTGCAACAATTGCACATTTCAGACCTTATTAATAAAGGTCACCAGGGCAAGTCAGGTGAACTAAGAGTCAAATACATAAATAATGACAGAAAAGTTGATATTAATATGTTGATTGGTATACATACAGTGCTGGTAGGTTTGCCTCCCGCTGGTAGTGGGGAAGGTCCACAGTTGAATGGACTAGGTGTAGAAACAGCTGCCAAGCTATCTGCAGACTTTCCATGATTGTCATTCCTTTCAGACTTTGGTCGTGGTTGACTTGTTATTACATAATTGATGTCTTTACTGAGGAATTCTTCTACAGACTAAAAATGGATTAAAAATAAGAAATCATATAAATGTATTAAAGCTGTCATCTCAACTTTTAAACCATTTTAATCAAATAAAAAAATAATATAATTTGAAATATCCCCAGTGTTTTACTTCTATCAGTTGCGATAATTGTTCAGTTTTCTGAATAGAAACAAGCCCCTACAACTGAAATAAAAGGTGAGTTTGCAAAATCAATTGTCATGTCTAACTACAATTGCATAGAACAAACGTGTGAAGTAATTAAGTTTGAGTATAACTCACCGACATGTCGAAAATAAATATTGATATCAACAAAGTTCATTTACTCTATCTGGACATTTAGCCGACTAATATACAGTTCACAAGCATGTAATTAATCAGTTTAAACATGAGAATATCAAACATAATTCCAAATTCCCCATGAGAAAATCATAAAATTATAAACAAACAGGAGCTCAAAATCACCTGTTATGATATGAATGGCCTCACTTCTGAAATAACGGATCAATGACAAGTCAGACCAAGGTCAACTCGTAAATATGTATTTGAACAATCGACTCGTTTTACTGGACCACTTGCATCCATTTCAAAACTGGTTGGATTTTACTTTTTTTTTACGTTCAAAGTGTGTATTATTTTACGAATACTAAAATAGTGAATTTAAAACTAATTATTGAATTTATTTATTACGTGTCTTTATCTAAGTCTTTGATGTAAAGATTAATGCGAAATGTTTATGATTTGAGTTAAACTGTATGTTTTGATTACATGTCCATTGTTTTGCTTTGGGAGTACAGGTGTGAAATAACGTTTCAACCTTCAACATTTTTAAACTGTAATCGCTAACAGCTTAAACAGGGGACATTCGACCCAATGTTTATATTTTCAATCGAATTCACATTTGGCCCATCAACATACATTTGTTATATCCTTTTAGTGTGCATTTTCAAATAGTCGTTTATAACTGACCTAGTGTTTGTTTTTCACCGGCATAGGAAGAATAAATTGCTGGTCCTACTTTGTGTTTTTCTTTATTTTTTACAATTATGTTTGTCCAAAATATTTGGGCCAGTAGAAGAAATAATTAATGACACATTCATCAGAACATGTGTAAACAGAATCATCAGAATCTGATAGTCATAAGTTTCACTGAAGTTTTATACTTACAGAGGACAAAGGCATGACCTACTAATTATATTCCCATTTTTCATGGAATATCATAATTCATATATAGAGCAATGGAACCTATCATGGGAGACCACCCAATCTGCCACTAAAATGTAGTCTCTCAAGACAGGTACCCCCTTTAAAGGAGGTTTCAAAGGATTATTTTACCAAGTGATTCTCAGATAGTAGTCGTGCAAGACAGGTGGTCTCTGAAGACAGGTTTCACAGTAGTTTCTTTACAAACACTCTATCATTTTGATCTCAGTCACTGATTTAAGCATTATATGTATACTTACTGCTCCAAGTCGTCCCAAATCGGCCTTTATCTGCTTTGCTTGCTTCTGGTTCTTTATATCCAGGTATAAGCTTTTCCCAAACAATGGCAACTTTTCCTTCTTTTCAAAGTTGAGCATCCGCTTTCCTCTTGGACTAACTTCTACAAAAATTCACAAACATATTTTAATCAATGAACATTAATTCTATTTACTTGTTCTAATTGTTGTATTACAAGTGTTATTCATGACACCCAGATTCTTACTCAAACGCTGATATTATAACTGTTCTAGCTAGCTGTAATACGGTGAAATCAGTCTTGTGAGACCATACCATCTGTCACTGAAATGTGGTCTTTCAAGAGACAGTTTTAGTTAAAGGACCATCTTTAACCATGTGGTTTCTAGAACATGGTGTTAGGAGACAGGTGGTCTTTCAAGACAGGTCACACTGTATGGTATTGGAGGAATAAAACCTGGTTTACATACATTATACATGTACAGACTAGCCAACCTTTAGGAATGAAAAAAAAGGTAATGGCAAGGGAAGCAAGGCGGCAAATTTTTTCACCACTTTGAAAACCCTTACAACTGTTGGATATAAACTGTTGCCACTGTCATTAAATTCATCTCGATATAATAAATGGTCCACACTTCATCAATTCACAAGTTCATCCTCATGTTTCTGTTGTGATTACTTTAACAATAGCACCTGTTTTAGTTCAGCGACATACATACTTTGCAGCAATCTTTGAATCTAGATATATTGCCGATAAAAATGCCTGGTCCCATCTCTGTTTCCTTTTAGTTGGCATGACACAACTAGTGGACTCTTCACTCATTCTCTGTTTCTATTGGAAGACATTTTCAAACCAAGCGGTTAACAGGTCTTAAAAAAGCTTGACATTAGGTAAAACAAGTTTATTCCAAACGTTCAAATGACTGGGTGTGTGGTTGAGGGCTATACTAATATACAAACCAAAAGGGAAATGAACAAAAACTTTTTATAAATTCTGGAATTTTAAAAAACTGTAAAAATCATAATTAAAAATGTATAGGTGTAAGGAGAGGTTTAAAATCGGGAGGTTTCCATTAAAAATGGTAGGGTTGGGAAGTATGCATGTACATATTCTGATTAAACTACAAAGACAAATTTTCTCCATATTAGTTGTTGAATATCAACTTTGGTTCATACTCTCATTGACTCAGTTAATTTGTATATTGAAAAACATTTATTGAATAACATTCAAAAGTATCCACTATCCACCTGAATGATTTGATTTCAGACCCTGAAGGCCACGACACATTTAGATCAGTGTCACAGAGCTGTGTTATACCAGAGGTTAATTCTAAAGGGTCCTGTGCCATTTTAGTTGAGATTGTTACATCTGAATGGGCCAAATTAGAAAAAAGTAACTATAATGTACACTTGGGAAAATTTACTTAAGACTGGATAAAATAGTTAATTTTGCATTCGCAATTGGGCCTTTTGATGAACCAACATGCTGAGGATGTTAATCCCTGTACATAGGATCAGCACCATTACAGTACTAAAATGTCCATGCTTCATTAATATTTGCTTATTAATAAATTGGTAAGATTAACAGTATTCATAGTAAATTTTAATAATTACAATACTGGCAATCAATTAGATACATCCAAAATTTCCATGAACGGGAAAAGCTACATTGTAATTTGCCCAAACCAACGGAACTATTCAAATACCTTTACCTTCCATGATAACTATGTTTATGAAAAAAAAATAATTAATTTTTTATTGAAATTACCATGTATTACAATGGTAAATTGATATTAATTATTTGGACTTTATGGGGAAATTGCATAGTTTATTCATACGAAAAATGTAAATCTTGCGTTATTCTGTTACTTTAAGTTTTTTAGTGCGATTCTGTTTTTGGAGTCCGATTCCATTATTCTGCGAAAAATGGAAAATCATCTTCCCTTGGGGCATATGGAAGTCTTTCCAGCAGCTTGATGTAATGATGATTGAACTTATATTTGACTTTTAAGATAATGGAACCTTGCTATTAAGACCACCTTTCTGACTCAAATTAGTCCGATAGTGAGGTGGTCTCTTAGTGGGGTCATAAACTTATTGAATTATCTATCAAAAGACTGGAAATTAATGGTCTGAAATGCGGGAAGTGTTCTTCAGACGAGTTTTTACTGTTTACAGGCGACGTGAGGCTCAATTGCCAAACTCATTGATTGCTTCAGTTCACGGTTGAGAAAAATCTCTCAAACTACGAAATTCTTTACAGGAAAAAAAAAGTTGACGTACTCTTTTTTGCATCAGTTCCGGTTGGTTTCCTCATAATCTATCAGCTTGTAAGGTGTTGCAGTTTTTCTCTTACCAGGAAGGATATACGAAATATGAAATATAGGCTAGTTTAATTAACAGAATCATTTGGTGATTCAGTAATTGTTCGGGAGAGTTGTGATTGCTAAGCTCAACGCCTCTATCTTTCTTCTTACTGCCACTACCGTGGAGTAATGCTTAACAGGACTACATTATCTTCTAAAATGACTGGAACCCTAAAAAAAGATATATGTATGAAGCTCGTTCGGCCTAGTTCACCATACAATGCCCAAATATTAGATATCTTCTCTGGTTGATCATTGTCAGCGGTCGATGTTCCCAGCCAATGTTGATCTTGCCGCCAAACTTATTACTCAGCAGACAACAAAATACGCCATACTGATTGGTCGAAAATAATTGAATAGGTAGGCCTACCGTCTAAAAATTTACGGGGAAAATATATTTAGGGCTCCCATATAAATCTACAGAACCAGGCCACGAGTGAGTCATAAAAAATGAATTTAACTATATAACCTTGCGTTTTCCCAATTAATCTTCTAGAATTTTAGATTATCCAATTTTAACAAAATGTCTTCTACAGAAAGTCGAGGTTTTGGTAGTAAAAAATTCACTGCAATGATATTTATCATTTCAGGAGAAATACATTATTCTTCATGAAAGTAAAATTGTAGCGAGGTCTTTTAGATGTTTGAATGGATATGTGATGTAATTCATAAACATAGAAATAAAACCAACAAAAATATTATCAATTAGGCTCAGGCTCCCAGATTTAAACGTGCAATTTTCTCTCAATTTTGAATGTCTACTAAATTCAGAGGACAAAATCAAACAAAAGCAGAATTAGTTAAATTCATTTTTATGACTTACTTATGGCTGCCACCAAGTACAGACTACATGTATATTTATGTTCAAAGTGTGCAGTTTTATTGGTTTTTATATAGGGGTCTGTATTATTCCATTTCATTCTATATAGATCTAGATCTATTTCTCTTTTCAGTTGTACATGTATATATACATTGTATAAATGTATTTCGTAATTTTCAAAGAGGGCGTAAAATTTTATATTTTTAGGGGAGGTTGACAATGCGTTTATTCTGAGTTACAAAGGATTGGACATAAGCGTAAGAACCATAGGCAGGGTTGCCCACCACACACACACTTTTCCACATACAAGCAAAATTCTTATATTATCAATACGTAAACAAATTAAAGAGGTTGATGTTGTACTTTTCCCCCCGCCTACCACATGAAGATTAAGCACTGTTGACGTTTATGAACATGTGAATTAAATCAATCACTATTTTCTGGAAAGTAAAGCCTGGATCACGGGGAAAAAGGTTGATTCCGTGTCTGGAAGCTAGAAAATACCTCATCGGGCTTCCGAATTAATTTATAAATGAAATATTCTTAACAAATTTCCGCTCGGCGATTGTATTCTCAGTTTGCAACCCCTCAAATTTGACATTTTCAGTCTGCTTCCGTTGCGGAGCAGTTTTTAAAAATATCATTTTATGTCACAAATCTCAATCCCCTCCCTTTTGAAAACTCTTTAGATCTGCCATGCACTGTCATATATCTTTATTGCATAATTAAAAGACATATGAAAACAGATCTTTTTTCTTCCACCGGGAAAAAAATTTAATTTAAAAAAAAAACAAAAAAAAAAACGCAGCTACCCTCATACACACACACACACACACACACACACACACACACACACACACACACACTTTTGATTTGCCGCGTTCCTACGCCACTGTTGGGTATCATCGATGTCTAGATTTTTGCGATCTATAGATGAATATAATTCAATGAAAAATTGTGTTGATTTTTATCCGATGAGAATTTTGCTGCTGTGTCCCCTCCCCCGAATTCGTCCCTGCACAATTGTGAGGCAATATTTATTTCGCTACGGTATTGGGTTCTACGTATCTGTTTGAACATTTTTGAAATTTAAAAGACGCATTCTTTTATGACAAGCCATTTCGTTTTATACAAAAGTCGGATTAGGTCAAATTAAAAACGCTATTTTCTTTTTTAAAAAAGATCCAATTGCAAAGTTTATTTACAAATAATTTTTCATATTACATTCTGAGAATTTTGCGCCACTCAACATTTTTTCTGCAGCAGTTATATATGGTGACGAACAGTTTTTAATGGTGGAGAAGAACCCGGTTACACCGTACCCAGGACCCAGTTATTCATCCATAGGCGTCGGAAGCAAATTGAAAGTGGGGGGCTAAACCAACTTAAAACACACACACGCCAGAAGTGGGGGGGGGGGGGGCTAAACCAACTTAAAACACACACACGCCAGAAACGTCTTGGGGCTAAGCCCCAATTTTCAACATCTATGCCTATCTTTGCAAAAAAAGTGGGGGGGGGGGGGGGGGTAAGCCCCCCCCCCCCCTAGCCCCCCGGCTCCGACGCCTATGTCATCTATTGGTTAAATTTAACAACTGGTTAAATAAACCGTGGTTTAAATATTGTAACCAAGGGTTAGCCTGATAACAGTGCCAATTTTCCAGTCATTTTGAAAATATAGCCCTTAATTGGTTAAAATTTGTAACCGAGACTCAAAATATGACTAAATTTTCCACATCTAAGCGATGATTTAACAAAAGTTTACCAATCATTGAGCAGTAGAATTTAACCCAATGTTAAATTTTAATCCTTGGTTATGATATTTAACCGAGTGTTAAAACTTAACTAGTAGATGAACAATTGGGTCCAAGAATCAAGAATCAGCTAAGGTTCCTGCGCTGACAGGAAGTGAGAGACTTCATGTTTTAAAGCGCGATGCGCTAACCACTCGGCCCCAAGTTGCTGAGAAAACCCCCGCGGCAAATGAAAATAGCTTTATCGATATGTAGGGCAAACACAATACATAATACAAAGTCGATAGTTCAAATTAATAAAACCCAAGACATACAGACAAAGACTGGTTTGGTCCAGGATTTCGAGTTAAGGGGGAGGAAGAATATATAATTGTTTCCGACGGGCGCGATAATTTTGGTAGACCTAATTCTAAAGCTCTGGGAATCCTTTTTCTAGATTCCGGACGTGATGTTAATAAAAAAACAAAGGTTCCTACGCTTATGATTATGACAGCTTTATATCGCTGATATGTTGCATCTTCCGTAGTTGAGATGCTATTTCAAAAACGGATCCGTTTTTCAACTCCGTTTGAAACTTGTTTTGATATTAGCGATACTTTAAATATGGCTGCGCCTATGTACAACGTGTTTGTAGGCACAGAGACAGGTTTGTTGAAGGGAATTGATGTATCAAAGAATACGTGGGTCAATGTAAACGAAGTAGAATCAGCAGATAAAAGTCGAGAAATTGTTTCATTGTGTTGGGGTGACAAAAATGAATCCACTTTGTGTTTTGGAACCAAGAATCACCACATCCTCACCTATAAACTTGAAAACGGTGATTGCACTTTCACAAATGAACTATCATTTGATGGTGGCAAAGGGAAATTGAGAGGAATAGCAATGATAGACAATAATTTTGTAACGTGTGTTGATAGCGGACTTGTAAAACTGTGGGAAAACGAAACTCTGATAACTGAATTTAATGCACGAGAAAACCTGTTTTGTTTTTGTCAAAATGAAGGAAATAAAAACCATTTTGTAACTGGTGGGAAAGAAAATGATTTGAAATTGTGGGACATATCTCGCCCAAAAGACCCAGTTTTTCAAGCAAAAAATGTAAGAAATGATTGGTTAGATCTCCGGGTTCCAGTCTGGGTTTTAGGCGCACAGTTTTTGCCAAGCAGTGACAATAATAAAATAGTGACCAGTACAGGGCATCACCAGATTCGCGTGTATGATCCTCAAGTCCAGAGAAGGCCAGTTATGGACATGAATTTTGATGAATACCCAATTACGGCCATTTCAATCTGTGAATGGAATGATAAGATAGTTGTTGTTGGTAACGCACAGGGTAATATGGCATCCATTGATTTGCGAATGGGTAAACCACAACATGTTTTCAAAGGATTTGCAGGTGGAATAAGAAATATTGTTTGTCACAAGTCTTTACCGTTAGCCGCATCTTGTGGACTTGATCGGCATCTAAGAATTCACGATTTAAATACCAAGCAACTCCTTCATAAACATTACTTAAAGTCAAGGTTAAATAGCATTCTCATGACAACTAAATGGCTGGATGATAGTGTTAAAATCGACGATGTGAAGGAAGATGTGTGTAATACTGATAAAGTCGAGGACAATGATGTTGATGGTGATGAAGATGTTGATGAAGTTTGGGATCAAATGAAAGTTGTTCATACTAAAACTGTCAAGAAATATGCGGAGGAAAATTCTGATATAGCACCTACAAAGAAAAGAAAACATAGTTCCAAGGAGAGTGTCAAAAGACAAAAACAAAAAATGAGAAGATAATGGAGTTAATGAAATCTGCATACTCTTTATCATTATTACTTTTAATAATTGACAGAATTAAAAACAATCATTACAGAAAACCGATTAGATCTTATTCTTAAATTTTATTGTATCCATTGCAATTCTATATGCCTGTCCTTAGACAGGACATGTCTGGCAGAATATACAATGTCAGACATTTTGAAATAAAAAAAAATTACTGGTCAACCGGACCAGTGAATAATGGAATTCCACTGGTCAAAGACATTTTTTTAATGGTGTGTTGAAAAGAAATGAAAAATTACTGGTCATTTGGACCAGTTACCAGATAGACTTCACCAGACTTCTGTAAAATTTATGGGTTTTTCTGATAAGACCAGTGAATTTCAAAAACTCTGAAATGTACATGTATTTCATACTTCACATTAAAGTTGTTCTTAATAAAGTGGTGTGTCATGACCTTGAGTCAAGTTTGTACCTTGACGTATAGACCCTTTAATTTTCACAATTAACGCATTCCTAATTTCCTACTAATCTCACCTGCCCACATACACTTCAAAATGGTGCACGTATCAAGATGTTTCATGCCCAAGATATTTTGTACCCTAGACAAACAGACATGTAGCCAATGAACGACATTGTTCCTTTTGTACATGTGTATGATTTGTTTTGGATACAAAACTTCTTGATACCTCTGGGAAGTGTAAAGTGCACAGGTGAGATTACATGTAGGCTAGCTATGGTTTGATTGCAGTTATCATGAAAGGATCTATTATGGCATTGCGTGTCCATCCATCTACTTGTACAGCCCAATACTTCTTAAAAGCATACAGAAATATATTCCAGAGCTTTCATTTCTTTCAATAGTTTTTTGAGTAGGTGACAAGTGATACAAATGAGCCAGCAAAAGGTAAAATTTGTGTGTTGCATACATAACACCAATATCTCATGGATTGAGTTTGGTGTCGGTCTGATCATTTACACTGAAGGGAAACACGACAAAACCTACCTTGTGGTTCAGCATTTTCAGTAGATATTAATGAATATATGTATGTTAAATTATTTTCACCAATATTGAATGCCAGAAAATAGAGTTTGGTAATTCATTTGAACATTTTAAGTCTTTGATGTTGTTTGTGGCACTGTAGATAAACATCAGCATTTTTACTGCAAAGAAGAGAAAGCAGCTGCCAATTTCCACTGATTTTTTTGAATATTGCCAACCAAATCTTTCAGCTGTCGACTTTTATTAAAAGGCCTGTATTCATATTTCACAAGAAAGGTGTGCCATGACCTCGACTCAAGGTAATATTTCAAAGATCTAGGTCGCCATGACATTAAGGTGGTTTGCCATGACCTTGACTTGATGTCCTATCTGAAAGGTCGCTGGCAGAGCATATTTTGCAGACCAAAAAAGTGAATGTTTGTAAACTTCATACAACAGTTGTTCTTGACAAGGCAGTGTCATGACCTTGACATATGGTATGGTGATGTCCATCTGTTCACTTGTCCAGCCCATAAGGTGGTTTGTCATGGCCTTGACTCAAGGTCAACTTTAAGGACACCATGATAGCTTGCCCTTTTTTTGTATGGGGCAATTCTTGCTCTCCACAAAAGAAAATATTTTCAAACTTCACATATTATTTGTTCTCAATAAGGCTATACCACTAACCACAAAGGTCGAGGTTACTGTAACAAACTAACACTTGTAAAAGGATCATATCTGAAGATTTAGTATACTTTCAACCATACTTTACATTATGGTGTCAAGCAATATCTGAGAAATATTGTATTCTTACAAGTTGATATCGAATTTTACTCTACTGAGAGTTAAAGGTTCTTGAAATTCCACCATTTTTCATATTTCCTAACTGTAGGACGCCAACATTTCCATCTTAGAAAAACCCTTTCACAATTTATTCATGGTGGGTGTATTATTCATTGTTTACAGTACTCGTTTTGTTTTCTACAGACAGTAGAATCTGAATGAACATTAATTTGTGTGTATGGTAGCATATCACTAACACTTCACTTTCTCTTTTGATGCACTCCGCTTTTTGGAATATATGGTCCCTTGGCAGGCTTGGGATGTTAAAATGGCAAACGATCATTCTGTTTACCGATTGCCATTTTAGGACAAACGCGTACTATAATGTTTTGAATGGAAATCGATTACAAAAACGGAGTATAATGTTAACTCTGACAAGTTGTTACAGGCACATAAGCCGACAAATGATGACATCATGTTTTCTGTATTAAGAGTTTCAAATGTTCAATGTTTTATACAAATAAATGTATTTGTTAATAATTCCGGATTGAAAAACACTTGTCATAATGTCGTACATTGAATTTGTATAAGAAATGGAATGTTTACAAAGAAAGTAAACATTTTTATTGGAATGGGGTGACAGGAATATCGATCATCCGCGTTAAACATTTCTCCGGCAATATATCAATTTAGCCTTTTTAATCAAAGTTTTGGTCTAATTGCAGGATGTTTTTTTTTATCAAAATGACAGCATATTATATATTTAAGTCTATGGACTGATGGAGGTTGCCCAAAATATTTGCCATTTAAAAAACAAAAAAACAAGCGATAAAGTTTACGAAAGTAATCTTCCATTTTTAGTTCAAAATGCATACTATAAATTTTCACCCCAGGTTATTTTCATCCTTTTACGTCAAACAACTTAATTCAATTTGTTTTAAAGTCGACACACATCACTGTAGGTGGTATTTATGTCCGTGATTTGAGTTTTAGCTTGAAAATTTCGCTTTCTTCTAAGGGCGAAAAAGGCGAACATTAAACGACAGCGCAACTTTCAAGGGATATAATATCAATAAAACAATGAGAAACTTAAAATGACTTTTTAGTGACACTGAACACAGAATTCTAGTAGTGATTTTGGCATTGGATGGCAATGGCACCGGGTAATTTCAGCACATGTATATTTTTGTTTTGTTTGTTTGTTTAACGTCCCACTCAAGAATTTTTCACTCATATGGAGACGTCACCATATGCCGGTGAAGGGCTTCAAATTTTGGCCTAGGTCGGCACTTACGGCCATTGAGGGTTCTTTAACGTGCCGACACCTACTGTGACACGGGACCTCAGTTTTTACTGTCGCATCCGAAGGACAGGAAACCAACCTGCCGTCGGCTGGACTCGAACTCACGACCTCACGATCAAGAGTCGAGCGCGCTACCGACTGAGCCAGGCCGGCTCCAGCACATGTATATGATTGCAGAAAAATTTGACATCTTTGAAGTTATATATATATATATATATATATATATATATATATATATATATATATATATATATATGTTTATATAATACACGTCCGTTTCACATAACTTGGCGGGGCGGAGTAACCTTTGGATTTATTATACGTGTGATTCTAATTATTTTAGGAACCGAGATTTCTTGTCATAAAGTAAAAATTTCAGAGTAATCTTTCTCCTTACTTATCGTAGCTGACGTCTCTGTCTCACTAACAAAATCAAAGTTGTGTAAATATTAGGCCTAAAACATGCATGGCTGAGATGCCGATACAATTAATAACGAACCAGAGACTGCAGTGCTGTGAAGCGTGTGATTTTTGTAAAGAATTACTATGCTTTATGGCTACCCATACAGTACACACACACACACACACACATATATATACATAGGCGTCGGAAGCAAATTGAAAGTGGGGGGTGGGCGGCTAAACCAACTTAAAACACACACACATGCCAGAAACGTCTGGGGGCTAAGCCCCAATTTTTCAACACCTATGTCTATCTTTGCCAAAAAAGCGGTTCCGACGCCTATGTGTATGTATATATATATATATATATATATATATATATATATATATATATATATATATATCATACAGTACAGATACAGAAATAACAAGGCACCTATAAACTCATCGTTGCCCGACTGGGATTCGAACTCTCGACTTACGGCACCAATCGCATGGCCCTCGTGTATGAAGACCTAACCACTTGGTCATCTACGCATTCACACGTTAATTCTGTATTTGATCTATTTTCACAGAATACCAAGGTCTTCAATTAATGTTCAATATTGTAGTGATATGTGGCACACATATGCGAAGAGAGAACTAGATTAAGCGATTTAGCTCTATATATCGCAGCTAGATTCTAAGCCTAAATTTACTACAATAAAATCAGATAAAATCCTCTAGTTCTGTAATATAAGCATTCGTTGAATATTCAAATTGTTTGCTTTCAACGTTTTTATTAGATATTTTTTTTTCATGGTACAGCATCATCCAATAAAAAAAAACTTTGAAACCAACGAAGGCTTATGTTATAGGACTAGTAAAATCCCCAAATCTGATAAAAAGTTTCAACCTTGAATACTTAAGATCCAAGGAGATGCCATTACTGTAATAGGACAAAAGTATATCCCCTTAGACTCTTGGTCGTGTGTGAAAAACTGAAAATGAAACTTGCAAAATAGATTCTATACACCGACCAGTACTACCAAAGTTGTGCACATGTTATGATAGTTGCATCAAGCTGTGTATATCAGGAACAGCAACACAGAGAAGGTTATGTCGTCATTCAGATAGCTATTATTAGTAAGAATGCGAAAGACGATACCTTTCTCTGTCCATGTTGTTTGTATACACAGCCATGTACGTATAGAGTACATGCTTGTCTGTCTCGTAGGAAGATTCGACACCTCACGACATAAATATATAAAAGACGCATTAAGGTAAGTATGAATTTCATGCATGCTTTATTATCTAGAAAAACGATAAATTGACAAATAAAAACGTATGTGACAACTCTCTCTCTCTCTCTCTCTCAAAAATAAATAACAACAAAAATTGTTTTCACTAGCGCGTTTACTTGTAGATAATATATATATATATATATATATATATATATATATATATATATATATATATATATATATATATATATATATATATATATATATATACACACACACACACAAATGATGTCACAAATACTTTTGGACAGGACTCTCTTAGTGCCCCTTGAATATGACCCCTTGTTTTCGAGTCTATAATCTTAAATATTACAATTTTGAGATATACCCAGGAATTTGGTCAAACAGGACTTTAGCCACAGGCAGTTACACTATACTAGTATATACAGTGGCGTAGTGTTTGGGGGGGGGGGGGAGCACATTCGTTCAAAATATTGAGAATGGATTACACGGGCGGATCCAGGAATTTTCAAAGAAGGGCCTTAACTTTTTTTTTGGGGGGGGGGGGGTGACAATACACCATGCACGTGAAAATGGTGCGTTCTTTATGCAGTGGTGTAGGAAGCAAATCAAAAGGTGGTTTTAAGAGGGGCTAGGTTTGAGGCTGGTGACTTTACTGAATACAACTACTTTAAAAATGAAAATTTAAACTTAAATCAAAACTATTTATGCATATCGTATCAATAGTAGGGTGTTAATTTCAATTTGAAGTGGTGTAAATATGTTAATTAAAGTCACCGAGCGGAGCGAGGCGTGGTGATTTTTAATTTTTCGCTTTTTTATTGAAAAATGAAAAATGTTACACCTATTTTATCAACTTTAGGTGGGACGCTCTCCCTCATCACCGCACTACGTGTTGGATTAATTATGAGGCATTATTTCATTAGGGGTAGGGTTTTGCGCATCTTTCTTTTTTTTCTTTTTTTTTTTGAATTTGGAATTTCTTTGTTCTGCATTCAGACGCCAAAATACGCATAGCAATCCGCTAATAAACCACTTTGATCATCCTTCTCAAAAGTAGGTTGGATCAGCAAAAAAAGTTATTATAGTAAAATCCATATAACCTGGTGGGGTGGAGTTTTGTGAACCCTTTCTTGACCCTGACGAGTTTAAATTTTAGGTAATAAAGCATAACATTAAAACTGCACGTACTGTCTAGAGTAATCGTTCCAATTTGTCACCATACATAAGAGAGTATCCAGTGAGGAATAAAACGTTTTCCCCGTGCAGCTTGTCATAACCGAAAATCAGTAGAATTATCAAAAGGTTACTCCGTCCCGCCATCTTATGTGAATTGGACAATAAAATCGGGACAGAATTTTTGCCTAGTATCCTCCATACATTGAACTATGACCTCTTTATCGTTAAAATACAGCTTCCAGACACAAAAAGTGATAAAAGTAACTACGTCAAAAAAAAAAAAAAAAAAGAAAAAAAACAAAAAACGGGGGGGGGGCACACACATACTTGTCCCCCCGTTTCAGAAGGAGGGGCGTGCTCCCCGCTGCACCTTGTAATACGCCCTTGATATAAAAGAGAGGGTAAATCACTTCTCAATGTTCACATTGGCAATGTGAGCAACTGCCTGGTCTTAACCGACTGTATTTGCATTAAAATAACACATAACAGTCTTGCTGCGCCCCTCCTTCTTCTCCAGAAAGATTATTTTCATTGAAGATATAAGTAATTTTTATATATATATATATATATATATATATATATATATTATATATATATATATATAATATATATGTATATATATATATATATATATATATATATATATATATATATATGGGTTGGGATGGTTAAAAGGGTGTGTTCTGTGGTCAGAAATGTCCATCGTTATTTTGGACATTTTGGTCTCTCGATTAGATACTCTACAAATGAAAACAAGTCAAAGCAATACAATTGAATTATATTTTTTCTGTATAGCTTCAAAGTGATATAAAGAACTCGAATATTGTCATTTACGCAATCTGTTTTCATGTCTTAATTCGGGATGTAAATTTCAAAACAGTGCAATTGATGGTATTGTTTCTGTTAATAAAAATATTTTATGTCGGAAAAAACATAATTCTTTGAAAAATCTTGGGTAACTTTAAACTACAAAATGGTTAAAGGAACATTAGCCGTGTTTTCTCCATTTTTCCCTGTTTACTACTTAGATTGATACACAATAATAAAAAAGTGATATACACATGAAAGTCTGAAATCCCTATATATTTTATGAAAATTGCTTGAGAAGCCCAGGTTTTTTGATAAAAATCTCACTAGATACCAAAGTATTAAACTTTAGGATGTCCAGGAAATACAATCTGCTGAAAATTGTACAAACATTGACCTCTGGAAATCAAGAGGTGGTATCAGGTGCCATGGAGGAGTAAGCATCCCCTGTTGACCGGTCACACCCTCTCTGAGTCCACAATCAAATCCAAATGAAATAAGTGAGGCACGAATCCTCGTCACAATTGGTACAGACTCCACAACTGCTATATAACAGACAACTCAACATTTCATTTAGTGAAACATAAAAGCAAACAATATGTTTTTGTAAACACAGCTAATGCCCCTTTAGGGATCAGCATATAATTTTTAAAGAAATTAACTGTTGTTACTATGTTGCGTCTTATCAATATACATGTATATGTTTGTTTCATTTTCATTTTCAGTCGGATACCTTCTCGTTTACAACCTTATAAAAGCGATGACACATAATGGACACGGCACTTTACGAGACAATTAGAAAAAGTCAACATCGTCGCATTATAGACGGGATGTATCAGTTATACAAAAATAAACAACTAACGGATGTCATTCTAGAAGTCGAGGGAACTGAATTTCCATGCAACAGAAATGTTCTGTCAGCTAGTAGTCCTTATTTTAGGTATGTTGTATAATTATTCCTTTCATGAAGGGATCCCTTTTGATTAGTCGTGTTATTGTTCCAAGTAGTTTTTTTTTCACTTTTATGAAAGTCTGTTGGTATAGCACTGGCTCTTCAAAATGAAAGTTCCTTGTTCGATCCTTGGTCAAGAAAGGTTTTCAAAAGATATTTGTTATCACTTGATCCGTCCCTCTCTATGCCGAGATGGAAATTTTAAGTGTCCAGGCTAGGTTGTACAAGTGTAGTGACACTATAAAACCTCAAAAAGGACACAAATATAGGCTCTAGATATCGCTTTCCCCGCCTCTGAAGAATAAGCGACAAGGATGAGCTGCTCGTGAAATGGGTTTAAAGTCTCAACCAATAGACCAAATATGACTTCACTGAATCAGGCAAGCACTTTGGGTAGGGATATACATGACCCTTTCTGAAGAGTTAACCGGGAATCGAATTCGAGACTTCCGCAAATCTTTGGCTTATACAATGTATTACTATCTATATAAATTTCATTGTACATGTGATTTACTCGTAAACCCTAAACACTGTGTAACGGTCTTCATGGGGAAAGTCAGTTTTTTAGTAAGTATACGGCTGATGAAGTATTCGTAAAGATGGAATTTCTTGTCGGGGCGTAAGACAACAAGCCAACACAACTTAATACCTTCTTAAAAAAACGTATAGATGGTAATTTGCAGATAAGATACTGATTATCAAGTAACAGATGTATACGTAACACATCTCCTGAAATATTGTATTAATAAATAACGTACCTTCATGGTAACTTCACGACCTGCTTTTGTCAAGATTCAATTTATTAAATTTACAGCATACATTTGATTTATACAAATTCTCTTTGTGCTGTTGTATCAAAATTCATACTCGTTTATTTGCAGGGCGATGTTTACAAGCGGTGTAAAGGAAAGTTACGACACAAAAATTCCTCTCCATGGCGTTTCTTCAGATGCCATAACTGTCATTTTAGATTTCATGTATTCTGGGGAACTGAACATAACAAACGAAAATGTTCAAAATCTGTTTGTTGCTTCCAACTTTTACGAAATGCTAGACGTTGTTAACATTTGCATAGAGCATATTTCAAATGCAATGAATTGTTCAAACTGTATTGACATCTTCTTCTTTGCTTGTTATAATTTTTGTGACAAACTTAAAGAATCGTCTGGAATATTCATCCTGAGGAAATTTACTGAAATTGCGGAAACTCCTGAATTTCTATCGAAAGTAGAAGTAGAGAACTTGGAATGGTTCATTAGTTCAGACGAAATATATGTGGAGAAAGAAGAATTCATTTTCAACTATATATTAAAATGGATTCAGTTTGACAAAGATAATAGAACGTCATCATTTCCGAAACTTTTCAAGCACGTTCGACTTCCACTGGTATCGGAAGACTTCTTTAAGACGGAGATAATTCCTAACAGTTTTGTTCAGTCAAACGCATTCTGCAAGAGTATACTTTCTACATTTGAACTGCACAAAATCCAGTCCTCTTTAAATAACCAAGATGGCGATTGTCGATTAGACGACTTTATGTTCGCGAATCCCAAACCAAGACTAGGCATGTATAACAGGAATCTATTGATATTTTCTGGTGGGGCTTTCTCAGTAGATGAACGCTCTCTCACTGCCTTTGATCCGATAACTAAAAAGAACTATTACGGAATAAAACCACACCCATCATTTGATTTCAAATTTAGAATAGATTATTTTTGTCTCGTTACTTCTAAAGACAATGATATCTATTTTCTTGGAGGTATTTTTTACGAAAATTATCACTTCGAAGACACCGGCAAAGCCCTCAATGAGGTGTACGTTTACGACCAAAAGCAATGTCGATGGATGAAACAAAAACCAATGTTACAAAGGAGATGTGTGTTTGCGGCTTGTGCATATGGAAGAGAAATATATGCATGTGGTGGTAAGAGTTCTTTTCCAAGAGGTGATGCGATGGATAGTGTCGAGGTGTATGATCCAGATATTCCATGCTGGAGTACCGTCTCTGCGATGCCAGCATGCTTGTATAGTCACGCTGTTGCTATACATGAAAACGCTATGTTTGTTGTCGGAGGTAAGGACATTGTCGACGAGCATGTTGACACCATGTACAGGTACGATATTCCTGGAAATACTTGGACAATTGTACGATCCCATCTTATGAAACCTCGTGCAGAACACAGACTTCTTCCAATGCATGATAAATTATTTGTTGTTGGCGGGGGATCTAAACATTCAAATGCTCTCGAGGTTGAAATATATGACCCACAAACAAACCGCTGGAAATATGGAGACGATTTCAAAGAGGAAAGAAAAATTCTTGCTTCCGTCGTGCATGAAGACAAAATATTTGTATGCGGTGGTGTACGACAACTAGGAAGAACTAATAAACCAACACGTCATGTAGAATCTAAAGACTTACACGCATATGACGCCGTATCGGACTCATGGGACAAGTTAGTGAAACTGGTGCAGTATGCTAACATACAAACATGCACAGTAGCAAAACTTAACATCAAATTCTTACATGAAAGCGACTTTATAAGTTCTTAATGTATGACGCTATCACCGGAACTAATCAGGGATCTACAAGACAGTGACACTTTGACAAAGGCATCAGTTACTAAAATCTTATCGGGTCTATTGATTGTGTACATTTCAAATTTCACACAGTCATTTATATCAATTCATCTTTTTTCAAACAGTCATTATTAAACTTGTCAGTACAGAACCTCTGACATTATTGTATAGCTTCTTGAAGGGCTGAATAACTTTCCATTATGAATCGTTGCAACATCTGAATTGTAATGTGTGCAACCTCTAGTTTATCACTGTACTTGTATATAAAAACTTGGAATGATACTATAATTACATTTTCTATTCCAGTTTGATTGTCGACTCTCGTGCGTCTAATAAGCCAGTCTATATGGACTTGTACCAAATTGAATGTGCACGTATTTAGAGCCAAATAGTATGATTAAAGTTTGCTGTTTTAACAGAAACATATCGATTGCATCAAGCTCCGCATTTAGCTCTCCATGTGAGCTATTATTTCTCTGTCTCATGTTGTATTAACTTTAAAACTTTCTATCTGAAACCGTTTGTCCAATTGCTCATTTGGTGTCGATTCAAAATCCAATGCAGCCATCATGGCCAAAATGCCATCTGATTGGTTGACATTTTAAACTTCTTATCAGAAACTGTTTGACTGATTGGGACCGAACGTGGCAGGAGAGTTTATTGGTTAATGTCTATCAGGTTTGGACCTTACAAGAATTACAAACAAAACTTTTATTCCAGAACCACACATGAAAATGATGCCAAATATTGCAGACTTAACAAATGGAATAAATAATGCATGTAAATTTAAATTTAATTCTTAGAACATGTTGTTGAGTTTTAATCCAGGAGAGTGATTCGGGCTCGTATAAGCCTCTTGTTTATATTTTGGTCGCAGACTAAAATATATTATTTTCTACATCGTGCAAATGATCAGGGCCCGAAGTCAACAAACATACCCAGTACTCGAGCTCAAGTATCTTTTCATAATTTTAAGGTAAAAAAAAAAAACGCAAAAAATTATTTTGTAACTGGACTTGTTTGTATATTGACGGTATACAATTCTAAATAGTGATCACATGAGAACTCCAGAAATATTAAAAAATGTTTGAGTACATACTCAAATGTTGAGTACCTTGGTCAAAGTAATTATTCATTTTAAAGAGTAAATCATAAGTGTGACACAAAACTTTATGCGTGAATGATGAAAGATAATATTTATCCTAATCACTCGAACTTAAAAGTTTTACAAACGATTATATAGTCAAAATAATTAAATAAAAGTTGAGCTTGAGTATTGAGTAAAATTGGTGACTTTGCCAAGGTGTCAACCTAAGTTTATGTTCAGATTTGGAGTCAAATAAATTACCTTCAAAGTAAAATTGAAGAAGTACCAATCAATAATCAAAAACTCAAGTCCATTATAACACGACGAATTAGATGTGCAAATGGTCTCAACATGAAGAACAAATACGAATTACAAACGGGATAAGACCAGGTGTCCGGAAGGAGTCGGCGTCTTCTGCTGGCATGCCACTCCCATCGCAAATGTTCCATGGAAACTTTTCTAGTTCGATGAACGGGTCAAATTCGGTAAAAAGGTCAAGTCTGGTGATAAGGTCAAGTTCGGTGAAAAGCATGATTGGTGAAACAGAGTCACTGTCTGTGGTCGTGATCCAGAATACTATTTAATATTTCTGAGAGGGGGGACTTCATAATGTTTAACAAGATCCCCGTATCGGCCATAAGATTAGACTCATTTATCCCACATGCTTTAATATTAACTACAGGGTAAGGGGACATTGGTACACAAGCAATTCTACAGCTGAAATACCGGTACTAGGAAAATAAATTCCGTAAAATGTCATAAAGGGCGATGATTTGAAAAGCCTTAAGCAAAGGGACATAAAACATTTTACATACAAAACAGTTTTTGTCCTTTAGAAACAAATATTTAATTTCACCAGACTTCACCCCCAACACTCCTGGTGTATGTCGAGGTAATTTTTTTCTCCAATCTCTCTTTTTGCATAAAGTAATATACTTTTCACATGATAAGAAATACAATGCCATGTCTATTTAAAAGTAATAAAACTCTGGATTGTAATAAAAAAAAAACAAAACAAATGAATTTTGACTGATTTGTTTTCCTCAGAATTCTTGGTAAATGATAGATATTCTCACAAATGATCATTCTAGTTTGTTCCTTTGCTGCAAAGTCGGGTTTTATATATACACATATACAAAATTTAATAAATAATGGTTTGTATGTCATGCCAAATGATTAATGCTTTTCATATATTAAAATCTGTTTCAGTCACATAACTCCATTCAATCAAACATAATCTAACTTTCTTATTCACATATGTTTGCATGCAAAAATGACGTTAAAATGATTTGTCTATATGATGAATGATATGATCTTTTTAAAATCAGTGCTAGAATAATTTTAAAAAATAATAATAAATGCTAAGGGGCACTACACGACATGTAAATTTTCATTTCAAATTATTTGCAGGGATTTTATATGTTTAAATGGAAAATGGACCAAATTTTCTTTCTATTAATAAGATGCACTGGGATGAGAAAGACCTATAGTGTCTTAAAAGGCATACAAACTGTCAAAATGATTTTTTTTTGTTTTTAATAAAAGTTTAAAATATTTGATGTTTTAGACAGATTGAATAAAAAACTTGTTACAATGTCTGAATTTGTGGAAAGTAATCGAATGAGAACAATGGTCGAGTTGAGATTGGATATTCTTACACAGATACAAGGAATATGAATCATTGGGATATTTCATTAATTCTAGGCAATATATACATGCCATGTTAAAAATTTCAATGGCAATATATCTATTTAGTTTTTTACTTCAAAGTTTAGGTCTTATTGCAGTCTATATATTATTTTTCTTAAACTGACAGCCTGAAATGCCATTAAATGCTTTGTTTTTTTTCTCTAAATAAATTATATACAGAGAATGAACATCATAGGCTTACTAAATATCGATATTGTTCGATGCATAAATGTTCAAGTCATGAACTAACTACCAAAACCACACATTTACATTGACCTCGCTGCATGACAATTTGTTAACACGGTGAATGAAAACCTTTAGTATTTTATCTACTTAAATGAATTTTGTATATGATATGACTGGAGTTTTGGAAAAAGTACAACAAAAACTTATATAATCTGGCAGATATTATAGAAATGTCTTCATGTGGACATTTTATTATGTTTTATCATATAGTTTATATACATATAGTGTCAAAAAGTCATAACAAAAAATTATTTGATTTTAGCTTACAGAAAAAAGGCTTAGAAAAATGTTAGGTAATGATATGAAAGCCAATCCTCCATAAAGAATATCTAAAGTTTCACAAAATAAGTCACTTTTTACACTAATATTAGTATTTCCTTGCTAAATCATTGATTATTTCTTCTAAAGGAAACCTTTGATAAATCAAAGTATTGAAAGTACTGAAATGGGTTGTTATTTTTGTAAAATAGTCATCGGATTCAAACTACTTCTATCTAACATATCAAATGAAAATATATCAAATCAATGTAGATCTAAAAACCAAAAAACTTCAATTCCAGTCTCTAAATAAATTCAAAATTAACATTCTAAATTTTGTTGTATCTTCCACACAACCTTTAAACAGAATCTATTGTCTGACGTGCATTAACACTCATTTCAAAATAAAGCGTGAGCTTTTTTATGGAACCTACTTGAATTTAAACCAAACATGATACAGTGAACAGGTAAAATAATAATTTTTTTTCATAGTGAAAAATGGCTGTGATTTAAAACAAATTTTAAGGTTCGTAATATCGAACATAAACAATCCTATTTAGGGCTATTACCGTGGTACATGAACACGTTCTCTGTCTAGACTAAATAAATAACCAAACGTTTTCTATCTTGTACTAATTAATATAAATAACTGTACAGGGTGAAAAAGACAGTTTACCCAATGTTTATTGTTAACGAAATAATTTTTTATCCACATAATTCCGGCCTAAATTTGCGATGTAGCAAAACGATCTATAACCAATTTCATTAAAGACATCAACGCATTCGGCAATGGATAAAACTTTGTTTTTTGTTGAAAGCATCGTTTCTGTTTGAAATCTATTATGAACAGACCGATTACACAAAAAGTTAAGGTTTATACATCCCAATCTAATCAAAAGTTGTGACCAGACAATGGACATGGTGATTTTCCCCAACTTCTGCAGAAATGAGAACTGGAAATTGTAACATTCAATGTTCGAGTTACCTCCCTTTGTGATATCAACATACACACAGTATAAAAGTGACTGTCCGCTGAAATTGAGCAGTTGCTGGTTTTGTAAGGCATGTGATCACCATATAGGGTGTATAAATAAAGGAAATATGCGCCGGGAATCTCATTAAGGCAGGTTATGTACAGCGATTAGTTGACAAACACGTTAATTTGAGTTTCCAAAATGGACAGGAACTTATTCATAATAATTTTCACACGCCATTTGCATAACAAGCACCTCCTACTCGATGTTATACCCTCTACTCTGCTTTTATGATCATTTTTCCATGAACTAAAAACATACATATTCTTGAGAGATCAATAGAAATTGATTTAGCTTCATGTTGGTATCAGCAGCGATATATAAAGCTTTATATATCACTGGTATCAGGGATATGTAGTTATTTCTATTTACAATATGTGTATGCTTTTACCTGACAATATCAATATGATGAATGGCGGAGTAATTTCTGCAGTTTCTCAAGGCAGCTCAACATCACTGTAATCAGTGGAATTCCATATTTATAAATAGATGTTTTGTTTAACCCTAACTAAGAATTGTATTGTATAATTTCGAAAGGCAGAAGTAAGTAGAATTTCATTTAATGATTATTCAAACTAGATTTAATTTCATTTACACCAAAATATCAGACTTTTCAGTAAAAGTTGAATTCTTGAGTTGCACTATATTTTACAAATGCAACCTCCATGACCTCTTCACTGCTAACAGGATAGCCCTTGATGAAAAGTCGAAGTAAACCCATAATAAGTTTTAATTACATAACAACCCATAAAAATTAATCATGTATGTTCGTGATATCAATAAACAAATAGAAACTAACTAATTAACAACAAAATATATCATGTTCCACATACTAAAAATTATTCATTTTTTTCTCATTCAGTTTATTTAGCATTTTTCATCAATTCAACCTTTGAGGAAATGAATCATGCGAAAGACATAATCACATTTCAAAGACTATGAATAAAACTTATTTCCCTAATGTTATTATAACACACTGAAAACGATATCACAAACTTGTTAGGAAAATCATACAAAAATACAAAAATTGTTCATTGCTATATCTTGCCTGCAAACCTAGTTTTTCATCTTTAATTTTTTGTTTGTAGTGTATTTGAATGAATTTATGTATGGATGGATGTTTAAAGAAGTTGTGTGTGTAAGTGTGACAAAATCTACAAATGTACATAAATAAAGTATACAATGAGATCTTTGGAATGGATACAAACAAAACTACTTATTTCACAAAGTACAAAAAATACAGTAAAACTCTAGGAATCGACCTAGAAAAGTTGAAAACATTGGCACTTCAAATTATGACAGGTAACCATGTATCATACGAATTGTAATTTTAGAAGTTCTATATAGGGTGTATATGACATCATCACACATATAAAGTCATGATTAAATCAAAACGTTGAATGGTTTAAGAGAAGGAAAAGTAATGAAGGGTAATTGCATACACATATAGATATCAACTTCAAATTATTTGTAGGGATTTTCTATCTTTTTGTTTTTACTGAAAAGGTCCCCAAAATTTGCCTAATAAAAGATTGAATTATAAATCGTTTTTAAGGAACAATAGTTAACAAAACTATTTGGGGCTTTGTCATTAGTCTTAAACATTGAGAAATTCGACTCATCAAAGTTTTACTGCACTTAGTATTATCGACAGCTGTAGGTAAGCTTGGCTAAAATCAACCGACATTATCTGATAATAATATTAACCAAAATGAGCAAACAATTGGCGCTCACGTGCACACACACACACACACACACACACACACACACACACACACACACACACACACACACACACACACCAATTAGGGGTAGTTAAAGATACAAACATTTTCCATTATGTCAAAAAAGTTGTAAAAATCGAAACTTCTCAATCTTTTGTTTTCAGTTATGGAAATTTGTTACTTGAAATGCTTGTTAGTAATAACTACAAAATATGACTTGATTTCAATGACAATGTCTGACAATGTGAAGGAATGATAAGACAAATAAATTGGTAGAAGATTGAAAGTGAAAGTGGTTAGAATGTAAAACTGATACCTTTGACATGAATAAAATTTGGTAGTCATACATTTTTACCAAAATTGTCATGTAGGTAAATTATATAAAATTTTTCATAAAAATGAAAGAAAAACATACATTCTTGGTAATGAAATGAAAACTAAAAGATTGAAAACAGCGGATCTCTACACTGTAAATGCAGTTTTGGAATATGGTAGAATTCTATGGATTCCTTGATTCCATATTGAAAATACAAAAATAAATATTTACATCATTAACAATTACAGCACACACTAAGAATAATTACAAATTCAGCATAAACTCTATTTACATAAGATATATAAATCAACATGTGTATACATATGTATAAGGAGGGTTATATGATGACAGAATGAAAGTAGAAAAATAGACAAAATTTAAAAAAGTTACCTAAAAAAATTTGAGTGATAAGCAAGATATTAAGAAAAAATAACAAACACCTTATTCTTCCAAATGAATGGGACATTCTGAAACAACTTAAAAGGTGCCCTTTGACAGAAAGTCCATTGTTTTTTTTCCACCATATATATATATATATATTAACTGGACAAAATATCAATGATAGCATTGCTTATTATTTCACACGGGTGAAAATAAGCAAAACATGCTCAATCATGTTTTTAAACTATAAAAACTCATTATTCAATTGTTTTAAGTTAATGTGTTAGATTCATAGCACCCTATAACTGTTTTTTTCTCTCTCCTGACAATCATATTTTCGCTGTATCCACAATGAATTTAAAACAGAAAATAATGATCATGAATTATTTTACGCTATACTGCAAAAGTTTGGTTTGGAACTATTCTTTTATCTCAAATTCCAGCTCAACTAATGAAGTCTTTATGACAGGAATGATGGTCTTGGACATTTTTTTGCAAACTACATTTAAGGTTTAAGAAAGTATTATGTGAAAATAAATATTCTATCTCGCTACCTACACTCACGACTGTGAAAGAGGACCTCTAGGGCAACTAATAGGTGGTTCAGTATTTTTTGTTTAGAAATTCCATTTATCCACTTTATATTACTAGTGCACAATTGAGCAACCTATTCTAGCCAAGTAGATATAAAATGAAGGGGCATAGAATATCAGCTGTATTACAGTGATTGTTAGTGATCATATCAAACGTATGTAAAGAATCAATATTTGAGCCCCATTTCATTTTGAATGATCTACTGCTACTGCTTTGCATGGATATGTTTTATCTTATAGACTTGTCCTAACATAATTCCATTTAAACATTCCTATGCATGTGATGGCAGTGTTTATTCAATCTCTTGCAAATTTCAAAAATGGTGGGCTAATTTATTGTATATTTTGTATATATAGTTATTAAAATGTTTAGACAAACTTTACTTCAGGCAGGAGGTACATCATTTTACTGGAGTCCTATGCCACATATGAAAACTTTTCAGTTTTAAGGTGGCTGCCAGTTTTAAATGGTAAAGGAAAAAAACTTAGTTATAATCAATTTAGGAAACACTATCTGTCTTAATCAAGTAAACTGACAATCTTCTTCCAGCAAAGCTAAAACAAACCTGGACTAGATGTGAGCTGTTAAACCACAACGCCCTACCCATTTGGAGTACCATATTGCCCTTTATCAAAAGAGGGTCACCATGATTGTGTGATTTTGTTCAAATTAGCATTCATATCGAGACTTTATTTAATATATCCATTTAATTAGACCTTCTTTAAAAATGGACAATAGTTTACAGACAGATTCGACATTATCACCCAATACGAATAATTCCTATGAAAACATCCTTTACTGATGTTATCCACTACATCAATCTTTCTACAAACATGTACAAAGCTATACTTAATAACCAAAGCTATACTTAATAACCAAAGCTATACTTAATAACCAATTATATATCAGAACCCAGAATTAATTTTCCTTTTGAATAAACAACGGTTTGAATATAACCACATTATAATGGTTATAACATAATTAGGCTGGGGAATCAATACCATTTCAATCTAAATGGGATTTCAATGTAACTTGGTTTAATATAAGTTGGTGCAACTGTAGGAAGTTTAAAATAGTAAAATCAAATAGACACATAAAAGTGCTTAAATTGTCACTATTTGAAGTTTTTGGAATGTTCAACTGTATTTCTTCTGTTTCATAAATAAATACAAAGTATTTTATTAAAATTGACTGATGCAAATATACATAAAAACTCTTACAAAAGAAACTACACAAAAAGACCAGCAAAACAAAATCTACTCATTGCAGAGGCAGTGGATAGAAATGAAGTTCACAAACTTGTTCATTATCAATTGTTACATCCACTGCTCTGAAACCACCAGAGCTCGGACATAGTCAGATGCAAATTATGTCACGTGATAATCTGAGAGAACATGAAATCATGGAAATTGTTAGGGTTATCTAAAATTTATCTGATTTGCAGACAGCTGATTTGGAAAATATGTCAAAGTGAGTAAGAGTTTTGTTCTATGCTTTTATTTATTATTCCATATGGATAACACATTCTTTATTTTCTTTAACGGATGTCCTTAAATATTCCATTCATACATGGAACTTCCTTTGAATTATCATATACCATTGTATAATAATGTTCAAAGTAAGACTAAATCAATGACTCTATTGAACTGCTTTTTATTTACCTATGATCAACATCAGAATTGTCAAAAGGTATGTTCTCAGTTAATCTACCTTTATATCTGATGATCTACCTAACAGATTATTAACTCATTCACCCCTAAAGACACATTTGGATTGGTCAAAATCAATGATTTAGAGAAGAGTCCATTGTTTTTCAGGGGTTGAGGAGTTAAAATAATTTGCAAATTGAGGAGAGTATTTGTTGTTCTTTCTGTTGAAGGGCTTCAAATTTTGGCCTTTGCTCGGCACTTACTGTCATTGAGCAGTGAGGGTTCTTTAACATGGCGACACCTACTGTGACACAAATGATTGTCAGAAAATAAAATAAAAATCTTTTATTTAATCTAATTTGATCACACAGCTGAACCATTCAATGATTGATTATTGGACAAACTTGAATGTACCATAAGTGTTAAAAGAGCTTCAAGTTCAGAATACAGAAAAAACTTAACAGTACAATGTTGTGTCAAGGAAAATATAAAGAAGAAATTAATTACATATATGTAATGGAAAAAGAATATAGTTTTAACAATATATTTACACTCTAAAAGTAACTAAGTTAAGTAACAAAGTTTTGAATACAGGCAAATATGTATAAACATAATGAAGTACATAACCTTTGAATGTTTCCAAAAATATTTGATCACAGGTACTAAACATATAAACAACATTACATTATATTTAACAACACACGTAATGGACTGATTCTTGCAGGCACCTCATACACACTGAAAAACAGATATCCAAAAACTAATTTCTTTTAAAGTTTTATGCTAATATTTAAACTGAGGATTTCAATTCTCAACTTGATTTGTGTTCTACTTAAATTCTCTCAAAACAGAAAAAGAAAATCATAAAAAATATTAACTGATCAAAATGTTTGAAATTTTGTTGTCAGTATTAAATTGACTATATAAATTTTGTAAGCATGATTAGCAAAGCACAGATTTATAAACTACTCTATTATACAAACTATACACACATGTTTCCAATATTATATGTATTTACATAAGTACACAAGCACTACAAATATCTCTTTCCTTTCTATCATTTCAACCACTCTCTTCATGCAACACATTTACGTTAAAATGTTCAATTTTAATTCCTATGGAATCTTGTACCCATGATAAAGATATTAAATCATCTATCAGAAAAATAAATGAATGATTTTCCTTCTATTTATCTAAAACATGTATAAATGAATTTGCTAAATGGAAAGACGTTCACTGGCTATATCATTCTTTCATGTAGATATCTTTGGAACTGTCCTTCTCTGATAACTTAAATATTGCTGCAAATCACTGAACAAAAATTGTTACACCCTTTTACAGATTTGGAACACATGTAAATGCAACAAAAAGGTATCTATACACACATGAGACAAGAAAAAAGCATGATTTGAACATTATTGAAAATGGATTCCCTACAATCATCACTCCGATTTCTCTAAAATGGTGGGAAATTGTATCACTTTCATTTCACTGGCATAATCACAGACAATAACTGTATTCTGTACAACTTTAATTTGATTCACAAAAGCTATTCTCCCCTTGTTTCCTAAATGGACTGTCCTCAAAACTTCACCTTTGTTTATGTCTAGAAGATTTATACAACTTTGACTACTGGTTACAAGAATGCTTCTTGACAGTAGGGCCATACTGTTGTTCCCGCATGGATCCTGAAAAGAAATTTTAAAATCACAAAACAAATGCAAAAATAAAAATGATATAAGTGTGTCTTGATGGAAAATATATGAATGCAATGTTTAATATAACAAAAGATGAAACACAAGCTGGTACATGTAGCTGGTACATGTAGATATTTTATCAGCCCAACATCAACAGATGGTGGGCTTTTCTTATCACTCTCCATCCATGGTCCATCCTTAAACAATTCTTGTTATCCCTATTTTTCAGAAAGTACTAAAGGGATCTTTATAAAATTTTACATATAGGTTCTCCTTGAGGTCAAGTTTTGCAGTGTACATTTTCAGGTGGGTCGAATCACAAAATGGCTACCAGGCGGCCATCTTGGATTATGACAATTAAGGTTTGTTATCTCTATTTCTCAGAAAGTACTAATGTGATCTTTATGAAATTTGACGTACAGGTTCCCCTTGAGATCTAGTTGTGCAGTGTACATTTTCAGGTGGGTTGGATTACAAAATGGCTGCCAGGCGGCCATCTTGGATTTTGATAATTAAAGTTTGTTATCGCTATTTCTCAGAAAGTATCGAAGGGATCTTTATGAAATTTGACATATAGTTTCCCCTTGAGGTTTAGTTGTACAGTGTATATTTTCAGGTGGATCGAATTACAAAATGGCTGCCAGGTGGCCATCTTGGATTTTGATAATTAAAGTTTGTTATCGCTATTTCTCAGAAAGTATCGAAGGGATCTTTATGAAATTTGACATATAGTTTCCCCTTGAGGTTTAGTTGTACAGTGTATATTTTCAGGTGGATCGAATTACAAAATGGCTGCCAGGTGGCCATCTTGGATTTTGACAATAAAAGTTTGTTATCGCTATTTCTCTGAAAGTACTGATAGGATGTTTATGAAATTTGACCTACAGGTTCTCATTGAAGTTATGGTCCTTTTTTGACCCCATTTAGGGCCCCTATTGGTCTTATCCTGTTTTCATTCGCAAACTTTATGCGGCTTCACATTGGAATGCTATAATGTTTATATGCAAAAGTTAACAGACGGACGACGACAAACGCTGAAACTTTGGTAAATTCAAGAGTTATTGACCAATCAGTGTTGACCTCCGTTTATATAAATAAAAGTACTAACATCACTCGGGGTCAGTCTGTAAGTTGCGAGTTGAACCAACAACACAGTAAAAGCAGATAACTGAACAGGACAGTAGTAATATTTTTATCACAGATAAACAGTGACTATTGTCTTCTAGTTTTGGTATAGTTTTGTATAAGGCTGAGACACAGTCACGGAGTGGTGTTGGAGCCCTAGGTCTCAGACTCTAGCGCTGAAAACACACACTAGCTGGCAGTATAGCCTAAATACATAAACAAGTGTTAAGACCCACTGTAAATAATTCAATCTCTGTAATTAAACTGTAATTTATTGTGATTCTCTGAAACTCTTATAATAGTTACTATAGTTAAATGACAATTCTTGTTAGAATAATTTATAGTTGTTGTTGTATTTTATCGTTAAAGCACAAGTAGTGTTTGGTTCTTATTTGTATATATTTGTTAATGTTTATATAAATTGCCCAAACCTTTAGACTCTTAACCAGGATCCAAATCAGACCCATTATAGCCTTAAACCCCCGCTTGGAAACGTAACACATGCATGGGGGCATAACCCATATAACCTTCCACAATTAGGCAAACATTCAATGCCAAAAGTTTAAAAGTGAGGTTTTAGCAAGGGATGTGTATAGGGTTCAACTATAATCTGGATATATTCTGTATTTTAATGTTAATTCAAATTTTTCCACTCAAAATGGAACAAATAGCGTTGTTGAGGATACATTTAAAAATGTTTCTTGTTTCTTTTGCCATCGAGCTATGAGGCCATTTGCCTCTTGTTATATTACTCAATACAGGTCATGACCAACATTTTCAATTTTAGAGGTTGACTGGTACGGTTAAGCTATCTTCGATTATAGCAATTTATATTCGGAATTGATATAATCTTGTGAGAAAGCACTTTACATATATTTATGTTTTATTTCAAATTCACTGTTGAACCACAAAATAAGAGAAAAGAACAGTCTGTCATAGATCAAATTAAGAACATTCAATGGTGGGTGCCAAGATCCCTCTGGGATCTCTTGTAATAGCAGTTAATAGGTCAATATCAAAGACACAAAATTAGATGTCACTATCATAAAGAATAAATATCTTTTAAACCCTTATATAATCACTATATGGCTGTGTTGGCCCAATCCTCGACCCTGTGCTCCCAGGGTAATTTATTTAACTATGTCCTTGGAAGGGTTTTCTGATGCTTCTAAAAATGTACCCACTTTCTCTTTACATATGCATAGAAAAAGGTAATTTACAAGACAAAGTACTTTGCACTCCATGATCATATCAAACCACCATACAGAATAAAACCTAGTGCCATCAATTTCACAATTTTGGTGGATGATTTTATATTCTTAATGAATGTATGTACCGTATTCAGTTTGATGATGTGCAGAAACTGGGCCTTTTAATAGTTTGAAGTTCTGGGAGTACAAGGTTCTGTTCACAATTTGCAATTACCTTACCCTACAGAAGCTATGAATACAAAATTTTATGATGATTAGTTTTCAAGAAGGAGTTAAAAATGTTCAATTTTATACAGATGAATAACATAAATACACAAAGAGTCACGCAGCCTACCTAAAATTGATAGACAACTCTTGTTAAGAAGAAGATGTAATTGATAGGCACTATACAGGACAGTACTAAGTTATTACTGCATATCTTAAAGTCTGTATAGTTAGGTGCCCACTGACAGTTTCATCTAACACCTAATAAATGTAAAGTATTATAATCAATTTGCTGTGAATTTGAGAAAAAAAAGTTTCTTGACATAAACCAAAATGTAGCAAACAGCGAAAGAAAAACACCTCCCTCCAAAAAAATAAAAAATAAACAAACTGTATTTAGTTTGACCTTGGTTAGAACTGGTAAACAAACTTTTGTATTGCATATCATCCATTAAGCCTATTGACAGCTGCCACGCTTACAGTATATCTTTGCATCTGTCGACAAATCAATTAGCAATGCCTTTGTCAGATCAAATTAAAAATCAAGTTACTTTTTTAAGTTTAATCAATTTCAGGAAACAAACGATTTAGAACATTTAACCATGATAAAGTCCTGTGTTTAACAAAATGATCAAAATACAATGATATAGCTGAATACCATGGGTCTTTGCACTGAATATCTGTCTTAAAAGAAATTGACAAAAGTTATGTGACTTTAACTGATCTTGTTCACATACCAATTCAATGAAAATATTGACTTACCATATCTAGTGAATGAATAATACATCCTCTTGTCCTCTCCCAAATGATTAAATGATTGTCTAACCCTGAGCTGATAACAAATTTAGTTGTACAAGTCAGAGCGACTATTGCACCTTCATGAGCGTTGACCTTGTGCATACACGAACCTGTATGTAGATCCCATAATCTGACCGTACCATCGGAGTCACCACTAACAGCATTGTATGGTGGGCCCTGAAAAAAGTTGGGTATTGAACTACATGAAATTAAGTATATGTTTATATATGACTTTAACTTTCAATTCTTTAAGCAACACCATTCTTATAGCAGAATTGCGTGACTCGCTTTTTTGCACTAATTTCAAATGGTGCAAAATATGACTTAGGCAGTTATGCTACGCGGCTAACGAATGCCGAACTTCATTTAAAACAAAACAACTAAACGAAAATTAGTGTCTATCACTAGACGAACACAAACGTCTATCACTAGACCACAAGTAACCTCTTTGTACTTGTAAATTGCATGTTTTATTAACAGCCATGTCTACTTTGACACAATACCTCGTTTGTAAGTCTCATTCAATTCATCTGTGATTTTCATTTTTGCAGCAGCATGTTTAAAACTGAAGGAAGTCAAATTCACTAAAGGTTGGAAAACCTAAATCATGTATTTGTAAGGTGAACACTATACAACTGAGCTAGCACAAGATAAAAGGTGCTAGCTAAAGTAGCTATCATATGAAAAATGAGGATTTAATCAATTCATCAGTTTTAATTGATCAAAGATTTACCTTCAAGGCAAAACAAGACAAATTTGAGATGCCCCCCCCCCCTTCCCACAAGAACCATCATTCATGATGATTTTAAAGTAGAATAACTTGTTGCAAATACAGTCTAAACTGCACAAGTGGTCACCTTAGACCCTCAACTAAGGGGTCCCCTTTGTAAAAGAGGTCACTTTCATGATTTCGTATGTTTGACTCCTTAATACAGGTCAGACTGTATTGTGAAATTTCGGCCACAACTGAATTTGTCATAGATTTCATTAATAAAGAGCAATATACCAAACAAATATTCTAAAAAAATTAAGGAAGTTTAACAGAAAAAGTATCTTAACTGGACAAATGGGCAGATGGACCAAAAACACTATGCCCCTAATCTTGTAGGCATATCAACAATATAGGTCTTCATGTTCTAAATTCAACAGTAATGTTGATGATTCCACATTGGTGCGGTGTTCTAATACGACTATTACATACATCACTGTGGTTTACTGGAAGATGCAAGTTTAATGTAATGGAAAAAGAATCTCATTATAGGGTATTCAGTAGAAAAAAAAGTATTACTGTGTCTAAAAATATGACTGTTATCTTTCCAGTATGACCATGTAAGGTATACAAACACAGACAGTCTTCTAAACGGAATACCTGAAAAAAAAAAAGAATCAGTATATCATAAATGCATTGATAAGATTTTTTTTAAAATAAACATTTAAAAGAATTCAGATTTGAAATAAAGAAAACCACTGAAAATGTTTATTTCATTTTGATGTGCATATGTAAATATCTAATTTATAGATACTCTTGAATCATATTTCATTTTATTATTTTTCTATCACAAAATGTTTTTTTCTTTACCTGGGACTGAAAATAAACCATTCATTGCATTTTCTTGGAAAATAGCTTTCCAAATTAAGATGCACAAGATTTAAATAAAAAATGGTACACTGTCTAAGTTCATCAAACATGTTATATAATCTATACAAAATGCATGTAAAAAATGTCAAATTACAGGTTTGCAGTTATTTACATTAAGTCAATGTAATTATATTAAACTCATCAAGTATGATTATTTCTCATTAATTTGTGTTTTCTTGTTGATATGTGAAGGTCTGGAATAGCATGCATTGGTTTTAGTTTGCACATTTGTTATGGCCTGTCTAAAATCAAATTTCTATTCAGGAAAAATGCATTTATATTAATATGGCATCAGTGTAAATAGAATAAAAACAAACAATATTAACTTAACATTCATTAACTTCCCCTGAAAATCTCTAACCACAACATAAGTTGCATTATTTTCCCACCATGTTTTCCTTCAAAGTAGGTCAATGATCAGACCAACACCAAACCCGATCCATAAGATACTGATGTCAGGAATACTACACACCAAGCTTACTGATACCATTTTGCTGGCTACTTTTTATCACTTGTTGTTTTACTCAAAAACCGATTGAAAGCCCTCACTGTAACTTACAAGCTTTACTTTGGTTTAAAAAGGAATTGAAAGTGTTCAGCATACCCTGAGTGTATGATCATGACTAGCCGAGACTACTCTTCGTCCCTCACACTGTAACATGACGACTGGTTGTTGATGAGCTTTGATTGTTTTCATAAGATTGATATGAAGTACTTCTTCCCACTTTCTCAGTCCACTGACTATGACTTTGGCTTGGCTATGCTGTCTCACATGACCTACGAGTGTTCCAAAGATAGATACATGAGAAATATTAAAACAAATTTATGATAAAGAGGAGATCTATGTCTTGTTTCAATAAGATATGTTAGAAAAACACTATGCCCTCTAAAAATTAAGTCATTCCTGAAAATTTTACAGTTCATTTCTTCAGGAAAAATGTTGCCAAATGCTCGATCACAGCTGAACTCATCTGAGATATACAGGTACAGTGAAACTTGTATATAAAGACCCTCTTACGGACACAACAAAATTTATTCTTTATAGGGAGGTGGTCTGTATAGAAGTTGATTTGTACATAAATGGTCACAGCAAACTAGAGGCTCACAAGAGCCTGTACCGTTTTCCAGTTAACTTTTTTATGGATCTAGAAAAGGCACTATAATATTTTTCACCATAGAAAATTTCTACCATAGAGAAATAACCCAAGTATATTTTCACAATAGAAAAAAAATGAATATTCAACAGTTAATAATGACCATGTTGTACAAGTTACACATGTTTTAGTAGGCTGAAATTATATACATGGCGATTGTGTTGTGTTTGCAAGCAGTGCAATTTCTTTTGAAAATTACGACAGTTTCGATTGCATAAGAAGTTTACAACTTGCAATGATGATCCTACTAATAGCATGTTCCTTAAAGGTTCCTCTAAAACAACTACTAATTGACACAACAATTTTCTCTCCCGTCATATAAACAACTGAAAGATCCAACAAAGTGATTCCTAAATTTGCAATAACCATAAATTCAGTAGAATCATTCGCAAGATAATCAAAAGGTTAATCCGAGTGTCACGTTTTGTACAGTGGACAATTCCTCTGTCAGCGAAGTACTCCTGAAGCCAATTTATTTCCACAGATAGTTGTATGTCAATTCAGTACCAAACGGCATTATGGTAATTACATTGTTGGTAAATACATGTATACCTTCATAAATAATTCTACAATCAAACTGGCGATGGGCACGAATGAGTTAATCGATGGGCATGATTCAGCTAAAACATGGGTATGAGTCAACAAATTCACTTAGGTACAAGTTGTGATGGATACCAGATGACAATAACCCTATATGTTCATCTGAGGTTGCCTTGAATATTCAGCAACTTCATTTGTATTTATTGTCGTTAAGAGTAAAAATCATTTTTCAATCTTCAACCTCAGATTACTAGAAAACAGAATCACTCAGAAGCGTAATTAATGGGAAGATAATATGTATAATTCATATAAACATTTTGCGAAGTATATTGCCATTGAAAACAAAATTAACAACCTTTCTGAGCTTAAATCGCCAGTCATGGGCCTTTAACAACAACAAAAAAATGTCAATATTTTGACCAAATTAGAAAATATATACCGTATATACTCGTGTATAAGTCGCACCTGTAGATAAGTCGCACCCCCCACTTTGCCCCAAAAATCTTAGTCTGGAACACCCCTCAGATAAGTCGCACCCTTATCCAGTAGCTGTGCTGGCTGAAGAATTTTGGCTGCCAGAAATATCACCAACTCATCAAATTGGTAACAAGTTTTTAACTTTTTGGAGTAAGATTCAAAATTCAAAAAGAAAAAAAATCGTGAATAATTGCAATCATCATCAATTTTTTGAATTGAATTAAAGTAGCTAAAAGATGATGTAATTACTTGTATTGTAAATTCATGTAGCTTAAATGAAAGATCATTTTTCCCCATTGAAATAACACCTTTTTAAAGCTTCACACATTACACTGTAAAGCTTATGTTGCACAATGCGGACGTCATAGAAGACACACTTTGGATTTTGTCAGTTTATGTTTAAAGCAATATCATCAATAATTATTATACAAATTTCATGGAATGAATAAAATATATATATGATTATGCTTATATACTGGTAATTAATCTATTCATGTACTGGGTTGGTCGTTGTGAAAACCAGGTTACATGTACAGGTCTACCAAGGTAAATTGTCATATGTTTACAAACACAAGTCTAAATCAAATCATAACAGGGGTGAGTCTGTCCACTTTACCTTGGTAGACCTATACATGTATATCACCCTCCAGCAAATATCCTATAATCACACCTCTATATGGTCAAAAGATATCAAAGACTCAGCAGGGTAATCAGTTCCTTTTAATTGTGATAATTTAAATGATATAATTGGCTTATGTACACTATCCCTGAAGACAATGGAGACTCCAGAAATATTGCCAACAGCTTTTTTTCTTCGCCAGATGAAATAAAAAATCAAATTGTGAGACCGAGATGAAAATAGGGATTGGTAATCCCCATAATGTTCTGTTTAACTGGAGTTCTACAATGTATCAGATAAACAGAGTATTGATATTGATAGATAAGAATTTGATTTAAAAATAAAAACTCTGAAAATGAAGGTGAGTTGCTTGTGTGTTATATCTAATATCATATTTTATATCAATTACATTTTGGGTACATATTATTTTCACGTACATCCCTAATACGCTTCCAACCAAATCATCATCATATTCATTATATAACGGTAAATCTATAACAGTGACTGAATTTCCCTATGTCGCAGCCCTTCTTCAATCAAATTATTCAGACGCTGCACCTGTACAAGTGTCATTATATTATCAAAACAATTACGCGTACATAAACTTGTTCAAAACTTCAGAGACTGTCGTGTGATTCAAATATCAAATAAGGATCACGTGCCCAAGTGTCAGTTGTGTGTTTTAATATCATTTGCGGTGTGTGTACTGATTATGTACATGTATATTGCTAATACGCTACCAAACAAATCCTCATTAGGTTTATGTCCTATATAACTGCATATCTGTAACACTCCAGTGATTTAAACTTCCTATGTCGCATCCCAACTTCTGTTAATTTATTCATAACACATGTATACGCATGTCGTCATAACCTACATAACTTCAAAGACTACCGCGCAAACCTTATCAGTTGAAGGTCACACACAAATGACACAACTTTTCCCTCTGAATGAAGACTTCAACTTCACAGCAGGGTGCCGAGATGAGAAGCTTGACTGATTCAGGCCAACATTAAAAAATTGTTTGCTTTACACGACTAGTCCAGTTGTTTCAGAAGTGGATGGGTCGGTAGAGAATTTATTATTTTAAATTTCCTTTGTAAATTTGATATGTTAACTGAACAAAATTTCAGATCTTTGTTGAGACAAAATTGTACTACACTGCCTTATAAATCGGGTCAGATTTTTTTACCTGGGTTGTTCAGATTACACTAAACAATATTTTTTAATATTTGGCCTGTTTACGCAAATTCTGACTGACACTTGAATCACAGTACAATCATACATGAAAGGGATTAGTTTTTACTAGATGAAGAACACAATGTATTGTGCACACGTGAGGTATCTTATTTATTTATCATTAACATACATCGATGTTTAAGTACTGTTGTCTTAGATGTCTGTCTATCCATCATAGTCCATACGGTCCAGATTTCAAGACCACGAAATCCTATACCCAGTAGATAAGTCGCATGGGAAATATTACACACATATTTTGAGTAAAAAACTGCGACCTATACACGAGTATATACGGTAGGAATTTCAGAATTTTTATGCCTGTGTATATCTCTTTTTTGTTATTGTATATAAATCTAATTAGTAAAAAAAAGGAAAATGTCTTTTGAAAAAAAAAAACAAGATGTGTTTGTGAAACACAAATTCTCCCAATCCCAACAAAATATTGCACTTTATATGTAAGTGGGAGGGAAGTTTGACAAAATTATGGACAGATAAAAAGACAGACAGATGACCCAAACAGTAGATGCCCCCGGGCAAACATCCAGGCCGGGGGGCATTAAAAAACACAGCTAATGCCCTTTTAATGATTAATGTGACTATCACAGCAGTTCCAATATTTTTAAATCATATTACCTTTAACATGATAACTTGACTGAACAGGATTATGAAATGTTTCTAGTTCTAGAAAATCTATTGATCCATCTAATCTTGCTGCCACAATTCTGAAATATAATACCACAAATAGTTAAAATAACTGTTATTTAGTTTAAACAATATTTTATCTTAAAAACAAAGCAAAGCACATATATTCAAGGGTTGAAAAACAAGCTATTTAAAGCATGTTTCCTGTGTAACAGAGACAACTGCTAATGTAAACATTTTTAGACTGCATGTTTGTGGAAATTAAGCTAAAGGGAGACATTTTTTATCTAAAAACGTAAGTAAACAAATGCAATTCACTTAATAATGGTGCACATAATAAAGAACCTAACTAAATTTCTCAAACTGGACCTAATCTACGACTATCAAGTTGTCTCTAATCTTTATGTCACAACTCAAAAAGAGCCTGCTATGCAATTTTTTTCATGATGAAAACTTCATATGATACTACCCACTTTAATGCAAAAATCATTCAATTCTTACTCCCTGTATTTAAGACATCAAATTTTGTGCCAAAAAAAAAAAAAAAAAAAAAAAAAAAGTATAAGGCCATACCAAAAAAATGCCTAGGTTCTCAGGCCACTTTTTAAAAATATGGATGAGGGAGGGAGGCTTTTTTTTTTTTTTTTTTTTTTTCAGAAGAAGAAAGTTGTCTTTCTTTTTTTTCGAGAAATTTCATCAAATCCACTGCTTTGACTTTGAGGATTCAACAGCTGGTTCGTCAATATCACTCAATTTAAATGAAATGTACCTCCCAAAAGCATCAACTGCCTGCGCCACATTGCATGACATGACCACTGGATCAGTCTCAATTTTGGATTTACCGATTCTAGCTGAAACGGAGCATTTGTCGTATTTCTCTGGAAATGTCCATCGATCTGGACCTACTTGTCCATTTTATAAGGACAAAATCAATTCCGAAAAATTACATTCTGAGGAAAAATTAAATATGATGCACCATGGCATCAAACTTTGCTCGTATGTGAGATTTGGCAAGAAATTAAAGACATCTCGCTCGATGTCTAGTCAATGTTAAATAACAGCCTCAATAAAAACGTAACTTTTTTATGTTCGTCAAGCGCACAGACGACTCCGTTAAGTTATTCCTAAACACAAAATCAATATCGGACCGGATATGAAAAAATTCCGGATTTTGACGAAAATAAAAATCGTCGATGCGGGAGTGTTTTTAGGGATGCGGCGGGGCCTGAGAACCTAGTATATTTTTTTTTTTGGCCTAATAAAAAGCCAAGTAAATCATATTAAGATTGTTCAGTACTAGAGATTACAAAAGAAAAAACCAAAATATCAAATTGGATAATTTTCATGTGTTTTTCAAGTTAAATATTTCTTCCTTTACCTGTTATCTATAAAACAAAGAGCTGTTACACCAACAGTACTTTCACCATACATGTACTTAAATGATCCTGATGACCCATCCCAAAACTGAAAGTATATATACATAATATCATTAAGTATGCGTTTGTGAAAATCGATGTGTTCGTGAAAAACAATGCCCCCGATCCCAACAAATAACAAATATTGCACTTTATATGGAAGCGGGATGGAATTACAGACAGACAAACGGACAGACAATCCAAACACTAGATACCTTTCAGGCCCGGGGCATAAAAAAATGACAAAAAAAAAAAAAAAACAACAAAAAGAAAATCAAAAACAACCACACCGGCAAAGTGAGAGAGAGTTTGTTTTGTTGTTGGGACCTCATCTGATAGACCTGTAACTTTAATGTTGATGATGGAACAAAGTCTTTGAAATGACCAGGTGACCTTCCACTTCCTACTTGGATACACTACCACTAGACCAATATGATCAATCATCAACACAAATACATGAGAGAGAGAGTGAGAGTGAGAGTGAGAGTGAGAGTGAGAGAGAGAGAGAGTGAGAGTGAGAGTGAGAGAGAGAGAGAGAGAGAGAGAGAGAGAGAGAGAGAGAGAGAGAGACAATCTAACTAATAAATATCCAAAAAAGCTTTGCAGACACCCCAGGTTTCACTCTATCTACAAAGTCTATGACCCTGGCCTCATGATATTCAGTTTAATATTCTTATCCTAAAGATTTTTTTTAAATGATTTAAATCTGCACATCAACAAATGACATCTTTACACCTGACTCAAGTGACCAAAAGAGCAAAGTATTTATTTTTATTAAAAAACCCACATAACTTGACACTTTAATTAATTAGACTAAAACACAGAGCAAAGATACATGAGACTGTTATCCTTTAAAGTTTCTGTAAATATATTTTGCCATACTGTGTTTACTTTGACACACATAGCACAAGTTGATCTTTTCAAGTCTGGGCAATTGTAAATCTATTATGTACATTTGAAGAAAACTTGAATTTGAACTAGTCCTGTTAGTTAGCAACATGAGAAAGACAATACATTTTTGATGAGGCCAGATAATTGGATCACACTTAAAATGGGGGCACAAAAAAACATCAACAGTAAAACATGTTATAATTACTTACCTCTATTCTGCCATTGCCACAACCGGCAACTATAAGTCCATCCTGGCAACTGATACACCAGATAGATGGAGCTTGATTGTCCTCAAAACCAACATCAAACAATGACGCATCATGCTGTAATGTAGTTGGCAAGTCCCCTGCATAAAACAAAATTTGTTTTATATCATCTGCCATAATAAATATAAAATACAGTACATGTATATCAGATTTTGTTTGGGGGAAGTACCTTATTTTTATCAGTACTGTACTTTAGTAAGAAGACAGGTGCATGTTTTCTATACATGTGGAGTTTTAAACAGTTGTGGTCATTGTCACTATTTGAATTCCAGTCTGTTAATGAGAACTACATTCACAGTAGAGCTCAATTCTAGTTTGGTGATCACACTGAAGTCAATGCATCTTTTTATTTCTTTATTTCTTTTCAAAAGTCAAAAAGCAAACCCTAAAGCTTAAAAAAAAAATTATGGTTTTAAAGCATCCCCAAATTTTGTTTTCTTAAATAGCAGATATATAATTTAAATTTTCAAAAAGAAATTTGCTTGAAGTGATGCTATAAATACAACTTTGTAGAAAGATGAAATACCTGTTGATATAAAGCAACATACATCTACCTAATTTAATTAAAATTTGAGGCGAGAAACGCATATTATATGACTAGACCAAAATGTTGCAACCAGACAAACAGACAGACAAAAACATTATGGCCCCACTCCCTCAATTTGGATCTAGTGAGCATAAAAAGTCAGTAATTTACATTTGCAGTAACTAATATCATCAATTGAAGCAATATAGAGTGGAACGTTGCTAATAAGACCACCTGTCTGACTCAAAGTGGTATGATTAGAGATGTGGTCTTTTAAGTGAGGTTCTGTACTTATTAGCCTATTGATCAAGATACTAAAAACTTGTGGACTGAAATGCAAGGTGGTCTCCTAAGCGAGGTTATCTTCAGGCAAGGTTCCTCTGTAATAAGATGTGTACTCACCAACACTCCAGCTCCTTGTTCTGGTATCAGGAATTTCATCTCTCTGCTCATCTTCCATCATCAAGCTCTTGTGATCTTCATAAATTTGTCCATATTTTTGTGAAAAATTGTAACCTGCACTTGAACTGTCTTTGTTTCGGATGTCTGGAGGAGGTGACAGACATCCACTTGGAGAAAGACTTGAAAAATTTGTTTCAATAGAACTTGAAAGATCAGGTTCATTATGAAACAATTTCTTTCCTAAAGTATGATTTGATTTGTTTCCTGGCTTTACACACTGCCTCTGTTCCTCTGTCCCACTTGATATATCTGAGAGGTCATCAGAACTACCGTTACCATGGTATTCTGCATACAAGTCAGCATCACTGTCTTCAATGTTACGACCAACACAAGGTCTTCTCTTAACTGGAGGGGTTGCACTACAAGGAAGCATAAAAACATACTTTTCAAGAAATTATTTTCATGTACATTATGCATATTATTTACCGCCAAAGTTATTCTAAACACATGTAGTGGTGGCATTGTTTATACTAGATTATGGGGGTAATATATATTTGGACCCCAAGCGATTGGCACATAGAAATTTGAGAGGTTGTTTAATTGGGTTAACTCTGTAATTTGACCATGTAGATGCTTTGCACGAACTTCATATAAACGTTTATCAAAACCTATGCAGAAGTGTCCTAGATTCTTAGCAAGTTCTTCTTATAAAAACCATATATCAAAACCTATGCAATATAGTGTCCAAGAATCCTTACAAGTTGTTCATATAAACTTTATCAAAACCCATAAAGTACAGTAGAACTGTTATCTTGCTTGAAATTAGCATCACAATATCTTCAAATATTGCCAATATTGACAGGATAATTTCACAATATTCCACAGAAATAAATTCAGTAGTATTCTTGCTACCTAAGCAGTGTTTGTTTTCTTTATTATATGCATAATATCCCTAGGTAAGGAAGGCACATAATAACTTAATAAATTTATGTAAAAAAAATTTATTATTTTAGAAGTTTCACAACAAAATTCAATTAAATTGTAAGTAGAATGAACTTCATGACATTCAATCCGATGACAAAGCTAGGTGACGTAGCGAAGAATGCTGGATATGTTGACACTTGATAGTCATACACTGGAGAAAACATTGTATAACTTTGTTACACTACGTTATGTCTTTGTATTTAGTTCTCATAGAACACTTTGAGTATTGAACTTTGAAGTGTCACATCACTTCAACATAGAGTATTAATGTATTTCTAGTAAAGCCAAGCTCATGTAAACAAAGATTTTTTTGTGTGTGTGTGTGTGGGGGGGGGGGGGGGGGGGGGGGGGGGAAAGAATTACTATGCTCAGATATCCCACACTCCCCCAAAGATTTCTTTAACCATTTATTCTCATTTTTAACATTGATAATTACCTCTTTCTATAAATAGCTGTGATGCAATCACCAGTTAAGGAATCCCAAACTCTGATTTGGCCTCCAAGACAGGAACTAATGATGAACTGTCCATCAGTTACCACACACTCAATTTCCTAAATATCAAAATCAAATTGCAGTGACCAAATATCAATACTTTGAAAACATTTACTGAACAATTTATTGCAGTTGGATACATATTGATGTGAATCTCATGATTAAAATATTAAATTCAAAGTCAAAATAATTTCATCTAACTTATACAGTATTAAATATGTTTTGACTAATCAACGCCAGTGCCCTCATTTAGTCTTACCTAAGTCAAGAAATATAAGGGTCTATTGTCATTTTTCAGGAGAGTTAAAAAGTTATAAAATTACAATTAAATTATGAATTCAATGCAAACTCCTGAATTATGACAGTGGACCTTACCATTCCTTAAAATGGTTGAAACCAAATGAGACTTTAGGGCTCAATGAGTTTATGTAATTTGGCAACAGCATTTTTACATCTGAAAATACTTGTCCCATGTTTTTTCTATGATATGATATTTTGGGAGGACATACTAACCCATTGACCCCTAAAGACACATATGGACTGGTCTAAGTCTTGATTACAGAAGAGTCCATTGTTTTTTCAGGGGCTGATGAGTTTAAGTGGAATTTGGATAGGAGACCTGTCCAGTTCATTTTCGCTGATGTATCATGTTTCAGTATGGTTTTAATAACGCAAAACATGATCATTTAGATTACAAACTACAATGTGGAATAAACAGAGAATATAATATTCTGAACACAGTAATTTTGTCATTGTTTAAGTAGGGCCCAGCATAAGCCATGGTATTCTTATAGCTGTTTCTGTCATAAAAATGCCTATATGAAATATACAAGCTTTAGCATAGGGTTGCCCTATGACTACAAAAAAGTCACATACAGCTACAGTAAGACTTAAAATAGTTCAAAATCAAGTGACATGAGATTTGGGGCACTATGTTAAACTAAATTTCCAATAGATTGCATATATAGATTCTAACATTTTAATTTTATTTCAAATTTCATATTTTATCATTACGTGCAATTTGTGGCTATATGCAAGTGAAATTTTTAATAGTAAAATAAATGACTTTGAAGAAGTTTCAACAATGATTTTCAAATGTTGCCCTAAGTCTACAATAGTTTTGTGATCTTTGGACCAGCAACCAGAACCATAAAATTTATGACTGAGAATTTTACTCTTATATAGATTCCCCAGGAATCTGATTGGCTAAGCAGTTCAATATGAGCACATTCTCAGACTTCAGTTAACTTCTATGTTTTATGGTGCCAGTTTCAGTCCCTTGGTCAGATGCTGGAACATATGGTTTGTCTTACCTGGAGATGTCCTTTGAGAACGATTGGAACGGACTCTTTCATTTGTTTGTAATATATGCCATGCTTGCTTTGTTTGCGACTAATTCTAAACCAACGGGACCTCCATTTGGCGTAATTTCGAGGACATATGCAATGATACAAAGCTAAAGCAAAGTATGACAGACATATAATACTGAAAACAATCAACAAAATTGTGATGAACAGCTCTTTCTTCGACTTTGGATACAATTTTTTCAGTTCTTCTGGATCATAAAGCTTCCTGAGTTGTTCAGAATCATACATATAATGTGGTAGTGAGTCTAAAATTCCATTATCATCAGGCAGTGTATCCTCTGTCTTCCCTGATCTGATCTCTTTGGTGATAAGTTCTATTTCTTCTTTGATCTGTTTATCAGTTTTACCCATGTTTTCTGCAGGATGACGTAAACTGATGGCTTTGTTTGGATCAATGATGACGGACAAATGTAGTGATGGAAGAATGGATATGAACCTAGAATAAAACCAAATTGTAGTAAATATATTAGCAGGAGGACCACAGTGAATCATTCTCTTTCTGCATATAAAAATTATACAAATTCACCAAATATTCTGCAAAAGATCTGAGAGAAGATATGACTAAAAAAATGTTAAAAAAAAATGACAATACCACAAAAAAATTTCAGTTTCAAATGAGAATCTCAAATCAAAATGTGCCATCTAACACCAAAACTGAAATTCATCCACAACACTTGATTTCTTCTCCGATTTTTATCTATTTCCAGACATATTTGTATAACTCAACTATTCATGCTGATATATTCTAGAGTCTATCTAGAGTTGCTATATAAACAGTCTGAAGAAAAGAAGCCCAGCAGTGTTTGATTAAATGTTTGAAATATTCAAAAGGACACATTTGTGCATGGAAACACAAACACACACATAAAAAAACACACAATAATTATGAAGAAAAAGGGCAACAAGTCATACTCAAAGCTAATCATATTCTCCATAGCCCTGCCACATTAACAGAATCTAGCTCCACTTTGAGTTCCAGATAGAAAAATATCGGCCAAGGGTGGGATGGATAAATAAGTCCAAACCGAAGCGTTAGCCAAGGTTGTGATATTGATTCATTACACCAGAAACTGTTTGTTTACATACTTGAATAAATCAGTTTAGTGTCACTCACTCTTTTTTTACCCATCGTCCGCAAATAAATATAAACCCGCATTATATAAGTATTTTTTATTTCCTTTCAAACAAATTTGGTAAGATCTATGTGTAACTGATAACGAATTTTAACAATGTAAACTATCAACATGAAAAACTCTTTGATCCCCCATGATTACAAACAATGCAGATGACATAGGATTTTGCAGTACTGATAAAAAACGAGATCCGTCTATCTCAGGTGCAAGAAAAATACTTGCAGTTTTCATTTCAATTTATTTTGGTTGAGAAGTATATGCTTACTTTCCATAGAGACTTATGTTGTAGTAGCTAAAGAGAGTTGGCCAATGTTTGTATGACAGATCTTTCCATAATTCTAGTTCTTTGTGTTGAACAGGTCCAATGTGATGTTCATCGTCACCGTGTGATCCAGACCACAGTCCAGAGTCCTCCTTCAATCTATGGTTTCCCGATGATTTATACGGATCCGGAGATAAAGAGTCACTTGTTGTGTTAGTTAAATGTTCCACCAGACCAGACTTGTAAACAATTAAACCAATCCAGATAACTGTACAGACCTGACAAATACATATTGATATTTTCAATGTACAATTACATGCTAAATACTGTGGGGACAGTCTGTGAAAGCACGTATCTGGACCAATTTCTATGGTTCAGAAAACAGTTCAAATCAAAAGTGTTCTATCATCAAACTTCAAAAATTTCTACAGTCAAACTTGTCTACAAAGGTCATTCGAGGGAACAGGCAAAATAAGCCATTATAAACATTGATACAAAAGTTTATACAATATAAAAAGTTAACAAAGGTTATGTTTGAATGACCTTTATAGGCAGGTGCCCTTTATACAGAAGTGACTTTTAATACGAGTTTGGCTGTATCATTTTTTTTATCCCCAAAAATTATAAAATATAATTCATTGCATTGTTTTAAAATTGAATCACCAATTCAGATGCATAGGGATATAAAAAAGAGCTATAGTACTGATTACTTTTGCAGAATACAAAATTCTAATGTCCCTTTGATGTGTAAATAAATAGAGACAAAAAAGTCATACTCCGTCAAAATTGCTGAATCTTGAAAATAGAAAATATGAACATTATGAGCAAGCAAAAAATAACAAGAGGCCATTGGCCACACTGCTCACCTGAACTGTGTTGGTATCTTACAAATATGGGAATCTCAAATTTACAAATTATTTTAACACTCCTTAGGAGTAGAGGAGACTTAAAAATGAATGAAAATGACAAGGTTGGGAAAAATGTCAAAAACATGTCAAAAATTAGTTTTCAAATTTATTCCAAAAACAGAAAATTGAATCATGCATACATAAAAATCACTCATATGCAATTAGTTTTTCAATCTGTGCAGCAGTTCTGGAGAAGATTTTCAAAGAGGGGTACCCTCTGAGACCTATTTTGCCCAACCTGGATCGACCTGGTCAAAAAACATACACTTGTCAGGGGAACTTGGATACCGTACTTGCTTCCTTTATCCTTCAGCGGTTTTGAAGAACAAATGTGTGAAAAAATGCTCCCTCATTCTTTTTGGCAATTTTAAAAATTCATAAAAAAAATTCAAAAAATTAAATTTCAGAAAAATTCTTTCAGGAAAGCAATTCACTACCAAATTAAAGGTAAACCACATAAAATGAATGCATCATAATTAATGAAAGGGGAGAAAATCAAAGAAATCATACAAAAATGAATAAAAATTATAGTCTAAAAAGACGTCAAAAATGTGTCAAAAATTTATTTTCTGATTTCAACGAAATTAACAAAATTGAATCATACATCTATGTAGATCACTCATATACAGTTAGTTTTTCAATTCATACAGTGGTTCTGGAGGAGATGATTTTTAAAGAGGGGTACCCCCTGGGGCCTCTTTTGCCCCACCCTAGATCCACCCCTGGTCCGATCTGGCCGAAATTAACAAACTTGGTAGAGGACCTTAAGTACTTACTTTCTATGAAGTTTCATCAACATCCCTTCAGCTGCTTAGGAGGAGAAGTAAAAAATGTGAAAAGTTTACGGATAGACGGACAGACACACGACGGACAAAAGGCGATAAGAAAAGCTCACTTGAACCTTTGGTTAAGGTGAGCTAAAAACTTAGGTGAGCAAGTTTTATAAAAGTTGACTTAGAAATGATTTTATATGAATATTTTGTAAAAATCTGGATTTACATGTTATATGTATATAATACTTTGCTAAAATGGGTCCATTTTTCATTTTAAGTAGGAAAATTACCATATAAACCCATGTAATCTGCGCACCAATGTAATGTTAGAGATGCTAGTGGGCTATCTGAAAAATTCCTGAAATTACTAACTCATCCAACAAAGGTGTACCAAACCCCCTGTTGATAGAGCACACTGTCGCCCGACAGTTAATGATTCCATGTTAGGATCTTTAGCCATTTGCTTATAGTATATGAGGAGTTATGCTAAGAAATGTTCAGCAACAAAACTTACCAGCAGTGCTTCTTGATTTGATTTTCTGTCTTCATTTGGTATGTCAGGTTTACAGTAGCACTTCGGATAATCAACATTAGGGGCAGCCCCATATGGTATAGCTTTACACCCATCACCAATACCAAAGTTAATTACTGGATCTATTTGCAGCTACTAAAGAAGGCTGAAAAAATAGTCTGATTGTGCATTCACCTTTTTAGATTTAGCTCATCAGTTTTTGCCACCGGTACCATACCTGATGAAAATACTTGCCCTTTACATCGAACGGAAAAGGAATATGCCCATGTTGTCCTTATTCTATGACCACCGTCGTCGATAATATCAGCGGAACGCAAAACGCTCATTTTTACAGTTAAAAAATGTGTTGACAATGAGTCAATGTAACGTTGATGGTAGTCAATTCAATGGTCATCGAATGAAAAACAGAAGCAAATGTCGTCAGGTACAATTGACCTAATTACCGAAATTGCGATATTTCGTACAAAAAACCGGAATAGTAATCAAAATCCGGAAAGATTCCGGATGGGTATTAAAAATCCGGAAAAATCCGGAACTCTAGCATCTCTATAATGTGCACACCCTGTTTTTGAGGATGAAAATCTTGAAAAAAAGATTATCCCTATGTAATATGCGCACTAAAAAAATTGACGATATTGGTACTCAAGGATTAAAAAAACGAGATACAAGAAGCCAGCATTTGTATAAAATGACACAATGTTCAAAGTATATTTACAGTTAACATCGATTATTTTACTTCATATTACATAAAAAAAGAAAGATTTCTGGAAATAAACATCTTTTATATTGTTCATTGTCCGCATAATAAATACAAAATAAATCATTAAAATAAGTAGTCCGAAACGAAGCTGATACAGATAAATAAGGTGGATAAATAAACATATAAAACAAGTAGAATGTCAAGAAAGTATTACCACACGCTTATAATGGACGATTTCACACCACAACTCGAATTAAACTTAGTAATTGGACCCGCAATCATGTATCGGCCTGAGGCAAAATGAGTTCTGCTTTCAAGCTGCAGACGATTCTAGTCAATGTTATCGGTCTTTAATCAAATCTAAAATCTAGTCAGTAATGATTTAATCAGCCTCAAGCAAAAAGAAAATTTGGTCTAGTTAATCTATGATATCACATAAGCTGACTGTAAACTTTTTTTTATAATTTTTTATATTCATTTTTATAAGTAACTTGCAAATTTGTTTCGCTGGATGTTAAAAATGGTCACCAGCTGGACATTTACTAAAAAAATGATGGTAATTTCCTACACCTATGTAATTGGAAGAATTGAGACCTGGCCATTCAACTTTGACATTACTTGTTTCATCTGATTACGATTTACCGAGATTCTACTGTGTGAACATATATGTATGTACTGTAGTCAACCCCACTTACAAACGACGTGGAAGGAAGATTGACTTAAACTCTGTTACAGCTGGAATTCATTTTCACATTTATATATATTTTAATGCAAGAAATAATACTGTAAATAGACATAATCTTGTTACAACCGATATCAAATAATATACAACCTATGTTAGTGGTGTTGACTGTATATGTGTGTGTGTGTGTGTGTGTGCGCGTGTGTAAATATATATATACATATACAAAACACTAAAACCAACAACACTATATATCCTAAGGTGTTGGATCTAAGCAATAGATACAAGTCAGGAAAAGATTATATAAAGCACTGAAATGACTAACGACACTTGTCTGTGTCGTTAGTCATTTCGGTGTGATATATATGTATATATATATATATATATATATATATATATATATATATATATATATATATATATATGTATATATACACATATTTTATACAGTAATAACCTCAGTGCATTTCAAAATTGAACTTCACTCAATTAATGCGACTTTCAAAAAGAAACATCACTGCATATGCATGACAATGTTTATTTGATTTCATACCATTATTATTCTTTGGATCATTCTGGTGTTGGCCAGGAAATCAATTACTTTTAATCTGCGGGATGCCTGGAGAGCTGAACTATCCCCTAATGGTGATGCTGGTCCTATAGAGACACTGGATGATGAACGGGTATGCTTTTTAGTTGTTGGAGTATGAGTTGTAGGCGTTACATACCACTTCACTGGACACTGAATTAGCGGTTCTATGTCATTTGTGACATCCAACTCTAATACTGATGTTCTAACACTCTTATGTAGGTCAGACAACTGTCAAATACAAAGTCATGATTGCAATAAAACTTACACCAAATATTTGTAAATCAGGTCAGCTACCTGTTCAAGCACTTCTGTACATGTGAAAACCAAATAGGATAACTGTATACAGGGAAATATGCGCCCCCATGTTATTTTTGCCCCTTTCACCCTCATCGTCAGTGGGCGAATTCAAAATGGCAAATTCATATATTTTTAATCATAAAAGTCTGGGCGAATTTAAAATGAGGAGAAACCGTTTGCATGTGCATTAGGACAAAATAACATGGGGCAAAAATAACCCTGTATACAGTATAATATTGTATAGCAAAGGCAATAAATGGACAAAATTGAGACACTGACCAGATATCTTATTTAAAGTAATGGTTTCATTTATCATGTTTATGTCTAAAAAAAAAAAAAAAGATTGGCACAATGTTGTTTTGAAAATATTGCCAATTGTTTGTGTCACAAGTATAAATACAGATTATTTGCCAATTTTGGATGAATAATATTTTTATTTCATGGTGTGAAGCACATGAACAATATTTAACATGATTACGTATAAAAATTGGAAAATATTCTATTCATTACATTTAGCAGAAAAAGAATTCTCATAAAACAAGAAAAGTAGTCCCACAGTTTGAAAAAAGTTATGATTGTCCAAGTGAAATTATCGCCTCAGTCAGTACTGGATTTCAGGTCAATATTACACCATATTCATCCACTCAAAAGTCTATAATTATATTATATAATATTTCACAACCAAAAATGTAATAAATTGATTTTTCAATATGATATAACTTTGTATATATATATTCTATGGTTTTGTTTATCTGTGTCATGAGGTAGTGTTTAATAGCATTATTTCTGGTTTTTATGTAATCTGTGATGGATCTAGATTTTTGTGTGCTGCTTTAACTTTGTAAGCCATAACTTTTTCCATTTCTGGGTGTTCATCAACAAATAGAATGTCAGTAAACAACTATTTCTGCACATGGAAAGTGCCCGAGTTTGTGTCCTTTCCTCAAGAAAGAGGTATATCTTGCAGACATAATCACAAATGCGAGTTAAACTTTACTATTGGTTCGTCAACAAGATGTCAAACACATATGTTCATACTTCATGTACATGACAGAATTAAAACAGAAATGTATGTCACTATACACCTTTTGTTTTCTATTCATCCTGATTCATCTATTTTGTTTATATATCAGAAACATATTTTTTAGGACGATTATTGGGACATACAAGTTTTATGACCTTAAAGCTGAACTAGGATCATAAAGGTAGTAGAAAACTTCAATCGAGGCACAGATGTTTACTTTCTTGAAAAGTACAGGTAAGACTAACTCTGTGAGTTTTATTCAGCCTCTGGGACTTCGCACATTTTGCATTGAGAGCACAGATATACAATGACGACTAATAAACGACTAATAAAACTAATCTGTCTTTTATACCTGTTGTAGGACTTTTTTTTCTGGTGAAACATTTACAAATATGTCAGCGTGTGGGGAGATGATGTGGGAATGTTTCAAAACATTTTTTCAACAAAATTTCTTTTTATATTAAAAGTTCAACAGCTTTTTATGATCCTAGTTCAGGTTTAATGTAAAAAAATTAGGAATTACCTCATTCCCTATTTTAATTCTATTAAATAGAAACACTGTTAAGAAAGTTTAAGAATGATTTCAAGAAAAAAACAATAAACCCCAGTGTGTCTCATATATTTTAGGCCTTGGGGTCATTTACATATTCCAGAAAACCAGTGTAATCAGAAATATGTTAATATATGAAAATTCTACTTTAAAGGGACATTAGCTGCATTTTTTGAATTGTTTTCCTCTTTTTTACTTCTTAGATTGATATACAACAACAGAAGCCATACACAGTCATAAAAATTCTTAAATTCACATATATTTTGTGAAAATTGCTTGAGAAGCTCAGGTTTGGCACTTTTTCACTTGCAATCGATTTACTCAACCTTACTACTTCTATAAGAATACCACACTAGACCCCACCTTATTTTTATAAAATATATAGGAATATAAGATTTTGTATGCCTGTGCACAGCTCTTATTTGTTATTGTGCATCAAGTACAAGTAGTAAAAGTGGAAAAAATCAAAAAATTTTCTTTTGGCAAACACAGCTAATGCCCCTTTAATTTTCTGACAATTAGCATATTTAAGATGATATGTCCAGATACAAGTTAAACTGCCTTAAAACATTGCAATTCACAAAGGACTTTTCCAAGAATAAATTTCATCATAGGGACTACAGAGATATTTTTTTAAATGTGTATTCCGAGTATGGAATTTCAATACTGCAATTCTGTAGATATTTACAAACCTCCATGCGTCTGATATCTATAGACAGCACTGTCAAGAAGAAAACCATCTGAAGGAAGAAGTCTGTTAATAGTCCAACCAAAGCAAATAAGGCAAACTCCTGTAAACATAATCAAAGAATATTTTTATTTTACATATAATCATGTGCCAAAACTTGTCAGCATTATCTTTGAAAAAATGAAAGGTCACAACACCCTTAGTGACAATATCATAAAAAAACTGAAAATTTCAGATGACACAACAACATGCAGTTTAGGTTATCCCAAAATAACCAATGAGTGTAAAATGAGTCAAACACACTTATGTTCATCATTTTGGTACAAGAGTTGTCAGAAAACAACAAAGCTCGCTGAAATGGGTGTAAATTTTCAAAATAGATATTTGACCCACAGCTGTCAGGCTTTAAGGTCAAAGGACAGGTAAAATTTAGATTTCTTCAACTCAAGTTAAAAAATTTGAAAAGTAGGTCAAAGTCCAAGGTCAAGTTTACTAGGTCAAAAGTCAAGGTACCAAATTAAGGCTCTGGTCATAAGAAACATATATGTGAAATATCAAAGCCCTATCCCTCATGGTTTAAAAGATACATAAAATGAAAGCTCTCATCATAAGGAATCTATATGTGAAAAATCATAGCCGTGTACCTTGCAGTTAAAAAGTTACAGGCTAGGTTAAAGTTTTGTCTATGGACGCCAACGACGCCAGGGGTATGGCATCAGCACTCTGGACTTTCATTCCGGCGAGATAAAAAGGAAAGAGATGAATCAAGTAATTTTTCAAAGGTGTGTGTGTGTGTGTGTGTGTTTGATGTATAACATATCTTAACATGTTGTTTAATATATACCTCTATACTCAGTTTTATTTTTAAATGGAGGTTCTATTTTAAGCAGAATGTGTGTGATGGATTGTCTTTTGTGTGATTTATGTTCCTTAAAATTTACCTTTGCTTCTTGAAGCTACATAATTTCACATCCCCCTACCATTTATACTGGAGTCAACTGTTGGGGTGGTCTGAAGGGGGGCGCCCCATCCCTAAGAAAATTTTGGGTTTAACATGCCCTGAAACGTTATTTGGTTAATAAGGGTATTTATTTTCTCAAAAGAATCTCATTGATAGATTGATCAACCTCCACAATGAAGGGAAATTCAGAAAATATAGAAAGCAAGAACTAAATGCTGGGGTGGGGGGTGGGTATTGTTTGGAAAGGACATTAAAATTTTTGAAAACATGACATAACCCAATACAAGGAATTTATTGCCGACTTCCAAATTGCAAAACTGAATGCTCTACCACTCCATTACCAAAAATAGGACCCAAATAACATGAATAAATATATGAATAATGTAATCATTAAATAAGTTATGAAAAATTACCTGGATAGCTGGAACAAATGTAAAGAATCCACCAATGACAATGATTAGCTCTGTAGCAAGATTCTTTGTTATTGACCATCCCTCCCTGCTGATGCCTGAAATTGATTTTCATTATAATTATGTTTATCAGCCATATCATAATATCTGTTGACATACGAGAAATGTTTTTATCATATACTCCGAGTATCCAGGTTTTCAGAAACCTTTCTAAAATGATAAAATCCATCAGTTTACAAAGATACAGACTGACGATGGAAGAATGGATGGAGACAGACGGGGAGGGATCACAATAGCTCACTTGAGCCTTAACGGTCCAAAACCAGGATCAGTTTTCGAAAGTTGCACTGTATAATCTAAAGTGCATTAATATTTTGTACACAGTAATTTAGTCATTGATAAAGTAAAGTCTAACATAAGCCTTTGTGTTTTTGGCTGTTTCCATGCTATTAGATGGTATTAAATCTTACAGGAATCATATACTGCAACTTCCATGGTGAATATTATCTAAAATGTGCAGGCATTAGAACAGGGTAACCCCTAAATACTACAAGAATACTAAGATATTATAATTGCTTGCATATATATATATATATGTATGTATATATACATACACACACACATAGTGGAATCTCGTTTTGTCGAAATCAGTGTAGTCGAAATTCTGGATATGTCAAAGTTGAAAGTCTGGGCCCAAATTTTTACAGAAATTATAAATTATGAATTAAAATTTTGGTTATCTCGAATTGCCGATACCTGGAAGTAATAGCAGTGGTCCCGTGAGTTTTGAGATAACAAGATTCCACTGTGTATATAGTTATATGTACTTATATATATATATATATATATATATATATATATATATATATATATATATATACAACCACACACAGAGAGTAAAAATTTCAGTGAATTAAAGTTCAGAGGACCACCTACAAAAGTTCAGGTCTCATGAATGATAAACGAGAGCCATACAATTTGAAATTTTAGAGGTTCTGTAGGGTAAATATTTCAAAACCACAGAAGACATATAAGGTCATGATCATATATAATTAGCTATAAAATTAATATACCATATATTCTAGCTTATAAGTTAAAATTTTTACTTTAAAAAACAGTCAAAATGTTGGGGGGGGGGTCGAATTATAAGCGGGTCAACTGAAAACAAAAATCTACTCATCTACTCATGAAAAAATATTGAAGTCTGCCTTTTAATATGCTTTACAGGAAAAAACTCTTCTTGAAGTAGGAATGTATTATATATACTTCAACCTGGAACGTATCTTTGTATCAACTTATGTAATTAACATCAGAGCACACAGGAGTGCATTTGTCTGTAAAGCCAATTCTTCACTAACTTCAAAAGTGCCGCTATTGTTTTCAAATGAAGGTCAAGTGTATGTTCTCTATTTATAACGGCATGGTCGTAATTATCCTACTGAACAATAATGACATGTATACTGCCGGTCACCTCACACACACAAACTATGGGTTTGTTTCAACAGAAGTACTCTATTTTAGTAAAAGTTACTATTTTGATTACTTCAATCAGTATATAATTGGTAAATTGATTGAGAGGAATAAGACAGAAGTACCTGAATTTTAAGCATTCTGCAATTATTGCAACTAAAAACAAAGTTTACGGCACAGCCTCAGGGCTTGTAACTTCAATTCACAGTAGGGTGCTTTGATAAAGACGATAAGAGAACTTGTCCAAAAAAATTATTCCATGTAATTCTAGAAGATGAATTAAACCCGATATACAAATTGATATAGTACATGTTATTAAAAAAAATATTTGTGTTTTGAAACTTGTCAGTACTACACTGCACTCCACCTAGCCATATTTTGAACTCAAGAAACAGTGCCATAAACCTGATTAAAAGTATTTTTTCAGACTGAATACATGTTTTAAAGTGATAGCTTCTTAAACTTACAACATCAGCTTTAAAAACTTACTTTTCATAGTGTCCCATGTATTTAGGGACTGTTTCAAAACAATTTTTTTTTATTATTTGGAGACAATATTCAAACATCTTGCATCACTATGAAATAATTAGTTGTCATTAGATGATGTGCATTGTGTATTATACACAAGAATATCATGAAATCTCTGTATCTGCTAGTAATAATCAAGCCTCGACTTATAAGCGGGTCAAAGCTAAGTCCATCAAATTCTGGAGTTCAAAAAGGGGGTCGACTTATATGCAAGATCGACTTATAAGCGAGTATATACGGTACTTAAATTTAAACCAAACTTAAAACTTGGAACAGGTAAAATAAATTTTTTCGTAGCTAAAAATGGCTGTGATTTAAAACAAATTTTAGGGCTTGTAATATCGAACATAAGCAATCCTAGTTAGGGCTATTACCGTGGTACATGAAGATATACACTGCCTAGACTAAATAAACAACCAAACAACGTTCTCTACCTTGTATTAATTATTATAATAACTGTACAGGGTGAAAAAGACAGTTTACCCAATGTTTATTGTTAAAGTAATAATTTTTCATCAACATAATTCGAGCCTAAAGTTGCAACGTAGCAAAACGATTTATCACCAATTTCACTTGTAGACATCAACGCTTTCGGCAATGGACAAAACTTTGTTTTTTGTTGAAGACATCGTTTCTGTTTGAAAGTCACTATGAACCAACCGATTACACAAAAAGTTTTTTAATTGTGATTAAATTCAAAAGTTGTGATGATTGTTGTGTAAACACCCAACAATGGACATGGCAATTTCCCCCAACTTCAGCAAAACGAGAACTGGAAATTGTAACATCCACAGTTCGAGTTACCTCCCTTTGCGAGGTCAGCCTATAGGGTGTATAAATAAAGGAAATTTGCACATGGAATCTCATTATGGCAGGTTATGTATAGCCATTAGTTGACAAACACGTTAACTTGATAGTTTTCAAAATGGACAGGAACTTATTGGTAATGAACTTCACATGCCATTTGCATATCAAGCACCTCTTACTTGATGCTATCCCCTCTATTCTGCTTTTATTTTCATTTTCCATGGACTAGAAAACAAACATATTCTTGAGAGTTCAATAGAAATTGATTTAGCTTCATGTTGGCATCAGCGATATGTAATTATTTCTATTTACATCGCTGTATGATTGTAGCTGTCAATATCAATATGATGAATGGTGGAGTAATACTGCACTTTCTCAAGGCAGGCTCAACATCACTGAAATCTTATATAGATGAATTCCATATTTATAAATAGATCGATGAAGTTTTGTTGAAACTAACTACAAATGAATAATTTCGAAAGGCAGAAGCAAGTAGAATTATGTGGTATATCATTTAATGATTATTCAAACTAGATATAATTTCATTTACACCAAAATATTTGACTTTTCTGTAACAGTTGAATTCTTGAGTTGGACTATATTTTAGTATGAATGCAACCTCAATGACCTCTTCACTGCTAACAGGATAGCCCTCGATGAAAAGTCAAAGTAAACCCATAATAGCTTGTTATTACATAACAACCCATAAATATATATATATAGTTTACCGTGTGCAATTCTGTACTTGACATCCAAATCAACTGGAGTTGATACCACAGACTTTGTTATAACAAGAACATTCTCCAGTCCAACAAACATGACCAAGTATGGGAATATTTCACTACAGAAAAAATAAAATGGTCTTTGGTTTTTACAAATCATCTACTGACAAGACATGACTATTATTCATTTGTTGCTGTTAATATGTAACAGGTAATGTATTATATTATTTGATCTGACGGAATCTGAACTGCGCTGGCAAAACTTGTAACATTAATATCAAACGTTAAAAAGATGTGACTGTTCCTTCGCCAAGCACCTGCCATAAAATGTGAAATTCACTGTTCTTCCAAATAAGACATAAAACCAATGTTACAGCAGGAATGGCACATTAAAGAACCCTCACTGTATTGGAATAAGTCCAAAGCACATGTCAAAATGTGTGGAAATTCATCTAAAGCTAGTGAAATCAGCATATCCTATTAAAAATCTTGGAGAGAATTACAACGATAAAATAGAAAATATAAAACATCATGTCAAGAATGGGTCTGAGATGGCAGATGTATAATCTGAGAGAACAAATTTAGTGAAAAAAAATACTTACCCTCCATTAAGTGTTGGTTGGAGACCAAATAATGTACAGATACTGACGGATGTCAGTAGTGATGACACTACAGTCACTACAGCACTCAAAGCTAGACCCCATTTGGACTTGACCATCTCTATTTTACCTGAAACAAAAGGATAAATATCTTATTATTACAGGGACCAAAAATGATGACATGGCAATAGCACAAGCCCCATCCCTCTAACTTTGTTAAGTAAGTTTATCAGCTTATAAGAGATACAGCTTTTTATATATATATATATACAATTAAGGTCTGATCCAATAAGTACATGTACATGTTAAGATTGTTTTGTGATAGAAATGCAATGAAAAAACAGTATATCTCTTTAGGAATGGAAAAGGCATAATTTAACATCAGGAATGATAACAAATAAAATGGCAGAAAATCAATCGGCTTCAACTGTGTTGCTTATAGTAGGGTCTGCTCCCCCCCCCCAAAAAAAAAGGTGCAATTACCTCCCAAAACAAAAGGTTCAACTATCCCCCGAATAAAAGGTGTGACAATACTTACGAATGGAGAAATGTAGATACAAAAGGAGAACAGCATAAGTCACTAGTAAGTAGGCATATTCAGAGAAGAATTTTGTTTCCCCATAGTGTAGATGAGTAAGTTTGTCTACTTCACTATTGTTAACATTTCTCAGAGTTTCAGGATACATGGACTCTAATTTATTCCTTAAAGTGTTTAGAAATCTGAAATGAAATCATATGTTAATTCATCATGAAACAAGTAAGCTTGTCAGAACGAGATTTTAAATCTAACATAGCTGAAATCATTCAAAAAAGTTACAAATCTAACTCATAATTAAACATACGTAAATAAACTCATGAAAGTATGATTTATAAGTTTCAATTTGGTGCCACACTAAAGCCAGTTAAAGACTTTTACAGAAAAACAAATCAATTCTTTTCTTCACCTCAAAAGAAATTTTGACTGAAAATGAATATTTACTCAAATATGTATTTAGTTGTCTGTTAAATAAACACAACTATTATGGCATTTCATATTGGATGGAGACTGTATATACACTAAACACGTAGGTGCTTTTTTAGCAAAATATCAGCCATTTCTAAAATGGCATCCCAGTTAAAACACATGGGGGTGAAAAACAAAGCTAATCTTTGACATTTTGCCATTCCTTTGTATCGACTATCTTAACCCCCATTAGCTGTTTTTTTCTTTCCCCATTTTTACTACTTACATTGATATACAATAACAAAAAAAAAAAAAAAAAAAAAATACACAGGCATAAGACCTTGTCTGGCAGTTATTCACTTGCAATTGAATAATTCAACCCTATTATCTTATTATTTGCATATGTATACCAAACTGGACTTGACCTTTATAAAACACATGTATATCTATAAAAATGTAAGATTTTTAAGGCCTGTGTATAGCTCTTCTTTGTTATTGCACATCAAGTACAGGTATTAAAATTAGAAAAATTTGAAATTATCATTTTTTGGGGGGGGGGGGGTATGATGCCCTTTAACTCATGGATATATATGCGTTATCATAAGCTTTTTAATCATTCATATTGCTTTAGGTTGATGTGGTTATGTACATCATTTACTAAACCAAAAATATAAAATTACACAAAAATGAAACAAGTTGTCAGAATGCAACATAGCTTCCTGGTGACAGCTTTGAATCTCAGATACTGAAATTTTAACTAAAAAGTAAGTCAAATGGTATTATCTAGGTCAAAGGTCTCAAAAGATGCAGCCCAAGTTAAAGCTTTTGTAAAGGCATGTCACCGCTGATGTTGGAAGACATTTTGTCCTGGCGATCTAAAAATTGAGCTTACCATCATCCGACAACCTACAGAAGAGTGCCTTTATGGAGTTTAAAAAAAAGACTATTTAGCACTGAGTGGTGTACCAGGTCAAATCTGATCCATGCTTTGGCCTTGTCAACCCCATAGACTATAATGGACTGGTCAACTACAGTGGAAAAGAGCAAAGCCATTAAGATACTTGGGGGATGATATGGTTAAAAAATACTATAAACAAGATATATTTGTGAAACACAAATGCCCCAGGTCTCAACAAATTTTCTATGCTGGCAAATAAATATGGCAATGTCCTACATTTTGACCCCACCCCGTCCCCAGGGGCATGTGATGTCAGTGAAGTGTGAGCAACCCTTTGATGAACTCACAGTCTAAATAGTCTGCATTTCGACAGAATTTACAAAGCAAGCGTCTGTCTCCTCTTTGAGCACTAGCCACGACTTGGCACGAGTATTTCTTTAACCAAGGTCTTTCAAACTAAAGCTAGAATCCGATGTTGAGGCAGATTGTTATCTTGAAATCGACACTGATTTAAAGAAAACGTCACCTTGTTCTGTTTGGAAAGTTTCAAGTTTCAAGTCGTACAAATTTGACAGCATACAACGTGCTTTTTTTACAGTAATCAATGTGAGTCAGACGCTCTAATTTATCGAAACTGAATAGTCAAATGCATTATTGTAAAGGGCATAGCTGACCATGATTTCGGTGATGTAATTTCAGAGTGAAAACGGAAACTTTCAATTTCTGGTTCAGTAGAAACTAGTCGTGATAAGCGATTGATTTGCAAGTAAACACTCGCCAAAACCTAAAAATGGTCGCATCTGCAAATAATTTAGAGCTTTGTTATGAACAAGTAATGACTTGGCGTTAAAAAAAATGTTTACACGTGCATAAATCAATGGAAATTGTTACTCAAAACGGCATCGGTCATGCGGTCTGGATATTGGGAGAAGAATATCGGTCTGAACGGATTTTTGTCAGTCAGGACCGACGTTATTGGCATAGACTGAGCGGGATGGAAATATAGACAGACAGACGATCCAAACACTAGATGGCCCTGACGATCCTTTCAGACTGGGGGCATAAAAAGTGTCTGTAACATACAAACACCTACTCAAATTCTAATTTTTACCTGTGATCAAATTTTTTCATTACAATGGTGATTGCAAACATTATGGTTTTTTGCCTGTTCCGAATGAAATAGCGAGATATTCCTGACTTTTTCCAAGGTATTCCAAATAGAATGTCTAGAGAAAAAATGAAAAAGAATATCATAAATACACCACTAAACATTTTTACTGCAAATGAAATATCAATGAAAAATAAATATCATACAGGTTTGTTCAAAAAATCTTTTAGAAAGGAGAGTATGTACCGGTAATCCTTAATATGATCTTCTGCAAGCTCATCTATCAGAGAAGAGATTAAAGAAGCAAGGTGTCTCTCACACACACACACACACACACACACACACACACACACACACACAAACACAATGAAAAATAAATATTCATAGAGGTTTGAGAGAGAGAGAGAAAGGAGAGTAGAGAGAGAGAGATCTTCTGAGAGAGATCTATCAGAGAGAGAGAGAGAGCAAGAGAGAGAGAGAGAGAGAGAGAGAGAGAGAGAGAGAGAGAGAGAGAGAGAGAGAGAGAGAGAGAGAGAGAGAGAGAGAGAGAGAGAGAGAGAGAGAGAGAGAGAGAGAGAGAGAGAGAGAGAGAGAGAGAGAGAGAGAGAGAGAGGAGAGAGAGAGAGAGAGAGAGAGAGAGAGAGAGAGAGAGAGAGATTTATTATCTGATATTTCATACCCCTGAGATAAGGAGGAACTTCCAATGGCTGTCCATGCCTTTTGAAGATGGTTCTCAGAATTTCAGCATCATCCAGATACCTATTTTTAAAAAAAAAAGAATGTAAATAAAAGGTGGGTTTCTTTTGCATCATCCATACACCGATCTTTATTACATTTTTAATTAAATTTATCAATTAAATATGAGCTTTATTTTTCAGTTATTTTTCATTGATTTTACTGTATTTTGATTGGCTTAATGAAAAATATCAATGTAAACTGTGATATTTTTCATTAAGCCAATCAAAATACAGTGCCACACCACTAATGAAAATCTGATTACTGGTAATTAATCCCATGTATAATGTAATGATAATTTTCAATTCATTGTTTGATTATAAACTTATCACATTTGCTAACAAATGCCAATAAATGGTGCTGTGGTAAAAACTTTTGAACACATACTGTAGATATGACATATCACGAAGCTAAACAAAATGGCTTTGCACAGACTTGTTTTGTCGAGCCCGTTCTGTCTCGACACAGGCGATATTATGTTTTGATGGAGTGGGCTTTAGCGGTCAAAAGGCAGTGGAAATGTTTAATGTATACACTATCTAGGTCAACAGTTCAAAAGTTTTTAAAAAGATTCAGTGACACTTGAGATACAGTACAGAAAATGAACATCGAACTGGGCGAACTTCGATTCAAGTTTGCTATCCAGGTCTATCGATAACTTTGGCATGATCTTTGAGACATCAAGTGATGTATTTCACTAAAAACCACAGGGGCACAGAAATCTTTCTTAGAGCATAATATTTTCACCTGGCTCCAGTTTTCATTGAGCATATTAAGCTCTAAAAAGATTTCCGAGCCCCGTATTAAAACATGGTTTGTTTACATTTCACAAGCTGTAGACTAGCCTACATCCACAGAACATCAGGTAAATCTAGGGCCTAATGAAACTTGACTGGAAAATGTAACAAATAAAATATTTGACAAATATCATGTATTTATTGGTACACAGATTTAAAGAATTAGACTTACTATGTTATAGTGTCTTTAGATTTGTCATAGCTACAAAAATATTTACTTATGAAGAACTCTTAGATGAATCTTTTCCTCCATTTGATGATAAAATAAAATTAAACAAATTTCAGTTTAACAGCTTGCTGGACTTCAACATATTTCAATTTGTTGAAAAAGAATATTGTTTTGTACTGATGTTTTGCCAATGCATTTCTTCTTGATTACTTCTGGAGCATACGTAAGCCTACATTTTAAATGTTTGTTGCTCTAATAACATGGCAAACCAAAGTTGTTGTTGTTGTTTTTTTTAATTTTAATGCTGATGGCAGATTATTTGTTACTGCCAAGTCCCTCCCTGCTTTCTGGCAGAATTTCAATACATAATATCTGTCTCATTTTGAACTAGCCAAGAATATTCCTTTTAGCCAAGAATTTTGAAAGTTCCTCTTGATGCTAGTGCCATGTGAAGAGGGGGATTATTCTGGCCCTTTTGTTAACTTGGAATTTGTGAAAATATTTTATTTTCATATAAGTATAATGTATAGCATATCAGTTGAAATAAAATCAACACCCTAACTCAGTGTAAATAGGTCATGGGACTCATCAATAAAAGCATTTGAAATAAAAAAAAAAAAGAAAAAAGAAAACGACTTTGATAAATTTATTTCATGATTACAATTTTTTCTATGAAATTTGGTAAGTTTTGTAAAAACTTAGATAAACAGAAAGTAATTTCAAAACCACTGTTTCTTTGGAAATATAATTTTGGTGAAGATTCGAAATATTGTAAATGTTGATAATACAGCTTGTTGTTAATCACACGATTTCCTTATACAAACAGTCCTGTATTAAACGATAATTCTTAGCACAACTGTGGGACTGGTACGTGGGGGGGCTAATTTACACAAAAACTCTTCATCAAGTTTTTAGTGTAAATTTCCCCCACATGTAAATTTCCACGTTTTCAGTATATTCATTTTAGAAATATAGATTTTGCTAAACCTGATGAACATTGAATTATGCACTTTTTGTGATATACAATCCATATAACATAAGCATCCAAAATAAAAAGCAAATATATTTATAATAGGAAAAAAAACATGAATGGCTTACCTTTTCTTGTCAACCTGCCAAAAATTAGCAGGTGAGAGAACTAAACAAGAGTATTGAGGAAGGAAATCTTTGAATTGGTGTGTGGATGTACTCTCTGACACTCTAAAACAAATGTCTGACAGAGAATATTCTGTGTTCCTGAAAAAAAAAAACAATTGGCTTTGATAATTTTTTCAGCTTTTGGCAGATCTGGTGTACCGTAATTTTCGGCATATAATGCGCATCTGCATATATTGCACACCTAATTTTTGTGCACTAAAATGTTGAAAAAAAAACAGTTATATAGCACGTATAATGCACATCTAATTTTTGGGCAAACTCATTGCAGACATTTTCAAGAGTCATTTCTTGACAACACTCATTCATTTTACAATGTTGAAATTCTTGGCAAATACAAAATTTCATAATGATAAATGCACTCTTTGTTTAAAATCACTAAAAAATGTCATCAATTTGTTCATGAAATATCATGAAATGGATTGTTTATTTACAATAATAGTGGAACAGTAATTGAAAATTCAAATTATGATTACCTACCTAAAGTTAATTGGTCACAAAAAGATTAACAGTTTACCAATTATGTTCAGATGGAATTAATTGGTATTAATCAGTTCACAGTTTACTTTCAAGTTGAGTTGTCAAGGTAATGTTTATTTAAAGTCTTAATACACAGAAACACTAATAATTATTGTCAGCTAGAATAATTAATTAACAGCACAAGCGGTGCTCCTCATCAGACTGAAATGCCTATGGTAAAGATAAATTCAATAAGTGTGTCATTATCTCAGTAAATTGTGTTGATTCTTTATTTAGAAAGTATACATGTGACCATATCAGCAGAATTAGTACAATTACAAGTTTGTGTTGAAGCTAAACATCGCTGACACAAAGTCTTCCTCTCAGTGCGTGGCTTAAATATGTGTATGAGAATTTCTAATGACACATACGTCCAATGAATAATTTTTCTTCATAAAAAACCATTTTAATATTTGAAATAACAGTCTGGATTTAATTCATAAAGTATGAAATTAATTTAGAACTTCATCGCTGATCAAATGTCTTCCATTCAATGCATGTAATTGAAAAAAGGGAGATAACTCATAAATAACACAGTCGGAAATATTATCGGAAGTGCATTTTCACTAGCAAGTTCAACTACAATTCTTCAATTTGAGAGAAAAGTTATGCATTACCGATGTATGCAAAACAATTTATTTGATTTAGGAACAGTAACAGATTGCTCAAATTTAATTTTAACTTCGTAAGTTGACAAATCTCTATGATTATCGGTTGGAAAGGTATAAATAATGACTGAGTGCTATTTATGTTTGTCCCTGTTGTAGTACTAGATCTACTATTAGAGATGCTAGTGGGCTATCTGAAAAATTCCTGAAATTACTAACTCATCCAACAAAGGCCCTTTACATCGATCTTACGGACGTATTCTGAGAGGAATATGCCCATGTTGCCCTTATTCTCCAACCATGACCACCGAAACTTATTTCTTATTCCTTTGTCGATCCTCTTAATATCAGCGGAACGATCCAAAACGCTCATTTTTACAGTTAAATCTTTTACAATCACCATGTGTTGGTAAACAACCTCGCTTTGACAATGAGTCAATGTAACGTTGATGCTGATTAGTCAATTCAAATGCTGTCATCGAATGAAAATACAGATAGCAAATGTCGTCAGGTAAACCTCGAAATTGCGCCTAATTACCGAAATTGAACGATATGGGATCGTACTAAAAACCGGAATAGTAATCAAAATCGGGAAAGATTCCGGATGGGTATTAAAAATCCGGAAATCCGGAACTCTAGCATCTCTATACTATAAAGAATTAAATTTTGCTGTCGGTTGTATCATGACTTTTCCTTTATTTTACAGTAATTAACACTTAGTTAAACAAACAGGCACACCTGCCCTTTGACCCAACTTTATAAAGAACACAAATTCTGTTTCAGATTGTCGATTCCATGATTCTGTCCTTGATTGCGGAAAATCACTGGCCCTAGTAAAGGGCTTCAAAGTTTGGCCTATGTTTGGCACTTACGACCATTGAGCAGTGAGGGTTCTTTAACGTGCTGACATCTACTGTGACACGGGACCTCGGTTTTCACTGTCTCATCAGAAGGACAGGAATCCGACCTGTTGCTGGTTGGATTCAAAACTCACAAACTAAAGAGTGAAGCACGCTACCGACTTAACCAGGCCGGCTCTCATGAAGATTTTAAAGTACCATAACTTTGGCAAATATTGCTAAATGTTACCAATATTAATACCCATCGAAAGATCTCATTGATATATCATGTATGAAATATCATACAAAATTTGCTAAAAATTTGGGGTGAGAAATTTGTTGTTTGTTGAAACCACTAAACACACTTAAGTTGTAAACTGATTAATGGACCAACTGACAGACTGAAAACAAAATATACCCTCCATGTTACATCTTGGGGGGGGGGTCATGATAAATTATTTCATAGATTCTGGTATATTTTATACCTACCCATCATTCAATTTTGTTTTTTCTAGTTCTTCTAATACTTCAAAAACTTTGAAAAGTGGTGATCGGAAAGCATCTTCAGGAATCATATACTGTGATTTCCATGGTGACACAGTTACCATAGCAACAATTTGCTGTATATAGGCCACTGGAGAACCTTTATACTGAAAGTATAAATAATTCAGAAAATTGATTAAATCAAAGTACAAGTTCTAATAAATGAGGCACATTGTAATACACTCAGTATACTGAAAAAATATACATTGTGTATGCATGTTTGAAATACAGTTCAACCCTGTTATAACGCCCTCCATTATAACGCAAAACCCGCATAATGCCGCTATTTCTTGATAAACAGTTTATTCCCATATAATTCCCTCAATGTAATGCCAAAACCTGCATACCACTGTCGATTCTATGGTACAAATAGTCATTATACATGTTAAATCTCTTGAAAAAAGGGAGAGAAAAGAATATCGAGTGTCATAATTTGGTATCTGGTTGTATGATCAAAGTGTAGAAGTCAGACGGGGACCAGCTTATGAGTGTCATGCTTCTGGGAGAGTTAAAAAATTTTTAAAACACGTCATGTCTTTACACAGCAATTATCATCAAGAAATAATCATGAGTAGATGAGATATATAAACTAAAGGCCTTTGTATTACTAGCCTTTCAGAGAGATATTTTAAACAAAAAAGATGAAAGTTTACATTAGAAATGTTTCCGGGCTAATGTTAGAAACAGATTTAGATTTTCCGGCCGTCAAACATGTACTGCTACATATTTTGGACGGTTTAATATTGGCCTTTTTAACCCTGACATTCAGCCTAACGTGAGTACTGATGGATTATTTATTATGCAACAAACTACATACATTTGTAGATCAGTTATATGATTATAAAACCTTGTGCTTATAAACATTGTTTCATCGATATTAAATTTCTATGAGAGAGGAGAGTGTTGTATCCTTTCACTATACTTCCCATCAGTAACCTTAAATCTCTAGGTCAATATGTGTGCATGTTAAACATTTTCCCAGCTTCAAAGACTGCTGCGAGTTTCTCATCAGTTAAGATCATGTGAATGATGTGAATGACACAACTTCTATGTCCAACTTCACAGCCAGATCTTGCCAATACACAGTAACTAAGTAAGGGAAATATACGCAACTCGACCAAAGACTCATTTGCATATTAATCGTGTGCAAGAATTGAAACAGTCCGGTCAATCCCTTTTCAATGTCAATTTTGTCACAAGTGTATAATGTTAAAAAATAATTGAAAAGTAACATTCTAAAGCAAATTTATATCTTAAAGGTCATAAAGGGCGCCAAACTGACTTTTAATAGCATATATTTCAACAAGTCTTCTAGACCTATATTTTTCAGTGAATTCTTATTTAATTTTCATCAATTTAAAAAGCAAAAATTTACGGATAAAAGTGTGATTTGGAAATTTCAATCTAGAAGTTAAGTTTATGTTGCTGAAATGCACATACGTGTGCAATTTCCCGTCAATATAATGTGTTATTAACCCCATACTGTAAAATGTGCTTTGATTGATCCAAATAAACAAACTTACCATAACATTACTCTGTTGATGAAATATCAACTCATAAAAATAATTTATAGTAAAAACAGTACATTTCAGTATATATTCTGAGGGTGACTTTACCCTTTAAGGTTCTTTGCACAGATTGTGGATAGGTGTGTAGGGCACCTTTTAAACAAGTCACACACACATAATATGTATGTGTGTGTTTGTGTGTATTTATTTCATAGTACTACATATTCAATTCAATTTATCCAAAACATTTGATAATGCCGTTCAACAATACAATACAATACTTCTATTTGTATTAATGAACTGCACTTAATTGCTCCGGCTACACTCTTGTTGATTTCTCTCTTTTCAACAATCTCATGCAGTCTGATGACATGGATAGAAACATATGTTTGGTTTTCTCTCTCTCTCCTCTCTCTCTCTCTCTCTCTCTATATATATATATATATATATTCCTATTCATAAAGGAATCATACAATGGAAGTTGAATATAAATGTTAATTTGAATAGTTCAAAGTTAATACCCATCTTGGTTTAATAGCATCATCTTTGTCTGTTTCTTCACGAAATCTAGAATTTACGGATGATTCTCGGAGGGGATACTGGAATTCCTTCACTGAAGTTACATGTTCTAATGGTATACTGCCAGGCAAAGGGGCATTTGTTAAAGGGTAGCTGCAAGTGCACAATATGATGAAAAATAATGATTTCTATATATATAAGAATGCATCAAAGATGATGTAAAAAAAAATCTAATGAATGACTTACATCATAAAGAACTGTACTTCTACAAAAAGATTTCCATAATGTATTGCTAACTGTCCTTCTGTACTGCAGATGTGTTATTCCTTATGTACTACAGTGGAACCATGTCTTGAGAGAACACTGTCATGAAATAACACCTGTCTTTTTGAGACAACATTTTAGTGACAAGGTGGAATCTCATAACAGGTTCCACTATATATGTATTAGACTTTTCTATTGTACTGCTAATGTCATATTATCCTATAAAGATACTGTTACCATAAGACTTTCCTATTACTAAATGTAGCACCAGATTTTTCATGTCAGGTATGTCCTGCATAGCTATTGTTAGACTGTTCCACTAGTATCAGATTTTGTACACTGCACTTTATGTATTCATATTAAATCAATCCTGTATTCAAATTCATATCTAAATGTACATGTATTTCATAATTCTTTTATAGTGCTTGTCCATATCAAAAGGTATCCCTGTCTTCTACATGTAAAGTGTGAAGATTTAAACACATTTACATGATTAATATGAAACATTTTCTGCAAAACCTGGAAAATAGACCTAACTTTTCTAAAATATCATTACTTGTTTTGCATGTGCAAATATCATGTACCATAAATGACTATAAACTTCATCTACATGTAAAAATCAATCAATGGGTATGAATTAATTACTTACAAAGATATCAGCATGAAACATATGACTGTTGTGAGAATGGAGAATGGATGACTAGCACAAAACAATCCATGTGTGTAGTATATCTGAGTCACATAGTCATGTAGAGACTTCATTCCAGGATCTACTTCATCTAGAGTGTTATGTCATATATCAAATTTACCACAACTTTTGTCTGTTACACTGTAAGGTAAAAAAATGTATAAAGTGCTCTTTCACAGTATTTCATTAAGTTTTACTAGTCAGAAACCAGTTCTTTCCCGCTGTTGTGGAATTGGGTGGAATGTGCATATAGTTCCAGATTTAGTTTGTGTTTTCAGACAAGACACTGTCCTGATTACTAAACGAATAGAAAATTGACGAGAATTGGTCACTGAATAGCAGTTTTATTCTTTCTATCATAAAATGTTTTTTACTCACTAATGATAAAATTATAAGTACATACGGAATATATTCTCAGTTGAAATGGGTGCTTGAGTGAACCAGTGCTTTTTAGTTTTTATGTCCGAAGTTAAAACATGAACTTGGGCTGTCATGGAGATACCTGCAGGTATATACAGGGTTAGAGCGAAGTATTTCATTAGAATCTTGGCTATGTGTGAATTAAGTAGCAATAAACCTGAATATCAGGAGGTATTCAGGGTTACAAATCGGCTATACCATAGATACCTCCAGCTATCCTATATGATTTTTATTTTCATCAGGACATTTTTATTAGAATGCTTACACATGATTTACACCCTTCAAAAAATAAAAACGTCTTTTCCAAAGCCAATACAACACCATAGTCAGTAATTTTTACACATGTCGTATGGTATGTAAAATGTATATATGAACTATTATCAGGGTTCAAATAATCATTATAGAAATTTTAGATGAGATGAAAATAAAAAAGTCATTGAGACAAGGGACACATAGTTCGGACTAGATTTTCACTGTCCCACCCAATCTCTTCCACAGAGTTGTCGGTCCTTACACTCCTAAAAAATCTGTCAACATCTCAACTTTTGCCAGATTCTGGCAAAATATATAAATCTTCCACAGCTTTTGCTTCTTATAAGATATTGATCTTTTTGGCGTATATTTTAGTGCTGACATAGAAAAAATACTATGTGATGTGAAAATACTTTTTAATCAAAGTACTGAAAGTACTAAAATGGGTTGTTATTTTGGCAAAATAGCAATGGGCTTCAAACTACCTCTATCTAACATATATGAAATGAAAATAAATCAAATTAATGTAGATTTTAAAACAAAACAAAACTTCAATTTCCAGTCTCTAAATAAATTCAAAATTAACATTCTAAACTTTATTTGTTGTATCTTCCGCACCAACTTTAAATATTGTCTGTCGTGCATTAACACTCATTTCAAAATAAAACGTGAGCATTTATGGTGCCTACATAAATTTAAACCAAACATGGCACTGGGAACAGGTAAAATAAATTTTTCATAGCGAAAAATGGCTGTGATTTAAAGCATATTTTAGGGCTTGTAATATCGAACATAAACAATCCTATTTAGGGCTATTACCGTGGTACATGAACATATACTCTGCCTTGACTAAATAAACAACCAAACAACGTTCTCTATCTTGTATTAATTAATATAAATAACTGTACAGGGTGAAACAGACAGTTTACCCCATGTTTATTGTTAAATAAATAATTTTTCATCAACATAATTTGGGCCTAAAGTCACGATGTAGCAAAATTCATTTTTTGAAATCAACGCTTTCGGCAATGGGTAAAACTTTTTTTGGGTTTTTTTTAGTTGTTGTTGAAGACATCGTTTCTGTTTGAAATCCATTATGATCAGACCAATTACACAAAAAGTTAATGTTTATACATCCCAATCTAATTGTAATTAACTTCAAAAGTTGTGTAAACACCCGACAATGGACATGGCAATTTTCCCAAACTTCCGCGGAAACGAGAACTGGAAATTGTAACATTCAATGTTCGAGTTACCTCCCTTTGCGATATCAATACATACAGAATACAAATGACCATCTGCTGAAATTGAGCTGACGCTGGTTATGTAAGGCATGTGGTCACCATATAGGGTGTATAAAGAAAGGGAATATGCACGGGAATCTCATTAAGGCAGGTTATGTATAGCGATTAGTTGACAAACATATTTAATTTGATAGTTTTCAAAATGGACAGGAACTTTCATAACAAGCACCTCTTACATGATGCTATCCCCTCTATTCTACTTGTATTTTCATTTTTCCATGGACTAGAAAACATACATATTCTTGAGAGTTCAATAGAAATTAATTTAGCTTCATGTTGGTATTAGCGATATGTAAATATTTTTATTCACATCGCTGTATGCTTGGAGCTCGCTAGCTGTCAATATCAATATGATGAATGGCAGAGTAATATACTTAGGCTCAACAACACTGGAATCTTATATAGTTGAATTCCATATTTATAAATAGATCGATGACATTTGGTTGAAACTAACTACAAATCTTATTGTATAATTTCGTAAGGCGGAAGTAAGTAGAATCATGTGGTATTTCATTTAATGATTATTCAAACTAGATTTAGTTTGATTTACACCAAAATATTTGACTTTTCTGTAAAAGTTGAATTCTTGAGTTAGACTATATTTTGCGAATGTGACCTCCATGACCTCTTCACTGCTAACAGGATAGCCCTTGATGAAAAACGTGAAATAAACCTATAATAGGTTGTTATTACATAACAACCCATAAAAATGAATACAAATACAAGACTATAATTTTGTGGGGTACATGACCACATGTTTTGGGACCTCTTTTTAGACGTTGACAGAGATTGTTGAGGAGTGCAAGGGTTGACAACTCTGTGTTTGACCCGATTGTGTCCCACCCTGTATTGTCAGGGGATGTAAGTTTGTGGAGATTGCAAGTTTGTGGTATTTTGTTTTTCCCTTATATCTCGTTAAAATCGCATGTCTGATGAGATTTGACGCTTTCTGAACATTTTAGGTTACCTTTTTATGATGTATTTAAATAATGAAGACATACATAGAATAAAAATCAATTAAAGTAGTCAAAATTATCACCCTTTTCTTAGTACCGAAGGATTAGAGACACCAACGACCAAATTTTGACGTAAAGGGTAAACTATTTGACTCAAAATTATATCATCTGACCTATACATACATACATTTGAACTACATCTGTGAAAAGAGCTTGGACAGAAAAGTCACATGCTCCGGAAGTTGACCCACAAACTTACAACCCTTTGAAAAATGAACAACGTCAGTAAACAGGAACATTTTAACTCTATTACAGAATAAAATTTGGCTAGGCCTATATAACTGTTATTTTTGCATTGTACGATGAATATTCAATAACAGATAAAATTTAAAGTTAGATCCATTATTCTGGTAATGTGAACTGCACGGAATGATGGATATGCTGGGATACAGAAAAATATATTGCATAAAAACATGTTTGTGCATTTAATTCATGATTAATAAATACCACATAGATTTTATTTAAGTTTTAGTGCCAAGGAAATAGTCAGCCACTCAATATTTTATTTAAAACAATGAGTGAATGACCGGGACATTTACATGATAAAAACACTGAATGTTAATCCCTTTGGTGATTCTGTTGTGTTGCCCCCGGCAGGGGCAATACAACGGAATCCCCAAAGGGATTAACTGAACATGTAAAACTGTTGATGAATGCCTTCGCCCTCTCCATAGGTTTACCTATGTATTATTTATAACATTAGGTTGGTTAACCCCACGAACTTACGATTCGCGAGTATATATTTGGTGATATTCAGAGGTACAGTCTGTTATTCCAGATACCCGAGGCTGAGGTATCTATGGATCTATGGGATAGCAGGGTTTTGGTTAAAATTGCGTGCCATATATCGATTATATTAAGCAAAGATCTGTTACGTTCTAAAAAAAAGATTTCCGAGCCCCTGAAGCATGTGCCTAGACTTGGACATTGTCATTGCGTATGCCATTTGGCAAGTTGTGTAAACAGGAAAGATTGGTCAGGAAGGCTTTGTAATTGCCGCATGCTGTCTGTATCAATCAGCTTTTATGTCTATAAACTGTTGTGATCCATACACTTATTTTGAAAATGAAAATAACATCAATGTCAACAATGATGCAACAAATAATACAAAAACATGTACTCATTCAACAAAACCTTGTGAGTCCGCACCGGCATTCCTCTAGAATGTATTTTATTTACTTCCGTTAAAGCAGACGATATGATTTCCCTTACTTTTCATTGGCTGAAATTTCACATCGACCAGTGTAGTCATGAGTCAGCGGCATAGAGAAGTATCTGTCAATGCCGTTGGCGGCATTACTGAAATGGGTACGGCAACCCAATACAACCATTAGGCTATAATTAATTTTCAACTTGTTATCTTGAAATTTCAAGAAACAGGGACAGTAACTGCAGTAAGCCGGTGTTGTATAATAAATGACCTATCGGCAATAATCGGTCCGGCCTCAAAATGTGTCCGACCAGACCGATAATGTTAACGTTTTCGGTCCGGCCTCTGTCTATATTTTTCGTTCCGGGTAGCAGAAATTAAAAAACCGAATTTAATAAAAAAAAATAGTAAAAAAAATAAAAAAAGTACAATTTATTACAATTTTGACAGATCTCAAATACGCCTGGATTGTCCATTTCAAAAGATGGTTGATTTAGCAAAAAAGTAATCTAAGATTGGGACAAAATATCGGCTTAATTGGTAATAGCCTCCAGACACTAAATTATGACCTCTTTATCCTAGAAAAATCCATTGATAGATTAATTTAACCTGAAATTGAAGTGGAATTTGGTGATGACTAGGGGGTTCGGGAGTAAGCTTCCAGAAACAAAACCGTTTTACCCCTGTCCTTCACATTGTATTTTCATTATTTCATGTTTTTATGCTGATATTGACATTTTTAAGTTTTCTTGAAATGCAACAGTTTGATAGTATAATTATTAAATAAAAGTAGTACTTAACAAAATAAATGAAAAAGAAAATAGAACGTGTAAATATCGCCACCTGATGTTATAGGACTACGTTTGTCACATGGTCCAGGTTGTTTCCCGGCAGAAACGCAGAGAGAGTTAATTTTCACATTGCGACTTGTTTTTATACCAAATATTGCATTAAATTGACCGACTAATTATTCACAAAAAAACCTTGAGTTTCAACGAACACAAATGTTACAAGAGCAATTCAAGTGTTGTCCAGAAAGTTTTTTATTTCTTAAAGATCTGGAAAGCCTTTTTCTAGTGTCAGTCTAGAAAATTTTTTGATTTCAACATCTCTGAGCTGAGGTCATTTTCTGGCTTCCAGACACTAAAACTTATTTAATACTTTCTATTTAAAAAAAGAAGGAAAAGGCAATTTTATGGGGCGCCCCCACCTAAATCCGCCTGTGGCCATGGAGTTTTGCGACCATGTATAATCAATACGTTATTTCCTGGGGAGGGGGTGATGTGATAAAATATCACAGTAGAGTTTATTTTCAAACACATACATATCCCAATTATAGGCGTATATTCTACTGAAAATATATTCTAGTCTGTGCAAACCGCCTACCTTTCAGTCGGACTTTTTTTGCTAACTAAATGTCTCGTCTTTATCTCAGTTGACAATGCATATATTCATAATTGTTTTTGCTATTGATCTATTTGCTTTCGCACGTCATTTGTTGGCGTTTAAACTGAAATTTGAATGGGGACGGGGAATGTGATGATCACAGAAAATTAAAAAAAATCATCACAGTTCACAACAAATAATAATCGCCGGTCACGAGGAACAAAAATAACCCATTAGGACCCTCTAATAACAGTATACAAAAACAGGCGACATTACAAAAATCATCGGTACCGATCACGAGGAAAAAAAATAACCCATTAGGACCCTCTAATAACAGTATACAAAAACAGGCGACATTGCAAAAATTATCGGTACCGATCACGAGGAACAAAAATAACCCTAGGACCCTCTAATAACAGTATACAAAAACAGGCGACATTACAAAAATCATCGGTACTTTCAGTAGAATATGGGTCTATGATAAATAACATTTCACCCTAGATCTATTCATCTTTCTCTTCTTTCGATATGTAACAGGGTTATCAAGTGTCCGTAATAAGAATAACGCCTGTGGCTCAGGTTCATGAGAGTTGATTCCAACATGATGAACATCAGTTATCAATTTTACAAAATCTCTCTAATTCGGAACCTGTCACTCAGTCATGATATCAGATGTTGCATAAATGAATGCTGTAGTGTGAAATGTAGAATAAGGTTACGATGGTTTATGTGTCAGCCATATTCTCTCTCTCATTCTCTGCCCCCTCTTTCTTACAAAAGAATATCGGCCGGAATCATTCCAACTAATGACCGTTGAGCATATATAACATAAATGACCAATGCATGTTCACTAAACACACATGTATATGGTTAGGATTACATAGCCTTAAGTCATGTAATTTAATTCAATATAAATAAAAGTGGAATTCACAGAAACAGATTTAATTATTTTTATTATCAAATTACATTAGAAATATTTTCTGAATTACATTGCAAAACTTCAGATGTTGTACATATAATTGCATAATAAAATATTTCAGTATGATTTCAGTGTGTGAAATAGCGACTGGATTAATCGGAACTGTACTCGTGTGACGTGAGGCGCCGAACAGGTATCCTGTCATTTTTCACCTCAGATAATTTGGGTGTATAACTTTTAGATGGTTATCTTTGAAATTTCCGCTGATTAAGCTTGAAAATTTACAAAACTATCTTGAATTCAAGAAAGTATATTTAAATTTCACGATAAATCCGTAGAAAATTTTCAGAAATGAGATCATATTCAGTGAAAGCAAGATTTATTTTAAATGTAGGCGGGCCTATTATAGGTGATATCTCTATGAACTGTATAAGCACTGACGGATTTAGAGGGGGCGTGGGGCGCACGACCGCCAAAAATTGACTTAAAAAAAAGAAAAAATGGCAAAGCACGTTTTAATGCCTGGAAGCCAGGAAATGGCCTCTCGGAGCTTTTAAAATCAAAATATTACCTTGACTAAATCCAGAAAAGGCTTCCCAGATCTTTCCTGGACTCCTTTCACATGTGTGTTGTTGGAACTCAAAGTTTTCTGCTGAATAATTAATTAGTCTGTCAGTTTAATGCATTATTTGGGATAAAAACGAGTTGCAAAATAAAAATTAAATCTGTGCATTTCTGGGCAAAAGCAGACCTATAACATAGGACATCGGGGGGGGGGGGGGTATTTACATTTTCTGTTATTCTATTTTCTTTTTCATTTACTTTGTTATACACTTTTTTCATTAATATTTTTACTATCAAGCTGCTTCATTTCAAGAAAAATGAAAAATGTAAATATCAGCATAAAAACATGAAATAATGAAAATACAATGTGAAGGACCCCCCCCCCCCCCCCCCCCCCCCCCCCCCCCCCCACAATAATACCCCCTAAAAAACCAAACTAGGAGAAAACGGTTGTTTTGTGTCTGGAAGTTTGGAAATACCCCATCGGGCTTCCAATGAAATAGGATTATTCAAAATTTTATCTCGAGAGCTTACGCCTAGTCATAACCAATTTCCACTAAAAATTGGGAAGTAAATGTTAAAAACTGCCGAAATAAATAATACCATGTATTTATTTCGGCAGTTTTTAACATTTTTTTTATTTACCTGGGATTTTACCAAGAGGTGGGAACATGCATCTTTTTGGTAAACCCCTGGTAGGTTTAAATCAAAAAGTGGGACCATGATGTATATACATGATTGAAAATTAAAATTTGTGTGGCTTTGTCATTCCGTGTCCGATTAGTTTGGTGATATGATTCTGAAACATGACTCATTGGCATGTGCTTGAAATTGATGAACCTATATAATCCTAGGTGCACAAAAACATTTTGAAATTTATAGATTCCAGTTTTCTGTTATATTTCAACGTATTATACATAAACCTAGTACCTGGTATTTCGGTACCAGCTGTTCATCGTATACTAAAGTAATATTTGGCACTGTTAACACCATTTAAATTGGAAAATTTTCTAAAACTAAGGTAGTCATTCTTTGACAGTGGTTACTCTTAGACGGATTTCGGCTATACCTTTAGAGATATTGTTTGGCCTTGTATGATACCACTTTATCTTTAGAAAATACACATACTTTTCAAATTGGAGCTCAACTGATGAAGTCTAATTGACAGAAACGATATCGTCTTGAGCAATATAACTTTGGTATTATGTTTATAATATTTGTAATAAAAAGATGAATTCTATGCAAATTTGAATTTTTAGGATTAATATACATATATGACTTGTGCAGAGCCGTGTTTGATGGGATATCAGGTGAAAATTTAAGAATATAACTTTGTCTCCGTATAAAATTAAGTAGTGCCCTTCCGAAAAAAAAAAGAAAAAAAAAAAAAGAAAAAAGAAATAAATAAAAAAAAAAGAAAAAAAGCGAAAAGACTGTATTGTGAAAATTGAGGGAGAATAGCAATATTTGAAAATCACTGGAATCATCCTGGAACATAATATAAAACAGAAGTATACTGTCGATTCACATCATTCATGTCAGTGCTAAAATGTTCGGCACATAATCATAACAGGCATTATGGTATAATTTTATGGATTAAACCTATCACGTCAAATGATATCTATCTACACATGTATCTTCGTCTTTGAGTATCTGTCGAAAAATTAACGGGATGCCGTCTATATATTGCGTTAAACAAATTATGACAGCATAGAAAATCATGTTTTGTTTAATATTATATATAGATCCACACGGCGAATGACTCTGTCATGTAGTCAGTGACGTCATCAAAGAAGGGACGCAAGTATTGCTGATTTCGAGCGACTCGACTTTCTCAATTTTAAAATGCCTCAAAACTCACTTTATACGCTATTTGTATTAATTTCCTTTGAATACACTGTTCGATATATGTATTTGTATCTAATAAGATACTTTTTTAATGTTTGAAAATTTTCGTGACACTTCAGCTTTAAATTGAAGTGGAGTTTGGCGATGACTAGGGATTCGGGGGTAAGCATTCAAGATACATTTTGGTATAATCCAAGTAATTGGAAGTCCAATGAGATATTTTCTAGCTTCCAGACACAAAACCACCGTTTTCCCCTAGTGCTTCGCATTATAATTTTCTTATTTCATCATGTCTTGTTTTATGCTGATATTTTCATTTTTTCTTGAAATGCGACGATTTGATGGTAAAAATATTAAATAAAAATAGTAAATAACAAAATAAATGAAAAAGAAAACGGAATAAAAGAACATGTAAATATCGCCACCCGATGACTACATTTGTCCTGTGGTCCAGGGCATGCTTCACAGGAATGCCCAGAGTTAATTTTCGCATTGCGACTCGTTTTTATCCAAAATAATGCATTAAATTGACAGACTAATTATTCACAAAAACCCTTGAGTTTCAACGAACACAAATGTGACAAGAGCAATTCAACTGGGGTCCAGATTTTTATTTTTAGTTTTAAAACATATGGGAACCCTTTTACTGGATTCATTCTAGAATTTTTTTTTTATTTTAAAATCTCTGAGAAGCCATTTCCTGGCTTCGAGACACTAAAACTTTATTTGCAATTTAAAAAAAAAAGTCAATTTTAGGGGGCGTAAGCCCCACTGACGCCACCTCTAAATCCGCGCCAGTGTGTACATGCATCCAAACACGCACGTCATTATGAATTACCTTCACTCCCAGTAACCTGGATAATCAAGCATTTAAAAATATAGTGACTGTCTGATGAAAAAAATCACATAAAAAGTGGGGGTGGGGGAAAACATAATTGTGCCCCAACCCCAGTTTCAAAAGGGGAGACGTGCTCCGCTGTCCTACGCCCTAGATATATATATATATATATTTCATTGAATGTTTGTTCATGTACAAGAGGAATAACCCTTGTGATATTATGAGGTTATTTTGTAAGAGTTATCTTTCATTGTCTATCTGACCGTTTTCCAGTTCTCACCTTTGAATTTCTCTCTAAAATCTATTTCTATTTGGTTAATATTTATTTTTTTTGTTTTAATATCTCTCTATTCTACTGGTTGTAATTTTTCTTTTGTCATAGCATTTGAAATATAGCTAGATATCCTTTAGGTCAAACATCTTGCATTTTTTGAGAAAGCAACTTTGTCAAATATGATATCACAAGCATCTTGACATTGTACATACATCATAACATCATTGTAATTTTGTATTTTTAACTTATTCCTTTGAATGTGAAGATTAATATCATGCGAGATGAATTACCCTAGATCATGATCTGTCTTGAACATTCTCCACAATTTTTGTTGATTATATTTCAATATCATTTGTTAAATGAATTGCATGTAATTTGATTTTGTAAAATATTACATACATGTTTCATGAACTAATGTATACAGAGTAAAATCTGTTTATAATGCCCCTATTTTTATATTGCACCTCACTTTATGAAACAACTTTTGAAAGTCCTCTTGTCCCTATAATTTCACTCAACCTATTGCCAAACCCTTTTTATTGCCAAATTTGGGTTGAACACATGGTGGCAGTACAAAGAGGTTTTACTTTACTTCTGTACAATATTATTTATATTGTTTTACGGGAAAATTTAGCATACATAGACAACAGAAGAACACTTCGTGAAAACTTACTTTTGGACTGAACAATTATTCGGGTATGTGAATTGTTGTATTTATATATTTTGATATAGATAAATACTTAAATTAATCTGGTATAACTCTGCATTATCAATTTTGGTGAAAAGTATCATTTCTTTTTATTACATAGTTTGAAAGGAATAATTTTTCCAGTTACTCCATTTACTGTATTTGAACCACTATGCGCCCATGTGCCTATAAACGCACCCCCCCCTTTTTATTATTTTTTTTTTTACATATGATCGAGAATCTTTTCTAGCTAATTGACAAGAAGATGTGGACCTGGAAAACCGTAATTAACAGTTTATCTGTAGCCGCCAAGCAACAGAATCATATTGATAGGTGTACTTGGTAATTACAACAACTTTACCACTGTGCCGTATAAAAATTAACTATTTTATGTCAGTTTGACTATTGGCTGGTCCCATTAAGCGTCCACCCTTTTTTCCTGATTTTTGTAGCACCTTGGATGCTTAATGGGTCAAATACAGTAATGATTTACTATGGGTTAACACTTGCATTCATTATTGTTATTTTACAGTAAAGTTAAAGAAATTTATGATGAAAGATAAAACTGAAAATAAAAACTTGAAATTGAAGGCAGATCAAGTTGTTTGTTAAGTGAAAATCCCACGTTGATATATATGATGTATAATGTGGATGTTGAACATTTTTATTTCAACAATGAAGTTCTGTTTAATTTACCTGTTCAATTTATCAGCTTGATTACGATACACCTTGTTATTTCACCAGCTAAATAAGTTAAAGCTGAAAGTACCTGAATACATGATGATACACCTTGCTATTTCACCAGCTAAATAAGTTAAAGCTGAACAGTACCTGAATACGCGATGATACACCTTGCTATTTTACCAGCTAAATATGTTAATGCTGAACAGTACCTATATACATGATGATACACCTTGTTATTTCACCAGCTAAATAAGTTAAAGCTGAACAGTACCTGTATACATGATGATATACCTTGTTATTTCGCCAGCTAAATAAGTTAAAGCTGAACAGTACCTGTATACATGACGATACACCTTGTTATTTTGCCAGCTAAATAAGTTAAAGCTGAACAGTACCTGTATACATGACGATAAACCTCATTATTTCATCAGCTAAATATGTTAAAGCTGAACAGTACCTGTATACATGATGATACGCCTTGTTATTTCACCAGCTAAATAAGTTAAAGCTGAACAGTACCTATATACATGATGATACACCTTGCTATTTCACCAGCTTTCAAAGAACAAGCTGTTAATGTGAAAAATTACTCCCTTTCTTTTAGCAGTTTAAAAGAATAATAAAAAAATGGATTCCGCAAGACTGTCTTACAATAATTACTGATAAACAGAGAAAATGAATGCATAATTGTAAATAAAAGTGAAGAAAATCAAAGAAATCATATAAAAATGAATGAACATGACAATCTAAAAAAAAACATCAACAGTTAATTTTTTTTATTAGAATTATGTGTACAAAAAGAAAAATACAAACTTGAATCATGCATCCATGTAGATAACTCAAATGCAATTATTTTTTTCATTTCATTTAGTAGCTCTAGAGAAGATCTTCAATTGGGGTATCCCTCTGAAGACTGTTTTGCCCCACCCTTGTACAAATGTAAATGTTCCACCCCTAAGCTGATATGGCCAACCTGAAGTAGTTGCTTCCCATAAACTTTTGTTAAAATCCCTTTAGAAGTACATGTATTGGTGAAGCAAAAAACGTTAAAAGCATTGTGTACAAGATTCATTTTAAAATTTAAAATTTGAATGGGGCAAACTAAATTTAAAGTGTGGAACAAAAAATTTGCAATTTTCCATGTTATAAAGGGACATAACTCTAAAACGGTAATTGCCTTACTGCCCAAATATCAAACTCTGTCTGCTTGTGATTCTAAGCATTATGTATGCATTTCATTAAATTTGGATATCTAAAGTTAGAGTGGGAAACAAAATTCAGAATTTAAATTTTTTTGGCCAAGTCCCAACAACTGATCTTTATTTACTTGTTTACCTGGAGGCTCCCTGCCAAATTTGGCTGAATTCTGTTCAGTGGTTTTTGAGAAATGTTTAAATGGAAAAGTTAACTGACAAAGGACAGATGATGGACATTGGCAATCTATAGCATACCTTTCTTGCTAAATGTCTGTTATACTTTTCTTAAAAAAAAAAAAACAATTTCACTACCTACAAGGCTATATGTACCTACCCACACCTGAAAGGCATGGACATCAAACAAAACAATTTTTACAAGTGGCGTAATGAGTAACATACCTTTGTTTAACTCATTCACCCCTAAAGACACATTTGGACTGGCCTAAATCATTGAGTAACAGAAGAGTTCATTGTTTTTTAGGGGTTGATGAGTTAAAGTCTGAGGAACAAAATTAGTTACAAGTATTTGATGGAAATCAAACAGATATCCCTCCAATCGTCAAGTGTCATATTTGACAAAGTCTTGACTGAAAAATTATAAAACTGAATTCAGACTTTGTTATGATAATGCAAAGAAAATCATGTTCACTTGTAATGCATTAAATACTGTACCTAGGACCTACCGTATTTGACCCAATACTTGTAATACATTACATACTGTACTTAGGACCTACCGTATTTGACCCAATACTTGTAATACATTACATACTGTACTTAGGACCTACCGTATTTGACCCAATACTTGTAATACATTACATACTGTACTTAGGACCTACCGTATTTGACCCAATACTTGTAATACATTACATACTGTACTTAGGACCTATCGTATTTGACCCAATAAGCGCCTATGTCCCTACTCTCCTTTTTTCACACACAATCAAGTATTTTTTCTACTTATAGCCTTATAAAAAAATTTGTTAATTTGACTATTAATTGGTCTCAACAAGCACCACCCCTTTTCCCTTTTTTTCGTAAGTAGTGCCCTGGGTGCTTAATATTTGGTGGAACATAGTAAATCAAAGATAAATCTTGGGTTCTTTGCATGAACTATCTCAGTCATTGAAAACTACATGTATATCAAGTAATATGAGATAGAAAAACCGAAAGATTGGTTAAAACGTATTTTGATTTTTTTAAAAATTTCAAATGGTTTTTTTGTCTGGTTTACTCTGGCAGACTGACCAGTGCAATCTGACTGTCAATTGTTCCAATCCAAACTCTACCTTTGTCATCAGAAGTAAGATAGGTTGGTTGATTGATTTTGGCAATTGGAAAACGAGAATTCTCCCAACTGTCATTGTATCTCATTATCTGGCCATTCTTCATATCAGAGACTAGTAAACGACCCTCTTTGTCGCAACAAATAGAGGTAGCAAGGAAGTCATCGTCCTCAAGCTTACCGTCAAGAGATTTACTCAGATGTAGCAAAGAATCAAATGCTAGAATAATGTTTGATTTGTTTTTATCCATAAGAAATATGTCACTTCTGAAATTAGTAGCGATATGAGATGGAATGAAGTCTGATGGGGCACCCATAGAGGACAGGTTGATTACCTGCAGAGTTTTGCCTCTAACAGACAGCTTGAGCAATACGGCTTCAGATACAGAATCATCAGATTTCCTCTCTGAAGCTGTAACCAGCAACAAATTACATGCGTCAACAGCTATTCCTGTTGGTATCAGTGGTTTCAGATTGCAAAATTTTGACACAGACTTTCTTCCATTCTTCAAAACTTGTATTTTGAAACTGTCCTCCAGTACAAAATAAGCATTGCCGGATAAGTCTGCAGTCATACCCACAACTTTCTTTTTGAAGCTGTGCAGATGCCGAACACTCACACTTGTGTCACTTAATTCAATATGGCGGACGTACTGACACGTTTCTGCACAACAGTATAAAGCTCTCCTTTTCTTCATGATCGCAATACTTGTTACACCAGTTTTAGAAAATCCGAAGTTACTGATCACCATTGGTTCTCGCAAACACATGGAATTCTCCCAGTCAAAGCCTCCTGTAATTCCCAAGATATGTTTGACATTGACTGCTGTAATCTTGTCTCTGTCAAGAAGTTTCGGAAAGTTATCTGTACAGATGTCTGTTTGATCTACTGGGGTGGACTTTAGAAGAAGTACATTATTTTCCAGGTGTGTTTTCTCTCTAATTATTGATATATCACAAGCTTTCTCCACATATAAGTCATACTGCTGAACATGTTCTGTCAGAACACTTAATACTGTTTCGTATGTTTGTTTGGAATCATCCAATTCAGATACCTCCACAGAAAATAGCTGATCAAAAGTACATGCAAAATCGTCTTGCAGTTCTTCAACAACGGACTTTAATTTGGCAAATCTTGACAATGCCTTCTCTCGCATTTTTGTATATTCACTGACAAATTTCTGGCGATCTGCCATGTGTGTTTTAACTGATTTTCGTATAAATGGTATCTTACTTGTCCTAATGTCCAACAATGTTGCCAGTATTTTGTTCCGTATGGCTGTGGCAGCAGGGGGTATCCTGGTAAACTTGTGACCAACATGATCCTCCACTACACAGTCTGAACAGACGACATTTTCACATTCCACACAATAAAATGATACTTCTTGGTGCATGTGTGTCTGACATCTGGTGGAGCTTGTCAACATGACCGAGTCACTAGTACTTAAACAAGATGACATCTGTAAAGAAAAATAACATCATTTAGTCACAGAAAATTGCAAAGGTTCACTTTATAATAAATTTACTGGTACAGGATAAAATGACCTTTTCATGATAACTGCGGTCCTAGTTTTCATCTGCACACAAACATTTCTAGATGGCATCAAAATAAATCGTACCCAATGAAAAACAAATTGTACACAGGATTTCAATTTGTCTTTTAATGGGTAGGATTTGTCTAGGGTATGAAATATTTTGGGCATGAAATGTCTTGATGCCATCTGGAAGCGTTTGTGTGCAGGTAAAATTACTAGGACCAAAGTTATTGTGAAAAGGACTTTTGCAGACATTTTGAAATAAACAAAAAATTACTGGTCAACCAGACCAGTGAATAAAGGAATTTCACTGGTCAAAGAAATTTTTTTTACTGGTCTGTATCTATACACAATTGAAATGAAGTGGAAAATTACTGGTTATTTGGACCAGCTATCAGATAGATTTCACCGGACTTTTGTAAAATTCACCGATTTTTCTGTTAAGACCGGTGAATTTCAAAAACTCTGCTTTTTTTTTTATTTTGAAGCCATTTGAAAAAAAAATGTAATACATGTATATGAATAAAAGAAAATTTATCAACATGGTCATCAAAGTCTATTCATCTTGAAAATATTTTAGTCCTATGTTAAAAAGAAAACTTAAACACATTTTAATATCAGTAACACTAACAGAATATTGTTAAGGCTAGTCAACAGAGATTGGGGTGACCAGTCAGTGGGGAATTACATTGTGCTATCGTTGGAAACCTTTCTACACTTGGTGATATTTTTTTATTTATCTTTCAGTTTAAAAGAAAAACAACGATTGAAAATATCAGCATAAAAATGAGAAATACTAAAAAGATGTTAAGATGTTCATGATTTGGATTTTTTAGCCAAAAATTGCGAAAATAGATGATTTGCAATTGGAAATACATGTGTATAGTCAAATATCAGCTTCAAATTTGGAGGGAAAAAAGCCCTGTAACATCTTGTGTGTGTGTGTATATATATATATATATATATATATATATATATATATATATATATATATATATATATATATATATATCAGTGGCATAACTGGGTTCAGAAACGTGGGGGCACCATTGTTCAAAATATTGAGTATGGATTAAGAGGTAAGGTTTGAGGCTGGTGACATTAATTAAACTTGTTTATACTTTAAAATTAGAATTCAAACTTAAAATTAGAACTGTTTATGTAATGCATACCTCATCAATAGTAGAGCGATGATTTCAAGTTGAAGTGGTATTAATCTTAATTAAAGTTGCCGAGTGGAGCGAGGCATGAAAATATTTAGATATTTGTCTTTAATTTTTTTCGACTTTTTAAAGAAAAATGAAAGGTTTTACACCTATTTTATCAACTTTAGGCAGCACTCTCTCCCTCATCACTGCACATATTGCTGAGTTTTGGATTAATTGTAAGGCAATATTTCATTACGGGTAGGGTTTTATGCATCTTTCAGACAATTTTAAAAAATTTTGAATCCCCTTTTTTCTGCATCCGGATGCGAAAATATGCATAGCAATCTGCTAATAAACAGCTTTGACTATGTTTCTCAAAAAAAGTAGGATCAGCAAAAAATCAGAACAGAATTTTGGCCTTATATCCTACAGACACTGAATTATGACCTCTTTATTGTTAAAAATATTGTTGATGGATTAATTTGGAAGCCCGATGAGGCATCCTCTAGCTTTCAGACACAAAAATCGCCATTTCCTTGTGGTTCAGGGTATGCTTCCCAGAAATGTTCAATTATTATAGCCCAGAGAGTTAATTATCACATTGCAACTAGTTTTTATTCCGGCCAAATATTGCAATAAAGTGACATGCGTATCATTTATCAAAAATAAATTGAGTATCAGATTACACAAAGGCATGCAGAGCATGATGAGGGAATCCAGAAAATTTTGATTTTTAAAAGTTCTGGGAAGCCTTTTTTCTGGATTCCAAGCGTATTGATAATGTATAAAAATTGGTTTGTGAGAAAGTGTGGGGAGCGGGCATCCCTGGCTCACCCTGTACCAGTGCCTACATACATGTAATGTGTAAATCAGTAACTGGTAAGATATAACTTACATTTTGATATAATGCAAATGATGGGCAACAGGGAAGGAGGAGTAAATATAATGTAATTGTTTTGGCTGAGCAAAGTGAGGTGCGAAAACTTTGGTAATAGTACGTACGGATTCCAGAAAATCAGTTATTCAAGAATTATAACTACTGTTTTGAAAAAATCAAGTATTTAAAAAAATTGGGGCTGTGTGATAAAACTAAAAAGAAATTACATCAAAAAGTAGGGGGCACAAACATACTTGTGGCCCCAACAGTTTCAAGGGGGCACATGCCCCCTTGTGTCTATATATATATATATATATATATATATATATATATATATATATATATATATATACATTGTATATATATTCAGGGGCTGAAAATTCCTCAAGTCCGAGGTCGGCGACCTACATATTTTACTTTCAGACTCATTTTCTTGCTGTGTAGGTCCGAGGACCTAACAAGTGTGAATCCATGAATGACTATTCTGTCATTTTCTTTATTTCTAAACTTTATTTGTTTCCTTTGTAAAGTTAAATTGTCATTTTTCATATTATTTTGTGGCAGTTTTTGGTTTATATAATTTTGTGTTCCCACCTTTGATACATGTAATTGTTATTTGTATTGATTGATTATATTAAAACTCTGACTTAGATTTATTGTTATTGTACCCATATGTTAGAGGACCGGACCCATGCAAAATTTAACAAAAAAGTCCTGGACCCAAACAACTGGAAAAAAATTTTCAGCCCCTGTATATGTATATATAAAACGCTTTAAGTGCATCTTAGTGTTCTTTTTCCATATGGTCAGTTAGTGCATTCTAAGAAATGTATTGTTATATTGGACCTTTATGTTATAGTAGTATACATATGGTAAATTTACTTACATATATATTTACATGTAATATGATTTTTATATTAAGTTCCAGCAAGATGTAGAGAAATATTGTTAGAGACAAAGTGAAACAGTGATTGCATAATCATGTTCATTGTTTTCATTACTCCTGAGTGATAATGGATCAGGGGAGATAATTCTAACATTGTTTTATTTTAATCTATAATGGTATTATTGACACTTTCAAACTTTATATTATTGAAAATCATGACCTGGATATATTTTTTTTTTTTAAATACACATAGAACATAGTTGAAGTTTAGGGAAAACTGGGAAATTCTCCTAGCCAATCAGGTTACTCCAAAGCTTTATTCAAGAAACTATTTCCATTGTTAAACAACTCATTGTGCCTGTGGCTCTAAAGCCAGTAAAGGAGTGAACACCTTTCAATTTATGACCATATAATTGAGGTGCATTATGTAAGTATTTGTTATCTATTTTTGTCTCCTAGTGAAATAATTATTCAATTTCAAATAGAATAAATACATACACACACACATATAATTTTTATTTTTTTACATTTTTGGACTATGTGCAGATCAATTTTAAGTTTTCATTAGAGTCTTGGCTCAGTAGACAGTGAATAATGGTGTTAGGTTGCTGATAAGTTGACAGTTAATGATGGCGTTAGGTTGCTGATAAGTTCACAATGCACTGGCTTAAAAATTCTTAAATTCATATATATATTTTGTGAAAATTTATTGAGAAACCCAGTTTGTCAATTAATTCAACTTTATGGCTTTAAAACTATTTGAATGGATACCACACTGGACCTGACTTTATTTTCACCAAATATGTAGAAATATAAGATTTTTTTTTTGCCTGTATAGCTCTTATTTATTATTGTACATCAAGTTGAAGTAGATGAAAAATCAAAACAATTTTTTTTTGGTACAGTTAATACCAATGTTGGCTGATTTGTGCCATTTCGTTGTTTCAACATTTCTACCCGAAATGACAACATTTAGTGTTTCTTAATTGTCCACCTTTTAATTGTTGTTTCACCCCAAAAGGACAAGATGTACTTCTTAAATGGCAACCTTTCATTGTTTCATCCCAAAAAGGACGAAACAACAAGAATTATTTCATGAAAGGATGTTGCGACATTGTTGGTCGCTAATTAGTGATTCTAAAATCTCATCATTTCTCAAAAAAATGTCGAGACTTCAGTGTTTGTCCTTTAAAGGTAGAGATTTTATTTCTCTTAATTGTCGACCTTTCTTTGTTTCAGCCCTTAAAAGACAAGATTTAGTCTTTCTTAATTGGTTACCTTTCGTTAATTCACCCCGAAAGGATGAGATTTTATTTTCATAAATGGCGACATTTTTTGCTTAAAATTGCATATTTGAAACACACTGGAAAAAATGCAACTCCATCGATCGATAGAGAGAGACTAATATCTATAAATTTGATATTTGTTGCATCAAGTTGAGACTTAAAACTAAAATATTCCTCACTGCTTTGAGGAAAAATAAAAGAAGTAAAAATATAACATTTTTTTTATCTGAATTTTAGGTGAATGTGTTATGTGTATACTGCACATATTTCTAAGTGTTGAATAAATTGTGAGGCAATATTTCATAAGGGGTAGGGTTTTACACACCTTTAAGAGTTTTTTTTTTTTTTAAATTTGGAATCCTTTTTTTTCTGCAACCAGACGCGAAAATACGCATAGCATTCCGCTAATAAACCACTTTGATTATCCTTCTCAGTAGAAGGTTGGATCAGCAAAAAACAAGTTACTAAAATCGGGACAGAATTTTGGCCCAGTATCCACCATACATTGAATTATGACCTTTTATCATTAAAAATACCGTTGATGAATTAATTTAAATGTCCGATGAGGTATCCTCTAGCTTCCAGACACAAAAATTGCCATTTCAGAATAGGCAGACAGCATTGTACTTGTGCCGCCCCCCCCCCCCATTTCAAAAGTGGGGGACACGTGTCACCGCTGCCCCCTTGTCGTATGCCTTTGTAGCGAGTAGGCTATACACACGTTTATCAATAGGCCTATGTCTATACATCACCGTCAGAATTTCTGTCTCTACTTAGTCTAAGTCTTGTCCCTTGAGGCTGAAGTCTTGACAACTCTTGTGCCAAGATGTGGTTCACAGACACAGGTTCAGGTTGAAATATGATGTGATAATGTGTAAAGTGATCTTTGCAAAAAGGGTACCTTTTCTTTGTACTAGAGATATATTTACCTCTGAGCTTTTTAATGTATGAGTAAGATTTTCGTTCCAAAAAGAAAGCTGCAATATTACCTTACTTTCCTTTCAACACGAGGTAGCCAACCTAGACTTAAAGTTGATTTCCGCGCTATTTTTGACTTATAATAATGTAGCAGAGAAAACCCAACTCGATATAAACTTGAATGTTGACCGTCTAGATTTTCTACTGGTTCGGTAGTTTTACACACCATTGGACGGTTCATGAAGGTAAGGGGACTTATTAGGCATTTGATTTGAATCAAATGGTTTAGAATCTATAAGGTTTAGAATAAATCTTTTTTTTTTCAAACAGAAATCGGAGGTCACGGCGAGCACCAATTTGCAGAGATCTATGTGCCATAAATTTATTAACAAACGTCATTTCCCCATTATTTTCTATTTAAAATGATCCTATTGAAATAACTTCCAATGACTTCATTTTACGTGTATTTTTTCAACAATTTTAATTAAAATACATTCAGATTGACTCCATAACATTTTTATTTGAACCTGATTAGGACTATTAATTAGAAATCTACATACATTTATTTTTGCTTGATGAGTTTTGCAACATCGTTCCCTTCTTTGTTCACATTAAGTTACTCCAAGATTTGCTCGTTGTAAAGAAAATATGTTGTAACCTATCTAATAATTTTAGCATCACAGAAAGAAATCAGCGATTTAGTCAGATTCAGGTATAAAAAACCCCAGTAAAATCTACATAATAGAAAAAGCCGTATAGATCTAGGAACGTATTTAAATACATGTAGCCTATTATTACTATATCAGATATATTACAGTGTAACTTTAATATTACGAATTCAGTTTATACGAATTCATGTATATTACTAATCAATATGGATATTCCCCCACTCTACGTCTATATATTCTTTACTTAGTTGAAAAACAATTCTCCAACGAATTTTATATAACAAATTTTTGCTTATAACAAACTAATTAGTATTATGTAAGGTAATCAATATATCATTCATGATACATTTAAGAAAAAGTCAATCTTAAAATTTTCGCCCAGCAAAAATTAAATTATGTGTGTAAAAAAGTACAACAAAAACCGTTCTGTTTTCTTTTTACTTCACAGAAAAAAATCCCATTTAATCTGGGTTTAGAGTGATGTTTTAAATGTCACAATGATGATTTTTATTCCATGTCCATGACATTTAAATATATTGTCAAACAGGTTAAACGGTGTAAAGGATATTCTTTTCGAAGTTATTTGTAGAAAAAATTCATTAGAATTTAAGGTTACCTGTACCAGTTTGTATAAATTTCCGTATGCAATGACCTTTCATATAAATTCTTTAGCCAAATCGATACGTAATTCGGTCAGGTGGGTCTCGGTTCTCGGTTTATCATTGATCTCGACCCCACGCACAGTCGGCTTATGTAATTGTCCGATTCACATATTAAGATGGCGGGGCGGAGTAACCTTTTGATTTTCATACGGATGATTCTAATCACTTTTCGGTTATGACAAGCTGCACGGGAAAACGTTTTATTCTTCACTGGATACTTTCTTATGTATGGTGACAAGTAGGAACAATGACTCTTGTCAGTATATTAGGATAATTTTATGCTTTGTATATCTAAATTTTAAACTCGTTTATGTCTAGAAAGGGTTCACAAGACTGAACCCCGCCAATCCATATGGATTTTACTATATATTAGTCGGCTTATTTTTATATATGTCACTATATAGCGAAATTATTACGGATTAGATACACTTATAGGAAAAAAGGACAAAACCCTGCGGTAGTCACTTTATAGCTAAGATATTACGGACTAGACTGAATTATAGAAAAAAGGACACTACTCTGAGGTAGGTCAATATTATAGCTTCATTATTACGCACCAAATCGAGGTTACATAAAAAGGACACCGCCCTGGAGTAGGTCACTTTATAGCTCAGTGACGTACTCCAGGGTGGTATTCTTTTTTTCCATAAGTCGGTTCAGTCCATAAAAATTAAGCTATTTAGTGACCAACCCCTGGGTGGTGTCCAATTTCCTGTCTAGTCCGTAATAATTAAGCTATCAAGTGACCTACCCCAGGGTTTTGTCCTTTTTTCTAGAAGTGTGTCTAATCCGTAATCATTTAGCTATATAGTGACCTACCCCATGGTGGTGTCCTTTTTTCTATAAGGCGGCTCAGTACGTAATAACTGAGCTATAAAGTGACCATTTTCTACATCATGCAGTTTTAGTCTACAGAATAAGTCAAAATATGTGGCACTTGCACTTCTGGTGACAACTCCACAAACATGAAAAATTATTTGAAGAGATATTCAATAATAAGAACATTTCTGGCAAGAGATAGTTATTCTTTAATTATATATACATATCTTAATCTTTATTGTATTCTTTACTGTCACCGATTTTTAATAAGGTCACATGTATAATTGTGCAGATAAAATAGCGTAACTTCTCAGGAATCAAAAACAAGATTTCATTTTTTAAATATTATTTTTTAAGCTATCGGAGTAGTAATAGGCAGCTCCATAGTGTGCAGTTTCAAATTTCACGCCGTTGATGACGTCATCAGAATGCTGGCTTCTGATAGCTCAAATCGAAACTGCACGCTATGGTGCCGCCTGTGACGTTATACCGGAAGTGAGGCCATACTAGAAGTGCGTCATACCGGAAGTGATGTCATGTTGTTATGGCGACAAGGAGAAAAAGTCAATTGTTGAGCTTGGAGGCGTGTCTATGACCGGAAGTGGAAGGTTGTGGGGGCGGCCATCTTGGAGAACGAGCCAATGAGAGCCTTCGTTATAAGAGGTCTGGGTCACGAGAGGTCACGTGAGTTCACGAAAGGTCAACGGTTAAAGATAGAAGTTGGATTTTTTCCAGTTTTGGGGCTGAGAGTGAATCTATTCTTAGAACCGAAACTTACAGTTTTTCCAGGTTTCAGAAATTAACAGTAGGTGTCACTACAGTCGTCGAGAGTTTACGCGAGTTGCCGAGAGTTGTAATGCTAACAGGAGATGGGATTTCCCCAGTCTAGAGTGAATAAACATTGATTAGATGATTAGGTATTCCCTGATAGCATAAGTTGTAAGTAATGAAAACATTATTAACGTTGCTAGTTCCCTAATTTTTTTGAGATATTGAGATTGTTTCATACGGTAAACACTAAGCCTATGTGATAAAAATTCAAACACTCACCCTATACTGGTAGTGGTTTTCTGACGATGTTGACTCCTCGAGCTCCGGATCGCAAATGAGCTCTCAGAGGTCTAACTGAACCTATTCTCTAGTTCTTAAAGTTATTTTTTTCCTCTGAGATATTTGTCATTTTAATGCATGGAAAATAATCTAGCCCTATCTAATAAAAAATGAAATACTCAACCATGCTGGTAGTAGTTGTTTTTCTTTTGATGTTAACACCTCTAGCTTCGGATCTCAAATGAGTTTTCACAGACTTAACTGAACCTCTCTGTAGTCACATGACTTACTATATTAGCTGGCCACCTATTTCTGACATCTGGCCACCCGTTTTTGACATCTTGACACTTGGCATCTGGCCACCTGTTTTTGACATCTTGAAACTTGGCATCTGGCCACCCGTTTTTGACATCTGGCCACCTGTCATGTGGCCACCTATTTTACTGTCGCTTTTATTTCACCAGTGCCCTTATTCTTTCTCTGAATCTCTTACTTAGACTCTGTACGGCTCATAGAGTTGTGTTACACACTATTACGCCTTGTATCCTTATTTTCTTTTTTACTTAGAATCTCTATAGCCCGTACGTCTCATACAGTTGTTACACCCATTACGCCTTGTAGCCTTATTTTCTTTTTACTTAGAATCTCTATAGCTCGTACGTCTCATAGAGTTGTGTTACACACTATTACGCCTTGTATCCTTATTTTCTTTTTACTTAGAATCTCTATAGCTCGTACGTCTCATAGAGTTGTGTTACAAACTATAACGCCTTGTATCCTTATTTTCTTTTTACTTAGAATCTCTATAGCTCGTACGTTTTACTTAGAATCTCTATAGCTCGTACGTCTTATACAGTTGTTACACCCATTACGCCTTGTATCCTTATTTTCTTTTTACTTAGAATCTCTATAGCTCGTACGTCTTATACAGTTGTCACACCCATTACGCCTTGTATCCTTATTTTCTTTTTACTTAGAATCTCTATAGCTCGTACGTCTTATACAGTTGTCACACCCATTACGCCTTGTATCCTTATTTTCTTTTTACTTAGAATCTCTATAGCTCGTACGTCTTATACAGTTGTTACACCCATTACGCCTTGTATCCTTATTTTCTTTTTACTTAGAATCTCTATAGCTCGTACGTCCTTATACAGTTGTCACACCCATTACGCCTTGTATCCTTATTTTCTTTTTACTTAGAATCTCTATAGCTCGTACGTCTTATACAGTTGTCACACCCATTACGCCTTGTATCCTTATTTTCTTTTTACTTAGAATCTCTATAGCTCGTACGTCTTATACAGTTGTCACACCCATTACGCCTTGTATCCTTATTTTCTTTTTACTTAGAATCTCTATAGCTCGTACGTCTAATACAGTTGTTACACCCATTACGCCTTGTAGCCTTATTTTCTTTTTACTTAGAACCTCTATAGCTCGTACGTCTCATAGAGTTGTGTTACAAACTATTACGCTTTGTATCCGTATTTTCGTTTTACTTAGAATCTCTATAGCTCGTACGTCTCATAGAGTTGTGTTACAAACTATTACGCCTTGTAGCCTTATTTTCTTTTTACTTAGAATCTCTATAGCTCGTACGTCTCATAGAGTTGTGTTACAAACTATTACGCTTTGTATCCGTATTTTCTTTTTACTTAGAATCTCTATAGCTCGTACGTCTCATAGAGTTGTGTTACAAACTATTACGTTTTGTATCCTTATTTTCTAGTACTATGCTTAAACTGTAGGTGTACACCTTATACATAGATGAAATACATGGACATCAAATCAGTTTTTCTAAGTTCATATTTCTACCAAAAGACGACAAGATTAATTTTGTAATGCAACATGTTTTAATTTTCCCCGTTAAAAAGAAATCAAAATGTATTTTCGCAGAGGGTTAGGGGAATGTCCCTCTGGAAAATGTACAATAATTGAATGAAAAATCATTCATTATGGAGACGGGGTGCCAGTTGCATCAAGCGATACACCATATCTCAAAGTTGGTTTCAGTCTGTTTCTTTGGTCCATTGAGTAGCTCTCCAATCTGAGCAGTAGAATTTCTGTTTGTAGACATCTCTAACTGCTTTAGAAATGCTGGATTGCTCTAAACTTTCTTCAAATTTTTGCAAAATGTTTGTTTCGTTGACCGTGTCTAGAGCCTCATCAAAGTAGTGAAATATCATTGTGCCGTCATCATACATCATCAGACAGGAATGTTGATTTTGACTCGGATGATCAATTTCACAGCCGTAACATTGAGTGTTGGATACTTCGTACATCTTGTTTAATACGGCTTCTGCGTACACCATGTGTCATTGACTATCAATGGATTGACTGTAGCTCTGCTCTTTGTTGTAGTTGATGTTGACGAAAATAAAAAGTGAAGTGATCCACAAACAAAAATTCATCTGGTCCATTTCAAGTCTGAACTGCAGTTTTAATAGTGAAGTAGTAGTATATGTACTACACTAGACCCCCCTTTTTTCCGCGAACTGTGGTGTGTGTCGATTTCCTGGAATTCCGTTGTCACGTGCTCGTGCCCAGTTGACCTGGTTGTTATATATATAGACGTAGATATATAACGTGTATACATGTTTCTACATGTTACATGGTTAGATGTTTTTCAATTTTGTGTGCGCGCGTGTGTGTGTGTATAGACGACACAAAAAAAACGTCACGCTCCCGTGCTCTGTCCCCCCAGGTAAAAAAAAAAATACCTCCCGTCACGATTGTCCCGGGTCGGTAGGTGTTCCAACGGTATAGTGTAGTAAATATTGAAAAGCCCATAAGTAATTTCACCCCACTTTAAAAAAACATGTCTCATGCACATCGATCTACCGAGCGGTTATTGGATTTACCGATCCCGCCCGAGAGATCTATTACGACATCCTATATCGAACCGTTATTAGATCTCCCGATTCCGGCCGATTTTAAAAAAACGTATTTAAAACCCAAACGTGTCTACACGGGTCAGACCTATCGTTTCGACAGAATTTCCTCGACACGCAGGATAAAGTTTGGAACCAGGTTCGACGAGTATAAAGTAGTCCTATTGAGGGACGACCGGGTTATCGATATAGACCGTTTATTTGTACAACTCGTAAGGTCGGTGATAAACGATAGAGGGTTGCAAAACGGTGATAAATTTCGCATCATCATCAATCACCCGAAATTCCCGAAACCGTTCAGTACGAAATATATTAACGTTTCGTGGGATTTAGCCGAAGAGTTATTCAAAGCACTGCAAGAGTATATAGAATATTACGAGGTGTCCTTAGACGAAGTAGAAATAGTCGTCCAGTCTACGATAATGCCGAGGGGTAAGGGGAGATCCAAAGAACCGGTGACAAAGGAGACCTCGTCGTCGAAGAGAAGTATCATCACGATTAAAAACGACGACGTCACGTGTCTGGCACGAGCCATCGTGACGGCGGTGGCCAACAAACATAAAGACAAATGGACGAATTCCCAGCTTCGACACGGTTTCAACGAGAGTCGCAAATTACAAAGGGTCGAAGCGTTAAAACTTCACGAAGAAGCGGGCGTTCCCGTCCGGGATGACGGTTGTACCTTGGAAGACGCGAAAACGTTTGCCGATCACCTGGGCGTGCAGATCAACATAGTGGACGGCGAACGGTTCAACGAGATCATCTATACGACCGAAGGAAGTGACGACGACGACGCGATCTATCTGTACAAGAATAAAAATCACTTCGACGTGATTACGAAGATGACCGGTTTTTTGGGTACGGGGTATTACTGTCATACTTGTAAGAAGGGTTATACGAGACGAGATCGTCACAGATGCCCAAAAAAGTGTTCATCGTGCCTAAGTTACAATTGCCCCAGGGGTGAAAGGAAAGTGTGCGACGATTGTAACAGAGCGTTTTTCGGCGAAGCCTGTTTTAAGGAACATAAACGCGTCAGAGGTATGAAAGACGGCGAACCGGACGTGGTTTGTTCAACCGTTCGGAAATGTTTAGAGTGCGAACGGGTGTTGACCAAGGACTTCAAGTCCCACGTATGTGGTCGTTCCGAATGTCCGAATTGTAAAGAATACGTCGACATGACGACGCACAAGTGTTTCATGGTCCAGAAACGATGCATGGGTGGAGAGTGCACGGAGGAGGAACCGTCCGTGGAGGCGACAGAAAAGGAGTATGAATGGTGTTATAGTTGTAAAACGCGAACGACAAAGTATTATTTTTACGACATAGAAGCGATGCAAGACACCGGTGTTCACATACCGAATCTAATCGTGTGCCAAGACTTTGTCGGTAAACAACACGAATTTTCTACCGTAGACGAGTTCTGCAAGTTTGTCATGGACCAAGACGGTACGTTCATCGCCCACAATGCCAAATCGTACGACGCGCAGTTTTTGTTAAAGTATTTCGTGGAACATAACATTAAACCCAAAAACAGTATTTACAGCGGCACGAAGATCATGTACATGGAAGTCGGTGGTGCTCGTTTTATCGATTCCATAAATTTTGTCCAATCCGCTCTGGCGGAATTTCCGAAGACGTTTGGTCTGACCGAACTCAAAAAAGGGTATTTCCCTCATTATTTCAACAAACCGTGTCACCAACGTTACGTGGGACCGTTGCCCAGTAAAAAACATTACGGTGTCGATCACATGAGCAAACGCAACAGGGAAGAGTTTTTAAAGTGGTACGAGGTGCGAAAGAACGACGTGTTTGATTTCCAGAAAGAACTGAGGGAGTACTGTACGTCCGACGTCGACATATTACGACGGTCCATGTTGAAATTCAGGAAAGACTTTATCGCGTTGGAAAACATAGATCCGTTACAGTACGTGACGATAGCGTCCGTGTGCATGACCGTTTACAGAAGCAATTACATGCCCGAAAAGACGATAGCCGTCCATAACGATAACGTCGTTCGCGATACGTACAGCGAGAAATCCATTTCTTGGCTGGATCACGTGGCCGAGAGAGACGGCGTCGTCATACGACACGCGTTGAACGGCGGCGAGGTGACTCTGCCCGACGACATCGGTAAAGTCGATGGGTATTGCGAAGACACGAGGACGGTTTACGAATTTCAAGGGTGTTTCTGGCACGGGTGTAAAAAGTGTTACGTGCGAGACACCGTCAATAACAAGAACCAATTTGAGATGGGCACGCTCAGAAAACGAACCTCCGCGAAAAACGAGAAGATACGACGGGCCGGTTACGCGTTCGTCGAGGTCTGGGAATGCGAGGCGAAAGACATAAAAGTTAAAGAGATCGTGACGCCGTTAGATCCGCGAGACGCCTTTTTCGGCGGTAGGACCAACGTGACCAAGTTGCTGTACGACTTCGACGACGGAAGAGGAGAAAAGGGACGATACGTCGACTTTGTCAGTCTGTACCCGACGGTGCAGTTTTATAAGACCTACCCTGTCGGTCACCCCGTCAAAATAGTTAATCCCGAGCGCGTCGATCGAACTTGGTTGGGGTTCGTCAAATGTAAAGTCGTGCCGCCCCGGAAATTATATCATCCCGTCCTACCCGTCAAAATGAAATGCGGAAATGCCGAAAAAGCTCTTGTTCCCGCTGTGTAAGACGTGCGCCGAACGACGGTCACAGAGTCCGTGCGAACACACCGACGAGCAGAGGTCGTTCGCGGGCACGTGGTGTACTCCCGAGCTATTCAAAGCCTTGGATAAGGGGTACGAGATAGAGAAGATTTACGAAGTTTGGGATTTTCTCTACACCAGCGAGGACGTGGACCTCTTTAGAAACTACGTCAAGAAGTTTATGAAGATCAAGATGGAAAGTTCCGCGTTGAAGGTCGGTCCGGGCACCCCTTACGACTCGGAAGAACGTTATAAAGACATGGTTAGAGAACGTTTGGGGATCGACTTGGGCGAAATAAGGTATAATCCCGGCATGCGCGCCATCTCTAAATTATGTCTCAACTCTCTCTGGGGCAAGTTCGGTCAAAGGATCAACATGAAACAGACCGAATACGTGAGCGAACCGGCACGTTTTTACGGGCTGTTGCTGGACGACACGATAGACAGTCTCAACATTCAGTTCATCAACGACGACATGGTCCAGATGACTTACGATCTCAAAGGTCAATTCGTCGACCAGGCCAAGGACGTCAACATCTTCATAGCGTGTTTTACGACGGCTCACGCCAGAACCATGTTATACGACGTGTTGGATGTACTCGACGATAGAGTGTTGGGATTCGATACCGATAGCGTGTGGTACGTCGATCGCGACGACGGGGTCTCGATCGACACGGGCGATAACTTGGGCGATTTGACGGACGAGTTAGGCGGCGATTTCATCACGTCGTGGTGCGCCACCGGTCCCAAATCTTATTCGTACGAAACGAACGCGGGTAAAAAGGTGTGTAAGGTCAAAGGATTTAGTCTGAATTACGAAAATTCTCTTTACATCAACCGAGAAGCGATGACCGACGTCGTCAAAGAAACGCGTAAGAGGATTACGACCGTTCGAGAAAACGCCATCACGAGAGATTCCGCAACCAAACGCGTCGTGAATCGCTATCAGGAGAAAGAGTTTACGTTGTGTTACGATAAAAGGGTGATGAAGGACGGGTACGACACGCTTCCCTACGGGTATTAAAAATTTATTAGTATTAATAAATTTTTTTAATCGCCGACGACCAATAATTCCTCTCGGACGAACGTTCTCTGAGGCGCCGGTTCCTTGAGCTGATACAGGTCGATGCCCTGCATTCTGAAATGCCTGTCTATGTCGTGTTTGTCATCAACTGACCAAAGTCCTGTGATGCACTTCATTTTATGATTAAATGACTCGACGAAAATGAAGTTCGGCAATCACTTTTCCTCCTAGAAAATGAATTTTACGTCCCATGTCATCTCTCAATTGTATTTCAATGGTGTCAAAATACTTTTTATTTAAACCCACATAATTGTAATGAAAAGGTTCCCAATGTTGATGATTGAGCGACCCGTTTGAAAAGGGACCACACGTAATAACGGTAACGATTGTGAACCCACAATTTGACTTTCGGCAATATTACTGTAGACATAGATACCACTCATACCAATATTTAAATCGGGTGGATACCGTGGCATGTGTGTGACATCAACCCGTTTAGTCATCTCCTAATTCATGTCAATGGCTTCAATGCCAAGTTTATAACCTAGTAGACTTGGAAAACGTATTAAAAAGGGAACGGAATAGATGGATCGGCCTTTAAACTCAATCACAAATCGATCAAAAGCTGAGTCATACCTGAATTGAATAGTATTTTTATGAGAGAGTTCTTCTATACCATCAATGACATATTGAAAGGCTCTAGAAAACCCCAGTTTCATCTCTTCTATTAAAGCAGCAGGAGACGCATAAAACCCCGAACGAAATTTGTCTCCAAATACTTCCTACAAAAGCGATCCCCGACTTCGTATCTGTTTTAGAGATGACATGATCAAACTGAGGATCATTCTAACGAGACGTGTTTCTTAATCAATTCTATAATAAAACAGTCATGTTGACGATATTTCATTTGCTTTTTCTTCGGATGCGTAGAGGGGTCCCGGCGATCTTTAGGTGTCACGACGGATTCCAAAGGAGCGTGAAGGGGAACCAGGACATCTATGTAATTCTCGTCCGATCCTATCGATTCTATTAAGTTGGGAAAGATCAATACACTCAACGCTACTTCCCACTCACTATCCATCATACTTAAAGTTTGAGGTAAATGAGTTTTGAATTCTGTTTATTATCAGGAAAGACTTTTAAACTAGCATCGCTAGGTAAAGTCATGTAAAAACTACCATGATCTTTAGAACCGAGAGTCTTCATGATACGTGTACTTGAAATCAAACTGTATAAATCAACCCCTACCCTTCACTGCCTTCTGTTTTATATCAACAACAACAACAACACCAAAGTAAAGTTTCATAGATTTTAATACTCAAAAAACTTTATTCAAACAACTTTTCAAACAGTCTCACTTTTTCAATAACCATAAGGTAAAGTACAAAAGTTTTCAATGCGATGTCTCTTATCATACACGACACGCACTTCTTTAGTCATCGCCTGTGTTTTGACTTTATGCTGTTTCGTTCGCATGATCTTATGAGGGTATGATACAAGCACTCTCTTTTGTTGAATTAGAAATACTAAAAACTACTGACAGTATTTGTCTTAAAAACAGGTGGCCATATGTCTAGACGTAGATGTCTAGACGGGGAAAAATGAAACTCGTCCTTGAAAAATCGTCAAAAACAGGTGGTCAGATGCCAAGTATCAAAATGTCAAAAAACAGGTGGCCAGATGCCAAGTGTCAAAATGTCAAAAACAGGTGGCCAGATGCCATGTGTCAAAATGTCAAAAATAGGTGGCCAGATGCCAAGTGTCAAAATGTCAAAAATAGGTGGCCAGATGTTAAAAAAACAGGTGATAGATGTCTAGAGGAGGAAAAATCGATACGTGACGTCATTAACTCTATATAAGCTAGTACTGTCTGAGTCTCGGTATTAGTTCATCATGGATAATTCATCCGACATGGGGATGCAACCTGAAGAGAGAAACATGAGAATCATTCTTACACGAAGACACGTATTGTAGTAAGGCCACGCAGCCCGATAAATTCTGGTAGGACACCGACTACACAACACCAGGAACCACATAGACCTGACCTTTACAATACGTACTAGCTCAGGAAGCATTAGTCAATCTTCGACAACATAAGGCCGAGATAAATCGACTGATCATAGAAAAAGAAAGAGAAGTTCATCGTAGGCAACGTCTATTCGACAGATATTAGAGTCTCTCTCTTATTTAGCTTTTCGGAGCAATCAACGGCCCTTTTAAGGGCCCCCGAATCGAACTTATTCGAAAAGAAACCTTAACTAAAGGCATGCAGGTTTTGTGTATGTGTTAATCCGTAGTGACTACACACTACTTATCAGTGTATATATTAAACATTAAACGTTTTATTTCATTTGTGTTTTTGTTATGATGTATTCACTTCATTAGATGAAAGTCTAATAATAGTAATTCATGTGACTAGAGAGAGGTTCAATTAAGCCTGTGAAAACTCATTGAGATCCGAAGCTCCAGGTGTTAACATCATAAGAGAAAACCACTACTATCAGCAGGGTGATTGTTTCATTTTTTATTAAATAGGGCTAGATTATTTTCCATGCATTAAAATGACAAATATCTCAGAAGAAAAAAATAACTTTAAAAACTAGAGAATAGGTTCAGTTAGACCTCTGAGAGCTCATTTGCGATCCAGAGATCGAAGAGTCAACATCGTCAGAAAACCACTACCAGCATAGGGTGAGTGTTTGAATTTTTATTACATAGGCTTAGTGTTTACCTTCTGAAACATGTACAAAAGTAAATTTCAATAGCTCAGCAACTAGCAACGTTAATAAGGTTTTCATTACTTACAATTTAATTATGCTATCAGGGGAATATCCCACCATCTAAACAATGTTCATTCACTCTAGACCTCAAAACTGGGAAAAACCCATCACTATACAGTTTATGATAGTTCAGATCCATACAAGGTATACAGACTGATCTCCCTTTGTACATACTCGTAACTCTACAAGTCTTAGAACAAGTCTTAGTTCAAGCTTGACTCACGGTTACAAGCTCGGCCTACCGCTTCTCGCGCTCGCACACTTGATACAGGACTCTCACCGACTGTGGCGACACCTACTGCTGGTTTCACAAACCTGGAAAAACCCAAAGTTTCGGTTCTAAAAATAGATTCACTCTCACCCCAAAACTGGAAAAACCCAACTTCTAGTTTTAGCCGTTGACTTCTCGTGAACTCACGTGACCTCTCGTGACCCCGACCTCTTGTAACGAAGGCTCTCATTGGCTCGTTATCCAAGATGGCCGCCTCCACAACCTTCCACTTCCGGTCATAGACACAACTCCAAGCTCAACGATTGGCTCTTTCTCCTTATTGCCATGACAACATGACCTCACTTCCGGTATAACGTACGTCCGGTATGACCTCACTTCCGGTATGACACATTTCCGGTTATGACGCCACAGGCGGCTTCCTGGCATGCATTTTGATTGACCAATAAGAAGCCAGCATTCTGATGACGTCATTAACAGCTCCACTGATAGCGCCCCTTAGCGGCAAAATTCAAAATGCGTGCAAGGGAGTCTATAACTACTTATGACCATATCATAAATTAGATTTAACGTATAAGTCGTCTTACTGTATGAACAAATAAGTTAAAATACAGTAATGGTAAATGTAAATTGCATTTTACAAACCTATCAATTTCCTTAAAAAAAATACATTTTCCTGTTACGTGTGGTACACAAAGGACTGGTGTGTTTTACTGAATGCCTAATTATTCCTAAATCTAAAATTTTAATTGGGTTCCCAAATGGAAGTTGCATTATACTTTCACGCTCCGATTATTTGCAAACAAAGCAACACACGGAGGTGATTTTTTTTATTCTTTTTATTCTATTTTGCATTCCGTCTGAAACACATGTCTATGACTCTAATGATATTTATAGTATTTTCGATTAATCCATCAATCAAGAATAACAATTTCCGTCACCCGTATCTATTTGATCATAAAAATTCTAAACTTTCAACAGTCAGTATTTATTTATTTATTTACCTTTTTATTAATTTCTCACTTTACATGAATTATAAAATACCGCCGCTTCTTTGAAATTCATTCAGACATAAAAAATGCATACTACGAAAGCCGATTGGTATCAAAGAAAAAAATAAAATTATCCGTAATTACGAGATAGTTGTCTCGTTATTACGAGAAAATTATTTCGTTATTAAGAGAAAAGATCTCGTAATTACAAGACAATTATGTCGTAATAACGAGAAAAGATCTCGTAATTACAAAACAATTATGTCGTAATAACGAAAAAAGATATCGTAATTACGAGATACTATTCTCGTCATTACGCGAAAAGATCTCGTAATTACAAGATAGTTATGTCGTTATTACAACTTAATTATCTCGTAATTACGAGATACTTATTTCGTTATTACGAGAAAAGATCTCGTAATAACGAGATAATTATGTCGTTATTACGAGAAAAGATCTCGTTTTTACGAGATAGTTTTCTCGTGATAAGGAGATAGTTAGGGATAGGAAATTATATTTAATTATTTCGTAATATATATATATAAATTTGAAGGCACACAATTTTTCTCGAATTCACAGTATCAAAACTTATGACTTCTCTACTCTTTACACTACTATTCCACATAAAAAATTAAAAGAAAGACTTTTCAGCATCATAGACAACTGCTTTTTCACTAAAGGTGGTACCCGAAAATTTAAATATCTAGTGATTGGCTATCAGGATACTTATTGCGTCAAACACCACTCTGATTCTACACATAAATATACTGAAGTTGATATTAAAAACATGCTGGAATTTCTAATAGACAATATATTTGTAATGTTCGGAGACGTGATCTTTCAACAAACTGTCGGCATTCCTATGGGAACCAATTGTGCTCCTTTATTGGCCGACCTGTTCCTTTATTCATACGAAGCAGACGTCATTCAGAAACTGCTGAATCAAAAGAAGAAAAAGTTAGCGGTGTCCTTTAATTTGACATTTAGATATATCGACGATGTTTTGTCAATTAATAATGACAATTTTCATACATATGTCAATGCGATATATCCCAGCGAACTAGAAATTAAAGATACAACGGAATCAAGCACACACGCTTCATACTTAGACATTTTACTTAATATAAACACAGACGGGAAATTAGCAACGAAGCTATACGATAAACGCGACGGTTTCGGCTTTCCCACCGTAAATGTTCCACATTTAAGTAGTAATATCCCTCAGTCACCCGCATATGGAGTTTATATTTCACAAATGATCCGATATGCCAGGGCGTGCACAACATATGAAGATTTCATATACAGAGGTAAACTACTCACTGACAAATCATTGACACAGGGATATCGAAAACCGCGTTTAATGTCAACGTTCCGCAAGTTTTACGGTCGGTATAATAGTCTTGTTTGCGACTACTCTGTTTCATTAAGTGAAATGTTGAGTTAGCTTTTCGTTGGCGGTTGTTGAGACGTCTGTACCAATTGTGACGAGGGTACACTCCTCACGTGTTTCATTGGACTTGACTGTGGACTCACGGCGGGTGTGACCGGTCGACAAGGGATGCTTACTCCTCCATGGCACCTGATCCCACCTCTTGGTTTCCAGAGGTCCGAGTTTGTCCATTTTTACCGGATTTGTATCTATGTCCTGGACATTCTATTGATTTATGCTTTGGTATCTGAGGTTTTTATATTCATGTAATATTTTCATCATTCTGATAATGAAAACAAAAACATGAAATTTTATTATTCTAATAATGACCAAATTTGTCTTGCTCATTTGCAACAATGGTTGACATAAGGGTTATGTCGATATCCAATTAATCGTTATAATTTAGTAAATTAAATTCTCTTTAACTCAAGTAAACATGATGAATTTTATAAAAAAATTTCTTGAGATATTGTAATATTTGTCCAGATATTGAGGTAAAATTAATCAGTGTTATATGATCAATCACTAATGTTCAAGATTAAGATTAATTCCAATGGCTTCATGTAAGTCTCTGACCAGTTGTTGTGCTTCCAAAACTGAATGCATCTAATTATACCACTCTAAAAGTCAAAATAGATAACTCGAAAATTCGTGATTATATATTTTTACACATGGCAGCATTTCTCTTCCGTAGAATTATGACCGCTGTCGTATAATAATCAAAATGAGTCCGGCCGGACCGAAAATGTCCGAGTCTTTATAATTTCTTATCCCTAACTATCTTTTCTTGTAATAACGATATAATTATCTCGTAATAACGAGATCTTTTCTCGTAATAACGACATAGTTATCTCGTAATGACGAGATCTTTTCTCGTAATAACGACATAAGTATATCGTAATAACGAAATCTTTTCTCTTTATTACAACATAATTATCTCGTAATTACGAGATCCTTTCTCGTAATAACGACATGATTATCTCGTAATTACGAGATAATTTTTTTTCTTTGATACTAATCGGCTTTCGTATATACGAAAATACGTTAGTAAAATCGTAACGTGAATGATTAATGGCCTTGATCGGAACTCTTCGAATCCGATAGGGCGTGAAAGCTAACCAGATAAAATGTTTCTCGCAGTTCTCGAATAAACGAATACCCAATCAAAGGCGTTCAATGTATGTTTCTGCGGAGTTTGTATTTCCGTTTTAAATTTTATGATAAATCGAGGATAAATAAATGTTTGGAAAAACCAAAGATAATTCATTGAACGTATACTGCAAATGAATTATAGTTACAGTTGTAATTTTACGATAAATAAAAACTTTCATTACCAGTAATTTGAAAAAAACTCGAGTGTTGCGAACTAGTCAAAGCAACGTCACAAAATTGTGACGTAAATTACTATGACGTCACAGTTAGGCACAGTAAAAATTCCTTCTGGTTGAACATTCTGATTTTATATGGATTCAGGCGTTAATGTAGGGATCGAAGTGAGCGAAATATAACGACTGGATTATTCAGGTTAGTAAAATTGCTCACTTTGGCGGTCAATATCTCGAGAACGCGCCTACAGATTTTGATGGGGTTTTCGATGTTTAGAACGATGAGTTCTATAAATACAGAATGTTTCATATTTTTTTCAGGGTGCTCTTTAAGAATTCCTTTCATCGCTACTTAAGGATTGAGTATCAAAATCGTCTATTAAGCTTAGTTCTGAACTAGAAACCTCGGCTTCTTTCTAAATACCCGCCAACTGGAAATGTATCGGATGTTCCCTCGATGATGTCACGACCATAAGCCTCGATTAGAATTTTCAGCGTTTTCTCTTGATTGGATTTAACGCAGGTACAAATAGGTGAAATATGTCGCCTTATATTTCGGAAACGAGACGTCCAATCGACTCAAATTTTCGACAAATGCATTTACCTTAATGCAACACACACTAGCAATATTTTAAAAAATGTATATAGCGTTTGGGGTACACTGTAAGCGAAATAAATTTATATATATATATATATATATATATATATATATATATATATATATATATATATATATATATATTTCATTTTACTCTTTTAAAGAAAGATGTGAAAACTGCAAAAGTATGTTTAGAAAACTTATTTATTGAACATACAACTAATTAGTTTTCGTAGTTGACATTTTTTTGACTTCTCAGCATTTTAAATTTGAAAAAAGTCATCCTGATATATATATATATATATATATATATATATATATATATATATATATATATATATATATATATATATATATATATATATATATATACACCATTATCAAAATAGTCTTATTGTTGAATGCATTGGGCGTCGGAAGATCAATCGCCTCCTAAATAGTCCATGCCTTCTTGGAAAACTGCGTCTAATAAATGAATGCCTTGGTGGGAAAAATGTGGGTCTGGCTCCAAACATTCTTTGCCTGAAAAAGACATTGTCATCATCATCATCAAATGATCCCCGAATCCTGTTACGAAATAATGAACGATGGTTTCTCAGATTCCAAACTCTTGAATTGTCGTCGTTGTTATCATCACTTGTGAAACGAGATGACCTCCATAAGACGTTATTCATATTATTTCGTTGTCTAAAACGTCTGGGGCGTAAATTAATATCGTCATCACTGAAATCCATGTTGAATAAGTTCCGTTGGCCAAATCGTTGTCCGAAATTGAAAGCATTTCGAGATGAAGTAAACTGGTTGTCATCATCATCATCAAACTGAAATTGATTGAAACGGAATTGATTTCCTACTGGAATGTTTGAACTACGTCTAGGAAAAAAGGGATTGATTCGAAAATTTTGTGAATCTCCATCGTCATCATTTCTACCTTGCCAACCGCTGGGTATGTTAAGTTGTCCCATTGCATTGTTTGTACTGATACCGGAAGATAAACTGTTATCGAAGGAGTCGTCGTCGTTTTGAAAACCAGACATAGATTGACTGAAACGAGGATTTGATATCCTGTTTTGTGAAGGAAGTGCGAACGAATTAGCGCCTCCTTGAAAACCAAAGTTTCTCATATTGTTAGTCGTAGGCATTCCATTACGCCACAGAGTACCGAAACCACTAATGCTTGATGTTGAACCATCGTCATCATTACTTCGTGAATTCAATATATTATTCCACTGGTCTTGAAAATTGACAGACCCTTGCAAGGTTCTCTGGGACCTTAGATTATTTAAGTTATTTTGTCCACCAAAGTTTATTGAAAGTTCTGAAGTGTCGTCATCTCCAACATTAAAACTGCTACTGGTCATTGGTCGCTGATTAAAATTTGTTGTTTGAATACGTGGGAAATTACTTGGCGTTGGCGTAATTTGGCCAGCAAAACCCAAATGGTTAAACGATGAATCAACATTGGTAATTTCAAAACCATTATTAGGCATATCTGTATCTGCTCCGAAGTTTCCTATACCCTGTCCAGGTAAAACAGAATTGCTATCATCATCCGACAACTGCCGTCTTAATGATTTAAAAGGTGATGACTTGGTCTCACCAGATTCTGATCTGCTAAGAATGCTATTAAAATCGGCATTTGGGACACTCACAGCAGTTGCACTATTTGAACCACTAGTTGGGCTCAATTGGTTGTCTTGAAAAGAGGATATCAACGCTGAAAATTCATTGTTATTACCTGTGATATCTTTGTTACTGAGACTTTTTATAATTGCATTTAAATCAATATCACTTGGACCTTCTAGAATTTTTAATGTTTGATCTGTCGATGATGTTGTGGCTTTAACTTTGTTTTCCGTTACAGGTTTTTGTATTTCCAAATTGCTTACGTCAGACGCTACTAGTTGTAAACAGAAAAGGAATAGAACTATTTTGGCCAACATATCCATTGTGAATTACTCTGCAAATTGAAAATATATTTGTTGAATTTATTTTAGTTGTTAAAATAACAATGATAAACAAATTTCAATTAATGACATAATGGAAATTTCCTTTGTAGTTTTCCTAATATCAATGTACTATGAATTAACTAAACACCGATATTAATGATTGTTTTCTATGTGAATGGTGTCAGAATAGACCCTTTTACGATAACTATGTTCCTACTAATCTGACGAGCCGGCCTGATCCAGTCGGTAGCGTGCTCGACACTTGATAGTGAGTTCGAGTCCAACCGGCGGCAGGTCGGATTTCTGTCTTTCGGATGAGACAGTAAAAACCGAGGTCCCATGTAAAGTAGGTGTCGGTACATTAGAGAACCCTCACTGCTCAATGGCCGTGAGTGTCAAGCATAGGCCAATATTTTACGCCCTTCATCGGCATTTGGTAACGTCTCTGCTTGAGTGGGACGTTAAACAACAATACAACCAACAAACTAATCTCATCTGCGCACATAATGCTTCAGAGTTATAACAAGAAGTTTCGTACCAAACACAAAGCATACCCAATGAAATTCAAATCGTACATACGAAACAATTACTCTTAAATTGTACACTTTATGTTTTGAGCACGAAACTTCTTGATATCACTTGGTAGTGTTTTTGCGCATGTGAAATTAGTAGGAAGTAAGTTATCGTGAAAGGGTCTTTATGATTGATTCAATGACGTATGAGGTGATTAGATTTAGTATAGATAATACTAATCTAATTTTACAAAATGCGACGCCCGTTTTCTGTTATGTTGTGTAGATGATCTCATGTATAAGGTAGTATTTTCAATGATAGATATGACACATGTATGAGGTAGATTTGTTTCATGATTTCTCGATATACAGTCGAAAATCGAAGGGGAATTAAATTTATTTATCTTTCAAATAAACAGGGTTATCAAAATAACGGTAATTAAGAAATTTTGATATAAATTGGGATTTCAATATATTAGAAAACGGAAGGAATTAGAGAATTTTTGTTTGTTTTATTTTTTAGACGTTTTTATTAGATTGAGCAAGGATAGTCATCAATTTATGTACAGTGGTTACTCTTAGACGGATTTTGGTACGCATTTGGATTTATTATATGGCCTTGTATGGTACCACTTTAGAAAATCTGTTTTATATTGGAGTTCAACTGCTGGAAATCTAATTGACATAAACGTTCATGTAGAGAGCATTATAACTGGGGTATTATGTTTATAATATTTATAACCACTGGTCGTTGCCACTGTCTGAGTCCCCAAGGGGATACATAAACCTAGTAACTGGTATTTCGGTACCAGCTGATAATTGTATACTAAAGTAACATTTCGCACTGATAACACCAATTAAAATTCTTAATATTTCAAAGGCTAAGAAAGTCATCTTTTTACAGTGGTTACTATTACACTGATTTGGCAATGCATTTAGATTTATTATTTGACTTTGTAGGGTGATACTTTCCCTTTAGAAAATATCTTTTAAATTGGAGCCCAATTGATAAAGTCTATTTTTAACGATCGTGATGAGCATTATAACTTTGGTATTATCTTTATAACCTTGATATCATACTGAATTTGTCCCATTCAAAAGGATGGCACGTTAGAGATATCTCAGTGTGTTGACATATGATGGATAAAATTTGTGACACTCAAAGTCTCTACATGAGTGAAAAATTCTTGAGGAAACGTACAATAATTATAAACCAAATACACAAAGTACAGACAGGATGATCCGCTGATAAATATGTATATACATATGGTACCAGCTGTTCATCTTATACTAAAGTAACATTTGGCACTGTTAACACTATTTAAATTCAAAAATTGTCTTAAGCTAAGATAGTCATTTTTTTACAGTGGTTACTCTTAGACGGATTTCGGCTATACTTTTAGAGATATTATTTGGCCTTGTATGATACCACTTTATCTTTAGAAAATACACATAATTTTCAAATTGGAGCTCAACTGATGAAGTCTAATTGACAGAAACGATATCGTCTTGAGCATTATAACTTTGGTATTATGTTTATAATATTTATAACCACTAGGTCGTTGCCACTGCTGGTGGACCGTTTGAGTCCCCGAGGGTATACATAAACCTAGTACCTGGTATTTCGGTACCAGCTGTTCATCTTATACTAAAGTAATATTTGGCACTGTTAACACTATTTAAATTCAAAAATTGTCTTAAGCTAAGATAGTCATTTTTTTTTAGAGTGGTTACTCTTAGACGGATTTCGGCTATACTTTTAGAGATATTATTTGGCCTTGTATGATACCACTTTATCTTTAGAAAATACACATAATTTTCAAATTGGAGCTCAACTGATGAAGTCTAATTGACAGAAACGATATTGTCTTGAGCATTATAACTTCGGTAATTTTTATAATAATTATAAACATAATACCAAAGTTTTAATGCTTAATACGATCGTTTCTGTCAATTAGACTTCATCAATTGAGCTCCAATTTTAAATAGATTTTCCACAAAGAAAGTGGTATAATACAAGGTCAAATAATAAATCTAAATGGTGGATTCATACGGTCCAGCAGCAAAGAAAAAAACCCCAACTAAATACACAAAACACAGGGCGATCCACTGATAAGTACCAATGAGTCTGAAAATACCAAAGCAAACAATAGAAAATACCAACCAAATACACAGAACACAGGGCGATCCACTGATAAGTACCAATGAGTTTGATAATACCCAAATAAACAATAGAAAATACCAACCAAATACACAGAACACAGGGCGATCCACTGATAAGGACCAATGAGCCTGATAATACCAAAGCAAACAATAAAAAATACCAATCAAATACACAAAGCACAGGAAGATCCATTGATAAGTACCAATGAGTCTGATAATACCCAAACAAATAAGCGAAATGTCCAACTAAATACACAGAAGATCTACTTATAAGTTTATTTATTGTTGTTAATTGTCCCACTCAAGAATCTTTCACTCATATGGAGACGTCACCAAATGCCGGTGAAGGGCTTCAGAGTTTGAACTATGGTCGGCACTTGCGGCCATTGAGCAGTTGGGTTCTTTAACGTGCCGACACCTACTGCGACACGGGATATCAAGTTTTACTGTCTCATCCGAAAAACAGGAAATCAACCTGCCGCCGGCTAGACTCGAACTCATAACCTCACAATCGAGCCGGGTGGGTTCCCATTTATAAGTACCTTTGAGTCTAATAATACCCAAACAAATAATAGAAAAGACCAACCAAATACACAAAACACAGTACGATCCACTGATAAGTACCAATGAGTCTGATAATACCCAAACAAAGAAACGAAATGACCAACCGAATACACAGAACACAGGAAGATCCAATTATAAATACCTATGAATCTGATAATATCCAAACAAAGAAACGAAATGACCAACCAAATACAAAGAACACAGGAAGATCCACTGATAAGTACCAATGAGTCTGATAATACCATAACAAACAATAGAAAATACCAACCAAATACACAGAACACAGGGCGATCCACTGATAAGTACCAATGAGTCTGATAATACCAAAACAAACAATAGAAATGACCAACCAAATACACAGAACACAGGAAGATCCACTGATAAGTACCAATGAGTCTGATAATACCCAAACAAAGAATCGAAATGACCAACCGAATACACAGAACACAGGAAGATCCAATTATAAATACTTATGAATCTGATAATATCCAAACAAAGAAACGAGCTGACCAACCGAATACACAAAATACAGGAAGATCCAATTATAAATAACTATGAATCTGACAATCTCCAAACAAAGAAACGAAATGACCAACCGTATACACAAACACAGGATGATCCACTTATAAGTACCTATGAGTTTTATGATACGCACACCTACAATATAAATTATCAAGCATACGATTCGAAAATGTTCAAACCGATCAATAATACATCTCTTGAAAACATTCCTCTTTCTTTTTGTTCATTATGTAAAAGTTACGATAATCATTATGTGAAGTGTATGCTTACTTTGTCGTAAGTATGATTTAAAAGGGACATTAGCCGTTTTTTCAAAATTTTTGTTTCCTGTTTTTTTTTTTACTAAGATTGATATACCATAACAAAAAGACATACACACAGGCATAAAAATTCTAAAATTCCTATAAATTCTGTAACAATGGCTTCCCTGGTTTTACAAGAAGAAAAATTAGAAAAACTCGAAATAATGTTTTTCGGTAAACACAGCTAATGCCCTTTTAATATTGATCATTGATCTATGTATAATGTATTCCGTTTAAAGTCTAATGTTTTTGCCGCGTAAATGTTCTTTACGAAATTGAAACATTATCGTTGTTTGTCTCTCCAACTATTTAAATATTTCATGAATATTTTATAGTATGTATAAAAAATAGACATATCGTGAAAACATCGTTTTGTATTTCTTCAAAACTTTCAGAACAGTTTTTATTGTATTCTTTTACTATAGCTAAATTTATTTAACCACACACACACACACACACACACACACACACACACACACACACACACACACACATATATATATATATATATATATATATATATATATATATATATATATATATATATGTATATATATAAAATTGAGGATTTTTATGAATTTATGTAAATATTTTGAATTAAAAAGTTTAGCAACTAAATACAAGTTTCCTATACACTTAGATAATATTGAAAAAAAAATCACTCATCTACTTACTCTTCACCAATATGATACGTTGTAAATCCTATGTTCCCTGATCCTCACTGATATCAATTCGGCGGAGAACACTTAAAAATAGGAAAATATTACCGTAAACACCGTAATGAAATTGCATGCATGAGTAATGAAATTTAACCAAGTGAACGACAACGGCAATAATAATAATAATAATAATAATAATAATAATAATAATAATAATGATAATATTAATAATAATAATAATAATAATATTAATAATAATAATAATAATGATAATAACAATAATTACCTGTATAATACCGTAATGAAATTGCATGCATGAGTAATGAAATTTAACCAAGTGAACGACAACGGCAATAATAATAATAATAATAATAATGATAATATTAATAATAATAATAATAATAATAATAATAATAATAATATTAATAATAATAATAATAATAATAATTACCGGTATAATTCGTAAAGGAGCATTAGCCGTGTTTCCCAACATTTTTTGTCGATTTTTTTCTATTTTTATTACATCTACGTGATGTACAATAACAAATAAGAGCTAAACGCAGGTATAACAAATCTTATATTCCTATATATTTTGTGAAAATAAGGTCAGGTCCAGTGTGGTATTTATATACAAATAGTAAAGTTGAGTTAATCAATTGCAATTGAAAAAGTGCCAAACCTGGGTTTCTCAAGCAATTTTCATAAAATATATAGGAATTTAAAAATTGATTTGCCTGTGTATATCTCTTTTTCGTCATTGTATATCAAACATAGAAGTAAAAATGGAAGGAAAGATTTTTGAAAAAAACACAGCTAGTGCTCCTTTAAAATAGCAGTAATAGTAATTAAATTACGATGATAGTTAAATGATAAGAAGCATAGAAAAGATAAATATTGAATAAATTAATAAAGAATGGTATCAGACTTTGTATCTTTATACTTATTTCACTTTATATAATAATACTAATAATAATAATAATAATACTAATAATTGCATATAATAATAAAATAATTCTACATAATAATTATATTATATATATATCGCATTTATTAATGAAGGAAAAGCTTTATGGGATAGTATTATAGTAACTAACTTTCTATAGCTTGTTTAATTGCCTTAATGATATATTATAGCGCAAATTGTTCCCTAAACCAAGATGTTTATTTCGGGTATATCTTATAATTTAAATTTTTTAAAAATCTTTCTGACTATAGATACAGACGGGAAATTTTCACTGATTTCATTTGACACATTTAATAAGTGATACTATTTGTATACATATACTATTATCCGACATGCTAGAACTATAATGTAGAATCGTGTACAGAAATAAATTATTATTGATAAATTATTGTAAAATCGATATGAGGATTCGCACATTTTATGGTCGGTATATAAACTTTGTAGCTATGTATCATTGAATTAAATATTGGATTCCTTTTCGTTAGCGATTAAGACGAGGGTCTTTTTATTTTGAAATTTTCTGTGAACTCATGGGCTGTGTAACTTGTAGACAGGCGATTTGTTAAACTCTCCCTTTGGCGTAGCTAGGTCGAGTTTAAGCGGATATTTTTTATCCATGCAGAGCCGCGTTCAGGGAGCAAAGTGAGTGAATACTTTGAAATACAAGCATGCATACTAGCTTCATCACTTTCCGCATTACACCTGGACCCACCGTTGGATTTATAAGATATTCGCGTTTGTCTAATGTTCATTACATTAGTTATTTTCCTCTGGACATCCTTTTTACATCACAATATTATATCTTTATCGATACACCGTGTGCAGTTATTTTGTTTTATGTGCGCCCAGGTACTCGGAAGGGTTACAAGGATTGGATTCTCGTTTATACCCAGACCTCTTAGAAATATGCAAAGACTGCTCCCTCTGTATAAGAAGAATGACTTTGTCTTTTTTGAATGCAGCTTAAAATCTAGATTAAGATTTATAGGGGCGTAGCACGGAGGAACCAACATTTGGGTAGAATAATAGCACAGGAAAATGTTTGATGATTTCTCAATATACTGTTCAATAAACTCGGATTTATTGAAATCGAAGGGGAATGAATTGTTTTCCTTTTAAATAAACAGGGTCTTCAAAATAGCCGGGCTATAATGGTAGATGAGAAATTTGGGAATCAAAATTATTTAAGATAAAGCGGAATTTCAATGTATCAGGGTTCAATATTAGTGGGTTTCACTGTAGTGAAATATTGGAAGAACGTAAAACAACAAGAAAAAGATATATTGATTACGGGATTAAGCTAAAGAAATAAAGAAAAAATTAATTTAAAAACAGTGGAACCTTGTCTAAAGACTACCTCAATTAGGATACCGCCGATTATTTTAGAACTTCAATATTCAGTCTCTTTTGAAAACTATTTGAATACGGTCAGATCCTTATATGAGAGAACACCTTACCAATCAAACGAAACTGAGCTAGTTTTACAGGTGGTCTTGTAATGACGTTCTATAATTGTATTTTGCCGTTGTTTCAATTTTAATTTTGTCAGAGCGTCTAGAATCCTGTCAATTTATCTGAATCAAAAATGAAATCTACAGATATAAAAAATCGATTACAACTTTTCAAAACCAGTAACGCAACAGAGAATAATTTTCTAAAGAAATTCAAAATTTGAATAAATCAATCGATAAACGATCTCATTATTCGCTGAGGATATCACTTAATTTACCCTCGAGAGTGATATCATAAATAATAATGAAAATGTGCTTTTCTGGATATGATAAATTAAATTCAAATTAGATGTATACACATATTGAAATATCTTTTTCAGGATTCATTTATGGGATTTACGACACTTAATTGCCTTAACTTGGTATATTCATCTTATGCAGTGTTTACTGAAATGATAATTAATGTATCCTATCCGTCACTATCAAACAAAGAGCTTTAAATTGTTCACTTCAATAATTTCAGACGTATACATACGTGATAAATGTAACATCTTTGATAAATTGGGCGTTACGGCAACAAAGATGTATTTTTATCTAATTCACGCATATTGCACAGTTCGAATTGATGAGTTCAGATGACCATAAATAACTTGAATTTAATACTGCACAAAGTCAACTGAACATAATTTCATTTCCAAATGAATATGCTACGAGTAAACATTCATAGATTGAAATCTTACCACTCGTCGCACAAACATTGTCGCATTACCAAAGATTCCAGAAATTTATTGAAATGTCTTGTCTCACGACGTACCGGGATTGCCATACTCGATATAGGGTACAGTGGAGACTTGTTTTACTTTCAAAGGGACTCGCTGATTTGGGTTACATAAGACAGGGACACAATTAACACAGGCCAAACTTTACATTGTGACCAACTTGATTTGTTTGCATGTTTAGTGTATACATTGATAAAATAGCAAACAGTTTTTCATGTAGGTGTCAAACTAATTAAGTAAACTTTATTTTCTGTATCTAAGTTATTTCGTTATGAAAATAATTGTCTGGGTAATTTTTTTCCTTCAATAAATCGTTGTTTAGGGGTATTACTCTGCCCATCTCATATTTACTTAATACATAGTTAGAGGCTGCAGTATTATGGTATCTTTTCAAGTTAGGCTATGAGTCACTTATTTGACTGTGGACCCGTAGCGGATGTGACCGGTCAAGAGGGGATGCTTGCTTCTATCCATGACACCTAATCCCACCTTTTGATTTTCAGAAGTCAGTTTTTGTCCAATGTTCAACGGAGTTGTATGTTGTATCCTGGACATCTTGAGGATGTTTACTTTGGTTTCCGATGTTTTATATTATATAAGTTTAGAAATAGTCACATAAGACAGGGAGTCTTTATATCCTGCAGAGGGAACATGGGCGGTCTAGACTGTAATTCCGGTTGTTTAGTTTATCAGAAATAATCTTTCTGAATTTCATACTTGTATCTAATTACAAATCATAACTCCGTCCGTTTGTTTGCAGATGTAATGTTCAAAGATAAAGGGTTGGTTACACAATCTAATTCAAATACACACTTTTATTTCTAGACAATTCTGATGGAGAATATTAAGATTAGAGGGATTTGATAAAGTATATTTAGTAGCTCAAGAAATATCTAAAGCTGGTGTTACCCAGAACGTCAGTAGTGGAATAGAGTTTCTTTAGTGGAAATAATTTGAATATAACTTAGTGAATGTAACGTGAATGTATAAACTACTAACAAGCTTGTAACTAGACATATTTCTGTATGACCACGCGGTTAGAACATCGAGCATTAAACCATGACGTTTGTCACTTCTGCTCCATTAAAAAAAACCCGACACTTTATCACTGAAAATTGCTGATTATGGCATAAAGATTCTAAATGATTATTAGGTCTGTAATCACTACCGATATGTACTGAATACTTCGTCACAAAATCTCATTAAATTCCCCAGTTAAATATATATATATATATATATATATATATATATATATATATATATATATATATATATATATATATATATATATATACATATATATAATAACAGCTATTGCCTTTACTTCAGAGGATAACTATAATTTTATCTTTGAATTAACGATAAGAATATTCCTTTTTGTGCAATGCATTTAATATTTAATATTTAATATTTCAATGTGACGCTTTATTCACTCAGACCGCCATGTTTGACCGCTTGTCTGTTTTCTCTGTCATTTGTCTGTCTATTTTTTTGTATGTTTGACTGTTTGACCGATCTTCTGTCTATCTTTTTGTCTGTACGACCGTTATTTGTCCGTTCGTCTGTCCGTCTTTTTCATTTTGTATGTTCTTCTGTCTATCCCTTTGTCTGTATACTCTTTGTCCGTCGTTCGTTTGTTTCTTGTTCTTATTCTCTTTGTTTTTATGTTTATCCATTTGTTTGTTCGTTTGCCTGTTTCCTTGTGGGTCTATTTAAGTGTCTGCATTTCCTCTCTCTGTTTTTCTGTCTATCCTTTTGTTTGTCTGTTCATTCTGTCTGTTGAATGACAATATAAGGTCAACATGTTTATTTTGTTTAGATTTAAGTTTTGCTAATTATTTCATGATGCGTTGACCATATAAATAACAAACACCTGATATTCTTTGCATGGTTTAAATTATCTGTATTAAGAACTCTCACAGCATCACGGGCTCCATAGCTTTTCCACCTCGTAATTTGTAACGCGGAATATAAAAAGTGGGACTCCTTGAATGACCAGGGCCATTTTTTACGAAAAGGTCGTGTGTCATAAATACTAAGTTTAAGTCCTAATTGTCGTGGAACTGACCAATCAGCGATGCGTTGCCATGGTAGTTAGGACTAAAATTTAGGATTTAGGACTGACGACCTTTCGTAAAACCGGGCCCCAGCATAGCAATGTAAACATTTTAACATTATAAACAGGAAGTAGAGAATTCTTTTTATAATCTTGGATAAGATCGAATCACAGAACATATTCCGAATGATTTTTTTCTGACTGTCGTTGCCATACGTCGCATTTTCATTGGTCGAACATTACAGATCCACACGTGACTCCATCAGGGATTGCGTTAGATCATCTACATATAAGAAAAAAAGATGAGAAAAAGGATTCTATTTATATTGGGTTTGAACCTGTTCCAACAAGAGCTGACAAGAGGTGAGATACTTCATGGTTTAAAGTTTGAACCGACGCTGACAAGAGGTGAGATACTTCATGGCTTAAAGCTTGAAACCTACGCTGATTTTGTGAGAAAGTTTGCCAGTTCACTTGCGGAAGTCTGGTGGTTTCTTCCCTGTTACATTGTATTCGGGTACACCATTAAAATCTGGCCGCAACCATCTAATATAAAACATCTCAAATACCAAAGTATAAATCTTTAGGATGCCTAGGATACAGATACAAATCTGGTAAAAATGGACAACACGGACCTCTGGAAACCAAGAGGTGGGATCAGGTGTCATAGTGGAATAAGCATCCCCTGTGAAAAAATGATTGAGTCGTAAACGCCAACAAAACAAAACAAACAAATAAGTATAATCAAAGCACTATACGATGGCATCTTGCTCTACAAGAATTAGGTTTTGTCTTTTTGAATCAATGTAAGAATTGAATTATGTTATTGTTTTACTTGTGGTTTATTTCTTAAATATGTTTTAAATAATAGATCATTAAAGTGTTGAATATTGCTTTTGTTCTTAAAGCTGATTTCCGCTGTGTCATTGGCCAAATAAATAAATAAAAAATAAGCATGAATCAAATTCTAAATATATATTATGCGTTAAGATTTAGTGTCTGAGATCAATCTTCATCTTTTATAAAGAAATGAGTATAAAACATGTTGAAATGATGTACATGAAGTACATGAAGTAAATGTATAATGGTAATAACTTTAAAATCATGAATTGTACAAATTAGTCAACAATACTATGATAAGGATATTTATTGGTTGTATTGTTGTTTAACGGCACACTCAAGATATTTTACTCATATGGAGACCAAATGCCGAAAGCCCATGGTCGACACTTACGGCCATGGAGCAGTGAGGGTTCTTTAACGTGACGACACCTTCTGTGACACGGGACCTGGTTTTTATCTGCCTCGTCAGAGGGACAGGAATCCGACCTGCCGCCGGCTGGACTCGAACCTTCGACCTCATGATCAATATCATTAATGTCGGTCACACAAGAAATGGATTTGATGGATGATATCAATATCAAATCTGTATTATTTTACATATCATTACACATCATGTCGTTCAGTATTGTAAGCTCACATGATTGCTCATGTGAGCTGCTATTGCAATCGTTCTTCGTCCGTCCGTCGTGCGTTAAACATTTACATTTTAAATTTCTTCAGAACCACTGAACCAACTGACTTCACACTTGGTACACATAATCCTTATGATTTCCTGACCAAGTGTTGCTGTTCTTCGGGCGGATTCGAAATAAAAAATGGCCGCCCTGGCGTCGAACTGGCTGAGACATTTTCAACTTCTTCTTAAGAACCACTGCCGATCCATATTCCAAGATGGCCATCCTGTGTTGCTGTATTTTGGGCCGATCCAGAATCCAGAATGACCACCCTGACATCTGATTGGCTGAGACATCTTCAACTTCTTCTTAAGAACCACTGAACCAATTGACTTCAGACTTTGTACACATGTTCCTGATAATATCATGACCAAGTGATAATGTTTTTTGGGGCGGATCAAAGATGGTCATCCTCGCGTCTGATTGTTTGAGACATTTTCAACTTCTTCTTAAGAACTACTGAACTAAATGACTTGAAACTTGATACAAATGTTTCATATGATGTCTTGACCAAGTGTTGTTGTTTTTGGGCGAATATGAAATCCAAGATGGTCGGCCCTGGCATCTGATTGGCTGAGACATTTTCAAATTCTTATTAAGAACCACTGTACTGATTGCCTTCAAACTTTGTACACAAGTTTCTTATGATATCCTGACCAAATGTATTTTTTGGCCGATCCGAAAATCCAAAATGGCCACCCTGGCGTCCGATTGGCTGAGATATTTTCAAATTCTTCTCAGGAATCACTAAACTGATTGCCTTCAAACTTGGTACACATATTGTATTCTTGAACAAGTGTTGTTTTTCATGCTTATCTGAAAAACCAAAATGGTCGTCCTGGTCTCTGATTGTCTGAATTATTTACATCTAAATCTTAAGAACCACTGAACCAACTCAGCCAGAACACCTTAATTAAAGAACATTTTGCT